>OZ023157.1:20070582-20598082 GCA_963678695.2 Diplodus puntazzo | reverse complement strand
ATAGACCACAACGATATCTCAGGTTTTATGCCGCTGTAGACATAACCTCACAGGACACTGAGTCACTGGCCTATGTCTGTTCAGATGTGAAAGTTCATGCCTGCTTTTCTTCCTCATTTTGTCAGACTGGCGCTAGCTTGTCTGCGATTTTCTGTCTATTGAGAGCTCGCTAGACACCTCATCACCTTATAATGACACTTTGGCCATAAAAAATACACGCTTCTGAACCAAAGGCAGGTGGCTGTTAAAAATCTGTATCGGGACACCTCAAAATGAGCAGTTACAGATAGCTGTTTAACCAACGCTCTTCAACACAGCACATGGTTTATTAAAGGTTACCATGGAAACAAAACCTCTGCTTCACACTACATTACCATTTAACATTTACTTGTGAAATAAAACTAACCATGGGAAAAAATGACTAAAAGCGTTTGAAATACGGAGGATTATTCTTGTCGTCATAGGCAAGATGATAGACTGTGAGTTGTTACCAGATATAGAAAATAATAGACTAGGACTGCAAGTGGTATTCTTGCATCTGTTGTCCACATCAAAGCTCTCAATCAAAAGAGATTCAGTACCTCCTTCTTTTACTCTCTCCCTCAACTATTCTATTATCCCCGCTTCCCATCTTCTCTCTTCAAGATCGAGCACCTGTACGGGCTGACTGTGTTCGAAAACTATCTGTATGCCACCAACTCTGACAACGCCAACATGCAGCCTAAGACCAGTGTGATCAGGGTCAACCGCTTTAACAGCACGGACTACCAAGTGGTGACCAGGGTGGACAAGGGAGGAGCGCTGCACGTCTACCACCAGAGACGCCAGCCTCCAGGTAGACCACACACACTCATACTGACACGCTTTCATTTCTCAGGCACATCTGAACACTGTAATGATGGTTCTGATTTCATGTCTTCCTTCTTGATGTCCAGTGCGTAGCCATGCATGTGAGGTGGACCAGTTTGGGAAGGCTGGAGGCTGCTCGGACATCTGTCTGCTAGGGAATGGTCACAAGACCCGGACATGCCGCTGTCGTTCTGGATTCAGCCTGGGCAGCGATGGCAAGTCCTGCAAAAGTAAGTGAGGCTACTACGGTAATGAAACAACGATTACAACATTAACAACAGATTGCAACACAAATCAACATAAATTCTTCCAAGTGATCTACAACAAGAAGTAGGTCTTGTGAGGTACCTGTCAAAAAAAGCACCCACTGTAAACATGTACCCTACGTGGTACGTTTGTATTGGCAGACTAGGTGAAAAATAGCTTAACCTAATGGATAAACGTGAAATAGTGCGCTCAAATCGATGAATCAAAATTTTAAAAAGTTAGCTTTAATTATAATAGCCTAATGGATAAATATGCAATGTGGTGAGCTAAAGGTTGTCCAATCAAATTGATAAACATTTAAAATAGGCATGTTAGCTTAAAGTGATGGATAAATATTTGAAACAGTTGGCAGAAAGTAGCCTAGCAAATGGATAAACATATGAAATGGTTGGCTAACAGCTAAAAATATCCTGGTGGAGTAGTATTTAAATGAATAGCGGTCTAAACATCGTGGATAAAAGGCTGACAGAGTTATCTAAAAAACAAAGTGAGCACTTTCAGTACATGGTGTAATGGTCTGTAGCTGTAGATTCAGCACATTCAGAGCTGATGTGTGCATGCATCCAGCATAACACTGAGCATTAACTGGGGAGCTGTAGTGATTCAGCTATGTTGACCTAAAGCCAAGGGCAGCCAAGGTTGGCTCAGGGATGCAGTTCTCCCCTGGGCTGTAGACTTGGAAAGGGCTATTAACAAAGTTGGTTAGCAATACCATAACTTAGTCTGACTCGCTGGCTCTCCATGACCTCCCCATAAAGTTGTATAGCTGATTCAGCTTGTTCTGAGAAGTGTTTTAATATTCTATCAACCAATAATAGCATCATATTGATCTGTCTCCTGAGAAAAAAAGTGTCCTTGAAAATGACACAATTGATTTAACTAAAGACAGTCCCTCCACCTCTCCCACCTCTCCCCCCTCTCCTTCTGCCTCTCAATTGAAAAACACTTAATATTATGTAGGGCTATTGCTGATCTTGTCATTTGTTTGCTTGATTAGTAGAAAAAGAACAAAAAGGCAATCAGGACTCAGCATCTAATGTCTTGATTCTTAGTCAAAGAACAGGATAGGGTCGCATGAAAGAAGTTAAATAATTACTGTTAAATAATTATGTACATACAGATTTGGTGTTTTGACTTTGCTTTCTTGTTTTGGATCAGAACCCGAGCACGAGCTCTTCCTGGTCTATGGTAAAGGTCGCCCAGGGGTCATCAGGGGCATGGACATGAATGCCAAGGTGCCAGATGAGTACATGATCCCCATAGAGAATCTGATGAACCCCAGAGCTCTGGACTTTCATGCTGAGAGCGAATTCATCTACTTCGCCGACGCCACCAGCTACATCATCGGGCGCCAGAAGATTGATGGAACAGAGAGGGATACCATTGTAAAGGAAGGTGGGGTCACGACAGCTAATTTGCATTTTTACTCATTTAAGGATCGATATGACTTTGAGGTTGTGCAATGATTTTCAAAAAACCTGCAAACCTTCTTTAGATTGTCTTCATTACATTTGGGCACGTTATGCATATCAAAGGCGAGGTTTCACAAGACCAAACATTGGATAATAAAAGCCTTTGTTTATCCAGCTTATCCCATTGAGAACATGAATTTTGAAAATATTTAAAAGTCTATATGATAGAAATACTACAAAACAGGCATTTTTCTACAACAAAAGTCTGTAATCTAATATATCATCAAGAGTTCTAAGACTTGTATTAGGGTTAGGGTTAGGGTTAGTATTAAGAATTAAAGACTTGATTGACACTTTGCAGTCCGTCATGTTTTTCCGAATGCTGCAGCATTATGCTTAACACCAACAGTATGTGTTTGTCTCAGGAATCCACACAGTAGAGGGCATCGCTGTGGACTGGATGGCTGATAACTTTTACTGGACGGATGACGGGCCCAAGAAAACCATCAGCGTGGCTCGGCTGGAAAAGGCCTCGCAGACCCGCAAAATCCTCATTGAGGGAAAAATGACTCACCCCCGTGCCATCGTGGTGGATCCTCTCCACGGGTAAGGGGGACAAAGGGATAGAGGGAGTGCTGGAGTTTGATGGGTAGCAATTCATTCTACTGGTTCGTAAGTGTCATGGTAATTGGATGATAATTACCATTGAAATTTCTTGAAATTACCCCGAAATTACCACAATATTACCATAACATTTATTGAAAATGTAAGCGGTTGAATTTTTACTTAACTGTTTTACTGACTTGCAGAAGTTAGGCAGAAACTAGTCAGAAATTAAAATGGCACGATCAGAAAATAATTCAAATGTTACTTGATATTTACCACCTAGTTTCCGTGAAATTCGTGGACCTTTACAATTAAAGGGATAAAGACCTTTGAACAAGATCCAGGTGAAGAATTGCACAGCCCAGGTCGCTGGCTGTTATATGAAGTCTGATGCATGCACGTGTGCTTATTCGTGGTCAGGTGAAACACAGTGAGAGACGATGACGGGTGGTCATTTCCTCTGCTCACCTGACTGATGAATCAGCTGCTCTGACAAACTCTCGTTCCTCTCGTGAGAACTGTTTATTACTGTTATTATGGTTTGTTTATTGGTTTTATTAATCACCGCTTGTGAGCAGTGTTGTTTTTCACCATCTCTGATCTAATCAGAGTTTCCAGCAGAGAGCCTTTTATTATACTTTTCTAAACTGGGTTTTGACCATTATCATGATTACACTCATCACACACTACAGCATTTATTCAAACCGATGGGGCATTTTGTACATCGCTTGATAGATTTCTCCAACAGGCTTGTTAACATGCAGGCATATCTCTCTTACACTCTTTCAAATGGCTATTAATCTGGCCGCGTATTATTGATATGACCTCCTGCGCTCTCTCTCTTGAGAAACACACACTCATAAACGTGCGCCACACACTGTGGATTTCTAGTGACAGGGTTATGTGTGTCCACACACCTCCCAAGGGAAAGGCACTCTCCTCAACTAATGCTCGTAATCAATCAGGCTCAGAGAGAAGAGGGAGGCGGAGGAGGAATTTGCAGAAAGGAAAGGAGGAGAAAGTATGAAATTTTAATGCTAATGTCAGTCATATTTAGGGGGCTTCTCGTTTCGCACAATGCCGCATACGGCCACCTATTCACAGGCTGAGGCTAGATCGGTGGAGAAGATTGACATTTCCTAAAGTACCTGGTTTGCCTGTGGGCAGCTCAACAGCGAAACACTGTGGAGCCGTCTCGCTGGGCGCTCTGATTAGAGCTGTATGCTTCAGGGGAAGCCAGATATAATGTCATTGCAGGCATTGATGCCAACAAATATTCTCCTCTTTCTGCCTGGCTGTAATATTTCATACAATACTTGCCCCCATGACAGCTCCATTGTTTGCCCCTCAGGTATATGTACTGGACAGACTGGGAGGAGGACCCCAAGGAGAGCAAGCGAGGCAAAATCGAGCGTGCTTGGATGGACGGCTCCAACAGAAATGTGTTCCTGACCAGCAAGACGGTGCTGTGGCCCAACGGTCTGAGTCTGGACATCCCACAGGGCATCCTCTACTGGGTGGACGCCTACTACGACCGCATCGAGATGGTCTATCTCAACAGCTCCGAGCGCAAGGTCAGCAGCAGTTGTCAGCATTATCTCACTGCAGCCTAGAGGAAGAGCAGTTCCCAGGAATATAGGCAGGGGATTATTATGACAGGGGCTGTGAGTGAGCTAATAAGGAATGAGTCTTAGAGCGATGGAAGACTGTGGGTGGTCCATCACATGTAGCAGTGCATCATCTGTGGGCTTGAGCCCCTCTGGTACTGCTCACTCCTTGTGGCTAAATTGATGATATTTTGTTTTCGCTGGCCTGCGTGTCGGTCATAATTTGGTTTGATGGTGTTGTTTTTAGCTTAGAAAAAGTATTATCCAGAATATGGAATGTTATGGTCGATATAAAATGAATGACATTTAAATATTTACTCATATATTCTGAATACCACTGTAAAGGGTAATCGAGGGCCACAGATTTATGTTTTGAACTCATTACATCAAAATAGCTCGAACTGAGTTTAGCTCTAGTAGGTCCGAACCAAGGGTTTTTAGATTTGTAGCAACATTAACTCTTTTGTCAAGGGGACCTATTATACTTTTCCCTTTTCTTCAGTAGTTTATGTTTATTTATGTTTTTGTGCATGTAAAAGATCTTGAAACTTAAAAATGTCAAAGCACCTTTCTCCCAGAGTAAACACCTGCTCCTGAACATCACATTACAGTACAATGTCAAACTTTAGCATAGTTTCTGCGTTTGTTTAGCACAGCTGTACCGTTGCTGTTAGCTATGCTGGGTCAGGCGTGTGTGAGCTGACCAATCAGAGGAGACAAGGCACTCGGGATGTGGGCCTTAAAGAGACAGGAGCTCAAACAGAGCGTTTCAGACAGAGGGGGAATAGCATGTTAATATATTCTAGTAGTAACCTTGAATAAAATATTGAACCTGGAAAGTAGCATAATATGTCTCCTTTCACAAGGATGGTTCATCATATTACATTTTATCCTCCCCATGAAATTATAAGAACGTGTTTTGAGCTGTAATTCTGGACACAGAGTGCTGCAGTCTGTCTTTTTTACCATCTCGTTGCTTTTCTCACATCACCAGACGGTGTACGAAGGTCAGGAACTGAACCACGCCTTTGGTCTCTGCCACTATAAACACTTCTTGTTCTGGAACGAGTATCGTAGTGGCAGCATTTACAAGTTGGACACCACCACTGGCACTGCCACTCTGCTGCGCAATGAGAGGCCGCCAATCTTTGAAATCCGCATGTATGACGCTCAGCAGCAGCAAGGTGCTTTGGAAGCGCATCACAAATATATTTTTCTTCTAACCATCCATCCATGTTAATCCACAAATGACCCTTTAACCCTTATATGAACCCTTACAGGCTCCAATGCATGTCGTGTTAACAATGGCGGCTGCAGCAGTCTGTGTCTGGCCATACCAGGAGGCAGGCAGTGTGCCTGTGCAGAAGACCAAATATTAGAGCCAGCTGACAACACCAGCTGCAAAGGTGAGTTCAAACACAACTGCTTTTTGTGCCTGAGTGTGAGACTGTGGGGTTTTTCTCACTGCACTTAACAAGACATTGTTTTATTTTTGGTAAGTGTTGCTGTTATTTTGTCCACCACATCTATATCTCGATTAGTTGGCTCAGCTTCAGTCTCGTATTAGTGCGGTGACTGATGGTTTTCTACTTCTCCTTTAATTGCTCTTTTCCACGAGTCTCGTCAGTTGTCCTTCCCTTGCAAAATCCGGTAACTCAAAACTGTATTTTGCTTTTTTTTCTCCCTTTCATATCCTTGCTGACCTCTTTTTTTTCCTCCATTCCTTTTATACCTCTATTTTTCCCTCCACAGCCAACCCGTCTTACGAACCCCCTCCTCAGTGCCAGTCTGGGGAGTTTGCTTGCAAGAACAACAGATGCATCCAGGAGCGGTGGAAGTGTGACGGAGACAACGACTGTCTGGACAACAGTGACGAGGCTCCTGAGCTGTGCCGTGAGTTACTGAACACACACTCACACAAACACACACACACACACAGCTACCCCTCCTGCTGGCAGAGTCAGATGACGTCCAGCAGTCTGAATTTGACAGTCTGGTGACGCCAGAACGAAATGAGAGAGCAGAGTCTGAATCTAGTGAGCTTGTGTTTATACGTGCTAATTTTGTGTATATGTGAGTACAGGATATGTGAGCGCATGATATGTGATTGTGTGTTTGTGCAAGGAGGAGTGTAGCAATGTCTCCGGATCTGGGAAAGCTCTCCGTCTGCTTGTCTGTCCGTCTGTGGTCGCAACGCAGACATGTTCCCTTCCCAGACAAAATAAAAGCCCGTCCAAAAAGAAAACACTAAAATAAGGCCGCAAAATAAGCTGAAATATTTGCTCTCTCTTCCACTCATTTGCACCTCGCTCTCTCAGCCTTACCCTTCAATTTGTCCTTTTCTCGTCTCCAGACCAGCACACTTGCCCCACTGACAGATTCAAATGCAAGAACAACCGCTGCATCCCTCTGCGTTGGCTGTGCGACGGCGACAACGACTGTGGGAACGATGAGGACGAATCCAACACCACCTGCTCAGGTACACAAACAAACACACCGAAATTGGTGTTATTTTTTTGGCGGGAGCTTCACACTGCGTTATCTTTCAGCCCGTACCTGCCCGCCTAATCAGTACTCATGTGCCAGCGGGCGCTGCATCCCTATTTCCTGGACATGTGACCTGGACGATGACTGCGGTGATCGGTCGGATGAGCCCGCCTCCTGTGGTTGGTCAACTTGTTCTCTCAACATAACTGTAGGGCTATTTATAGCAGTGATCACAGGTTGTTTTGACCTTTGGGTGTTTGCTTTTGGTCTCCTCTTAACTGTAGCTCTGTCCACAGCGTACCCCACATGTTTCCCCCTCACCCAGTTTACCTGCAACAACGGACGCTGCATCAACATAAACTGGCGCTGCGATAATGGTAAATGCCTGATATCTGTGTGCCTCTACAGTGACAACTCCTCTCTTTCTTGTGCATGTTTTGCCACCTCCCTCACATTGGCACACACTCTCCTTTTTGTCACTTTGTACGTCCTGTCTTTTGTTGCTCTGTGTTGTGGTTTTTTTGTTGTTGTCCCGTGTTGTGCCGTTCGCCCACTCTGCTGTCTTCCATTGGTTCTGTCTTTCAGAAAAGGATTGTGGGGACGGCTCTGATGAGTTGAATTGTCCAAACCTGACCGGTTAGTGCATAGATCGACATGCACCACAAACCGCCATGACGCTAGCTTAGTTCTAGGACCGGCCAGGCTGGCTCAGGAACAGTTACAGCTGCTTTTTATGCTAATTGAAAGTGGCCACAAGCTGGGGCCAATACTGCTGCCATTCATTGACTGTAGTGAGGTTTGAAGCTGAATTAGATTTGATAGATCATCAGTTCATTATTCAGTCATCCAAATAGATGGGAAACTGAAAGTGTAGTTGTTGTGTTAGCAATCAAATGGATGAAACTTTTAATTTTAATTCGGCACAGGTGTAATAAGAATGCCAGCTTGAGTAACTACAGAATAAAGTCTCTTTCCCTGATGACTTTGAAATTAACTGCTATAAAAAGCACTAAAGGTTATACAGTAGGTTGCTCTTTTATGTTGGTATGAGTATAAATGTGCTTATGATGCTCTGCTGCCAAGCTCAATGTATCAGCGCTCGGTACATTCCCTCATGGTGCATGGTCTGATCTATGCAGTTTCTGTCATTATTTATTCTCTCCTCTCATATTCAAATTCATTTTGTATTCCATGGTTTCCACTGCCACTGTGTTAATTGTGAAAAAAATGAAAAGCAATAGATTTTTGCACATTTATTATATATATTTATTCCCTTTGAGGCAGCGGGCGCCTCATAATACCAGAGAGTGGGTGTTGTTTGACTGTGTTTGTTTTTCAGATAACGACTGCGGGGACAACAGCGACGAGGCAGGCTGTAGTCACTCCTGCTCTAGCGCTCAGTTCAAGTGTAACAGCGGCCGCTGCATCCCAGATTACTGGACCTGCGATGGTGATAACGACTGCGGGGACTACAGCGACGAGACCCACGCAAACTGCACCAATCAGGGTCAGTGTCTTAACCTGCTAATCAGGTGGGGTTTTTCCTACACCTGCGATCTTCACTGCAGCAGATTACTATATGTAAGAAAAGGGATTTCTAAGAAATGTGTATTAATGAGACCACCATGCTATGCTTTCCAATTTGCCAAACATATTTAGTCCATGTTTGAAAGAAACACGAGACATGTTATCATGTTAAATCATGCCTTAGTACTATTACAACCCTGAGTCCAAAAAAGGTCGTGATGCTGTGCAACATACAAATCTTTTTTGGCATATACTCAACTGAAAACATTACAAGGACGATTTTTATTTTTTATTTGTAACATTCACATTCACTGAGCATACAATACAATGTGCAGTGAAATGTCCTTGAGGCCCTCCAGAGATTATCTGAAAACTGGTAATACATAAAGAAAAGGAAAACAAGTGCCAGATCACACAAAATGCTGATTTCTACATAATGTTGCTTTAAAAACACAACATTCTATTGTATTTACAACTATACTATTCATACTATATACATAGCATATACACTACAAATATATACTTGAGCTATGTATATAGCACCTGTTTGGAACATTGCACAGGTAAACAGGTTAATTGGTAACAGGTGATAGTATCATGGTTGGGTATGAAAGGAGGCATCCTCGAAAGGCTCAGTTGTTAAAAAGCAAGGACGGGGTTGGGTTCACCACTTTGTGAAAAACAGACAGTAATTGTGTGATGAATGTATTATACTACACAGGCTCGGGAACACATCGTAGAATTGTGTTAGAATTATATTTGCAAATCAATGCATGACAGCATCGCTTCCTTTTCGAAATCGGGGTTGTAAGTCGTTCTGCAGTCGCTCTCAAAGAGTTCTGGACGGGCTGGTCTTACCTTGATGTTGAATTCCCATCCTTGTTCGTACAGCACGCCTGCGTAAAGATGCTATACAGTATAATTCAGAAAACTGAAATAACTCGAATGTCCATGAAATCGGGGTATGGCTCATCTTGGTTATTTTACAATTCACCTTGATGTGCAGAATCAGAAAAGAAAAGCAAGGAGCTGAACAACATGGATGCCATGCAAAAAATATGAGTTGCTGCAGCTGACGGGACTGACTGCAGATGATACCAGCTTCTAACGCACCCACTAATAATACATGATAATAGATTTCTCGGGAGCTCGACGGATGCTCTGCACACCTGTACCAGAAAATGCCCGCAGAAGCTGCACATAACGCATTAAGTTCTCTGCATCTTTTTCTGGGGAAAAAAAATGGCCCCTTTACTCAGAAAGTAGAACCTTTACTAAGAAGTCACTATTTTCACAAGCTGATGTTAAAAGCAACTACTCACAAACAAATAGCTACTGGTCCTTTTCCTTACAGTATTTATGGAACACAGCTGTGACAGATGGTTGCTATTATCATGGGTGGATGGTTCCATCTCTGTCATTTATTCTCCAAAGTGCACTAGGCACTAAAATCATATCTAGTATCTACATTTCAGTGAGTAGATGGAATAGGTCCCTGGTCCCTATTAGTCACACTGGCATCAGTTTAATGCCTGCCTCCACTGAAGCCTCATAATAACTCTCACTAGCCTTTTAGTGAGCGATACGATATTTTTTCTCTTTTAAATAACAGCAAGACGTGATGTAGATGTACCTACATCATGTAGTCATCTATTGGTTATCATGTTTCTGTTCACAGCAACCTTGGAACAGTAACAAAAAAATGAGTCATTAGCAGCTGGTTTGACCATCTTAAAATACACATGTGAATATGTTCTGTCTTTCCTGTTGCTAAGACTTGTTGCCATCCACATTTCTGACGGACAGCTTGTTAGCTTTTGTTTTCGCACTCTTTTGATGTTGCACGTTGTCTCAGCTCAAGGCTGTGTGTCCTGATTTGATTCAGCGAAGGCGATGTCATTTCTCGTGATGTCTCTCTAATCCACAGCCACACGCCCCCCCGGAGGTTGTCACATAGATGAGTTTCAGTGCCGAATGGACGGCCTGTGCATTCCCTTGCGTTGGCGCTGCGACGGGGACACGGACTGCATGGACCTGAGCGACGAGAAGAACTGCGAGGGCGTCACACACATGTGCGACCCGGCTGTCAAGTTTGGCTGCAGGGATTCTGGTGAGGAGAAATTAAGAAGCGTGTGGAGCGCACAAAGTCTGTATAAAGGTGCAATATGTGAGAATTGGCCAGCTGTTGAAATCATGCTCGAAAACAAATAGGGGTCAGCATATCACCAGAGTAACAGCTAACTGCTGCTAACTGGAGCTGCCGTGAGCGATTTAGCTCCATTAGCCGCGCATCTAGTGGTCCGGACTGGGAGTTCGGAGCATGAGAGGAGTGTTGGTTATCTACAGTGTTAGCTCAGGAGTTTTAGCACAGGTGCGAGCCAGGGTGAGCTGGTTAGCAACTAAACAAAAATTATTACGTATTGCACCTTTAAGTCTTTTAAAAATAAATAAAAGTAACCTTTGCCGTCTGTCTGTAGCACGCTGTATCAGCAAAGCCTGGGTTTGCGACGGCGACAGCGACTGCGAGGACAACTCGGATGAGGACAACTGCGAAGCACTGGTGTGTAAGCTCTCTCACCATATGTGTGCCAATGAATCCACCATCTGCCTGCCTGCGGAGAAACTTTGCGATGGCACTGACGACTGCCCAGATGGCTCCGACGAGAAACTTTGCGGTAAGAGACAACTGCATCCATGCACAGGGAAGGCCATAGCAGCAATCAAATCCCTGCATCTCAAATCAAGGCTCCAGTGTGTTAAATAACAGTGCTGTGCAGCTATTTTCTTCGAGTCCTCCTCTGATTTTCTCCCTTTTTTTTTTTTACAGACCTGTGTTCACTGGACAATGGCGACTGCAGCCATAACTGCACAGTGGCCCCCGGAGAGGGGGTGATCTGTTCCTGTCCACTGGGCATGGAGCTGGGGCCCGACAACAAGACCTGTCAAATCCAGAGCTTCTGTGCCAAACACCTTAAGTGCAGTCAACGCTGTGAACAGGACAAGTTCAGTGTGAAATGTTCGTGTTACGAGGGCTGGGAGCTGGAGCCTGACATGGAGAACTGCAAGAGCACTGGTAAGGGACTGGAAAGTGGAAGATAGTGGGAGAGGAGCGGCAAGGGAAAGTCGAGAGGCATCAGTGAAGAATTTAAACGTTTGATTGATGCTGGCTGTACAGTAAGGGAGGAAGCTAGAGAAGTGACTGGGCTCTGGGCTTTGTCAGGGTTCAGCACTGCAGAATCAAAAAGTGCGGTGTGGGTTTGGGATCAGGCGGAGGAGAGGCCGCCCAGGCAGGAAGCTGTGTGGTTGGAGGAGACGCGCTGTGCCAAAATGTGATACTCTTTTGGACAATAGACAGAGCACTGGAGACAAGAGGAGAGGAAGAGCTTAAATGCTGCTCATACAAGTATACAACTGGGGAAAAAGGTTCACTGAGAAAACATAAAAAGAAACTGAGCGTCGGCCTCTAACTTCCATTATTATTTTATGGAAAGAAAGAATCTGAAATATTAAATAATAAAGTGGGGAGCGGATATGCTTTTTGTTAAAGTCAGGGAGAGGGCAACAGAAACTGCACAGTCACATTAAATCAGCTTTGGATTTCATTATCCACATAAAGAATATAGTTCTCCACCTGCAGCGACTAGCCAGTGAGGAAGCATGAATTTATGCTTGTGGTCTTAGTGAGTAGCCTCCAGCACCCCGTCATTCATCCTGCTGCCTGTCTGGATGCCTGCTGGCCACAGATAACTCCTGTCTTATTTACACTACGTTTTAATTACCAAGGATTAGAGCCACTTTCAACACATCCCCCCTTTTATTGGACAAGTCAAACACCGCAGTGGAACACGGATGCAATGTTTTCGGAGCTGCTCTGCAGTATTTTGAGTGAAAATCAACAGCGACCGAGCAAAGTGTTTTTAACCATTTACCATCTGGTTGGTTCCTCTTTTTAAAGATGGTCGCTCTTCTCTTCCTCTCCATGTTCACAGATCCTTTCAAACCCTTCATCATTTTTTCAAACCGCCACGAGATCCGCCGCATCGATCTGAATAAGGGTGAGTTCAGCGTGTTGGTGCCGGGCCTGAGGAACACCATCGCCCTGGACTTCCATCTCAGCCAGAGCGCCCTCTATTGGACTGATGTGGTGGAGGACAAGATCTATCGTGGGAAGCTGTCTGAGAATGGAGGTGAGCCATTTAGAGCTTAAAGGTCCAGTATGTAGATTTTGAGAAGAATCTGTAAACAAACTCTCAGTTTCATACTGTTTTACTTTGTTAAATGCGGTGGACCCTGCCACTTATTTAGCTTCAAACAGTGTTCTGGGGACCTTACTTTCCTCTGAGAACAGCTTGTTTATTTAGTTACGGTAACTTCAGTTTGTAACTATTGTTAATACTGTAAATATTACCCCTTTGAATTTCTTTTCCAAATCTAAGTAGTGCACCTTTAGAAGGCCTTTTTTTTGCTATTTTTTTATCTTACATAGGATTAGATTATTTACTGATGCCTTGATAGATAGATAGATAGATAGATAGATAGATAGATAGATAGATAGATAGATAGATAGATAGATAGATAGATAGAACGTAATATATTTCTTCCGGGGCTTTAGCCGCATCACTTGTTCATCATCAGCTGATAGAGATTTCATTTCCTTCTGACCACAACATGAGAGTTTCACTAAATTTATGATTAAGACATAAAGTCAGCAGAGAAAATTCTAGTATAAAACTTGTTTCCATTAAAAATTAAGTTGGATAAAGTGCCAAGAGCAAGTGACTGTGTTAAGTTTTAATGGATTAGAGAGTCTTTTATGAGTCATAAAATAAAAATCTCCAAATATGGTATCGGACACAGTAGAAATAAATTATAAATAAATTAAACTTCTGTTGCAGTAAACAATTTGCACTTATTAGAATTTCACTGAATTTCACTTGTTTATGTATATGTATATGTATATGTGTATGTATATAATGAGAAAATATGTCACATTTGCATGTGTGTATTTGCTTGCGCATGTGGAGGTTGCGTGCCACGTTTACCAATAGGTTACATAAAGTGAGTGTTTTCATTGCTCCAGACAGGATAATGACTCATCTCAAACAATTAGACGTGTCCCTGTGATTAGAGAGCCACTGGAAAAAGAAAGAGGCTGTAAAATGACAATTTAGCCCTGCAAGACACCACATGTTTAGCTTTTTTAAAGTCCCACTCTGTAATTGTAGCATCACACCCCCTGCTGATCTCCTACTATATTTATTTATGTTTTCATTGATCCTACTGTCGTGTGTTTTTCTGCTGAACATAGCATCAAACCGTCTGAGTAAAGGAATTACAGTTTGTGATGCTAATGTTAGCTGTGAATCCAAATAGCTTGATCACATTTACATAATTTGTAAATGCTGAAGCAAAGCGGATCAGTGCTTCGGCTTGCAGTACGATCTGAAGTGTTGCCATAAGCACATTCCAGCTTTCGAAGGCTTTATCCATACTGTGTGAATTCATTAAGAAACCACCAGAGGGATGCTTATTTTATTGAGCAGTTAGATGAAATATTATTAAGTCAGATTTCTCGAGCAGTAATGAACAAAGATAGATGTTGCTGAAGCAGTTTTACCCATTGCCTTGTTTATTCTTTCTTTTCCGCTGTGTTAGAAAGTTAGATCGATAGATTTTACAAAAGTTAATGACATCCAGTTGAGAGGGGAAGGGTAAATGATGCCAAACAAGATACTAACTACTTTTTGGTCCTTTTTATCTCTCCTTGTAGCTTTAACCAGCTTCGATGTGGTAATCCAGTATGGGCTGGCTACCCCCGAGGGGTTGGCAGTGGACTGGATTGCAGGAAACATTTACTGGGTGGAAAGCAACCTGGATCAGATAGAGGTGGCCAAGCTGGACGGCACCATGAGGACCACGCTGCTGGCTGGGGAGGTGGAGCACCCTCGAGCTATTGCGCTGGATCCCCGGGACGGGTAACTTCCACACTGCTTACTGCACATTTAGAACAAAGGATAAATGTTTTGTACGTCTTTTATATTAATGAGGTTATAATACAAACTAAGAAACATTTATTTTAGAACTGAATAAACAAGCTGTTCTCAGAGGAAAATAAGGTCTCCAGAACAGTGTTTGAAGCTAAAAAGGTGGCAGGGTCCGCCAAATATAAACCATATAAACCCATGTAAAATAGTTCAGTATGAAACTGTGTTGCCCTTTAAGGTCCGTTAGTTTATTCCCTTTAGTCAGTCATAAAAAGAAAGAGAGTTTGTATATTTAGTTTGTTTAGGCATGAAAAAAATCAGTGAAGATCACCCCAAAAACTGTGCTCTGTCAATGTTTTAACGACTCCATGTCCATGTTGCAGAATCCTCTTCTGGACAGACTGGGATGCCAGCTTGCCCAGGATTGAGGCTGCATCTATGAGTGGAGAAGGCAGGAAGACCATCCACAAAGAAACTGGCAATGGAGGCTGGCCAAATGGACTCACTGTGGATTATCTAGAGCGCCGCATCCTCTGGATCGACGCCAGGTCAAAACAAAAGGGCACAAAAACACCTTTAGTTGATGCACATACAGGTTTTATCTGAGGTCTTCATCAAAGTAATTGTGCTACGCAGGTCTGACGCCATCTATTCAGCCAAGTATGATGGTTCTGGGCTGATCGAGGTTCTGAGGGGACACGAGTATCTATCACATCCCTTCGCCGTCACTATGTACGGTGGGGAGGTTTACTGGACTGACTGGAGGACCAACACGCTGGCCAAGGCCAACAAGTGGACTGGAAGCAATGTCACCGTGGTGCAGCGAACCAACACGCAGCCCTTTGACCTGCAGGTGTACCATCCATCCAGACAGCCACAGGGTGAGAAACACACACACACACACACACACACACACACAGCCTGTCAGACTGCAGTTTTAAAATTTAAGCTCAGAAAAGCTTGACAACATTCATTTATAGCTAATATATTCATTGTGAGAGTGACTTCTCTTGTGAACCCATTCTCTTCCCCACTAGCTCCCAACCCCTGTGCGGCTAAAGACGGCCAGGAGCCCTGCTCTCATCTGTGTCTCATCAACTACAATCAGACATTTTCGTGTGCCTGCCCTCACCTCATGAAGCTGGGCCCCGACAAACGTACTTGCTACGGTAAGCATGAACTTGTATGTAGAGGCATTTACTGTGGTAGACACACCTCTTTGATTCCCCTTTCGAGCCAGCGGACAATTTTCCCCTCTGCTTGTCCTGGAAACATTGTCGTTGAATGCCACGGTGTAATCCCTGTCCTTGCAGAGTCGTTTATTTCTATTTGTGTGTGTGTGAGCGAGAGAGAAAGAGAGAGAGAGGGGATTAAACAATCCCGACTTTTTTCACTTTGAGGTGCTGTTGCTGTGACAGCTTTGGAGCGCATTGAAGTGTCTGTCCGTGAAAAGTGAGAGCAGGCCTGTTTATTCAGCGTGCAAGTTTAGTATTCAGGGCAGCACTTTCTATTATCTTCGGGGGTAATGGAATGGAGAGCCCCACTCTGTCTGATGCAGGCATCAGCCTCAATCCTCCACATCCACCACCTACTCCAGCCTGGCCGACACTGTCATTACTCTCCCACCCCTCTCTTTCCTTTCCCCTCTCTTCCTGTCCATCATTGAAGCTGCACACAGTTAAATGATGACAGGACTGTTGAGACTGATGCAGTTGTAGCCTATCTACACTGATTGAATTCCCTCTCGCTGTCACGGCTATTGCTATTGAGTTATCCAGCCAGACACAATCATTAAGGTCGAAGATGCAATTGGATTAACTGTTTGTTCAAGTGGCAGGATTAATGCACAGATGCACCCAGCCATGCTGCAGCCCCCTAACCCCTCAACCGTGACATTAGTGTACACTCATGTATTTGAATGTTGACTCAAAGCTGCATTTAACTCCTGATTACTCCCATTGAATGCCGAAGCTTTGGAGAATTAGTGAAGGATACATGTCAACATGTTCCCTACCCTGCAGAGTCTCGTCAGTTCCTGCTGTACGCTCGCCAGATCGAGATCAGGGGAGTGGACATCGACAACCCCTACTACAACTACATCATCTCCTTCACTGTGCCTGACATCGACAACGTAACCGTGGTGGACTACGACGCTCTGGAGCACCGGATCTACTGGTCAGACGTCCGAACCCAGACCATCAAGAGAGCTTTCATCAATGGCACTGGAGTCGAGACTGTGGTGTCTGCTGGTAGGAGGAGGCAACACACAATGTACTGCACTTATGGCTTATTGTTTTCAGTTTTGTACCAATATTCTTGAAAAAGGAAAAGATTTTTCTTCTGGCATAGCGGTTTCAACAGCTTTTAGTTTTGATATTATATCAGTATACTTTTAAAAGTTGGGCTTCCCTGCACCAAGAAGACACTGTTCATTGCAGTTTGCTGATAACAATGTCCTCTTGTGGTGAAGTCACTAGTGAAGATGCTCCTGATAACAGAAAGTTAATAAAAAAACAAGAAGACATGCAACTCTCTAATTTATGAAGGAGACAATGATGGAAAAGGCGTGTGTGATATTTTTGGTTGTTGGTGCATTCATGTGCTGTCAGAACAAACAGAAAAATGACTTCCTCTCTGGGAAAATTCATGTGAACGTGGCCTCAAGTTAGAACAACTTGGAAACTATAAAAATATAATGCAAGACTTTGACGTCATGAACGCAAAACAATGGTGAACAAAAATTCATGTTTGAATGATGATTAGAGACTTTTTATAAATGCACTTTGCACGTCTGGTCCAAAATAACTTTGTATTTAAAAGTAAGTAATAACGCCCAACACTGATTAATATGTTTAACCCAAAACACAAATTCAGAATACAAAACTTCTTCTCTTTGAAGCCTCCATGTTGTTTCTACTTATGACTTAAAAACTCATGAACAAATAAAAGTCATAAGAAGGAGCATGTGACTGCATTGAACAGTCACAACATTGTTGAACATTGTGTTTGTCTTTCTTCAGATTTGCCCAACGCTCACGGCCTGGCAGTGGACTGGGTGTCCAGAAACCTGTTCTGGACCAGTTATGATGCCAATAAGAAACAGATTAATGTTGCCAGACTTGACGGCTCCTTCAAGAATGCTGTCATCCAGGGCCTGGACAAACCACACTGTCTGGTGCTGCATCCAATTCTGGGGTTGGTCGCCTACACACACACTCACACTCACTCACTCACACACACACACACACACACACACACACACACACACACACACACACACACACACACACTAACACACACTCACTTACACACACACACACACACACACACACACACACATCAAGCTGTCAAAATGATGCTTTCAGAAATTGCTCTGACAGCCTCCTGGTTTCACCTTTAACCTACAACAGATACAACAGATACACACGCGCGCACACACGCACACACTCACACACACACACACACAGACACGCACACACACACACACGCACACACACACACACACACACACGCACACACAGTCAGGCAGCATCTGGCCCTCAGGCTCCCCTCTGTTTGCAGTCAGTGATGACAGGCAGAGTAGTTTGGTATAGATGGTCGCTGACCTCTCACTGTTTCTTCTCTCAGGAGGTTGTTCTATTTTTCTCCCCTCATGTCATCTCTCTCCTACTGTCGCTCTCTTCCTTCTTCTCACCCCATTTTTATTTTGAAAGATAGCTTCTTGCTCAGATAGACTATCTGTGAATTATTCACAAAAATGTATTTACAGAGTCGCTTTGCTGACGCTATTTCTGTTCCAGTGTTAATCTTATATCCTGTCCCCCCCACCTTATTTAGCAAATGTCCATTTTTTCCTCCCGTCTTCCTCCTTAAAACCTTAGCCTCCCTCTACTCCCCCAAACAGAACCTGGCCTTAGCTTGTCCTTGTACCAGCAGGGCAGAGACAGACCATCTGTATTTATATATCTAGTTTTTGTCCTGCAGGAATATGTGCACTTTTGAGTATTTCAGGCGGATGAGGAAAGGATATTTTCTTAAGAAATGTCTCTGGCTCTGTGTTTTTTTGTGTACTCTTTCCTCCCTTTCAAAGACTTAGCCTACTTAAAGCGAGGAATGTTTCCGATCCGAGCATTGTTGGCACGGGGGAAAATGAGAAGCAGATGCTGGATCCATATGCTGGGGCCGATTCCTCCTTCTGGCACACAAACACTACCCAGAATGCGTCCAGGAGTGGGCGGGGGCAACGAGAGTCAGGGAGGGACAAAGTCCAGCTAGCGTTGGAGTGTATGTGTGTGCAAAAACGTGAGAATGTGGGCGTTTAAATGCGCCAGAAACTTTATTTAAAGGCATGTTAACAAACAAATGAAGGGTGTGGTGGATGTGGTAAGATTTAACAGGAAGTGGGTGATGGGGGCAGAGGATAGATACTCTTTAAACATAGACTACAGACAGTCTAAACACAGTGACACACAATCATATTGTCCTATATACTATCCAGATCAGTCTAATGGGGACAAAATTGTTTGTGTTTACAGAGTGTGTGTGATAGCATGAGGTCATATTTCTCAGCATCTGTTGAACTTGGCTGGGCAAAACTACATATTGCATTTTGTAAAAACATTTTAATTTTAGCTACATATGGTTTGGCTTGATTTACTGACCAGACGCTCTACAGACTCTACAGTTTGTTGTAGTTACCATTACTATTGTTAATGATTTATGTAACCAGGCAGTCTCTTTTGCAAGAGAGAAAATATTTACTAGGATCTGACATGCAAACACGAAACCAAGCATACAGACCGTGGCCACATTTAAACAAATCTAAAGGCAGACAGCCAATAACTGACAAACATAATATACAAACAATTAGTAAGAGTCATAAAATGTCACATGATAGAGCTTTAAATACCTAAGGGGGATTAAAGACTGTAGCTCTAGAGCTGTTTGCAATTCATTCCATGCAAAGGCCCAGTGTGTAGGATTCAGTAGCATCTAGTGGTGTGATTGCAGATTTCAGTGAGCTGAATAACACTCACTCTCACCCTCCCCATACGGTGGCTGTGGAAAAACACAAAAAACCCTCTCTAGAGGCAGTGTGTGGTTGGTCTGTTCTTGCAAAAACAGAAAAAATGGACATTTGCTAAATAAGGTGGGGGGGACAGGATATAAGATTAACACTGGAACAGAAATAGTTAGTTGCAACTATACAGTAAACTATTGCTTTCTACATAGTTGGCAAAGCATTTCATTGTTTGTTAGCAGTTAGATAACTAAAGTTTGTTAACTATACATGTACCATTTATTCATGATTATGATTTTAAATAGTTACCCAACATCCAGATATCCTACACACCGGTCCAAAACACACAAAAGCTGCTTACATATATGTACATATGTCTTGTTTAAGGTTAAGACGATGCTGCGATGTGTGTGGGGGAAGATTTGGATCGGTTTCAATGCAACGGGAAGCTAAGTAGGGAAAATTGGTCCACTTAAAATCACAAGTTTATTATTCCTTTGTGTCAGTAAGAAAGCCCCTCAATTCCGCTTTAAACTGAGCAATGATTCATTGTTGTGAAGCTTATGAGTGTCACTAAGTGGTCTATCGACTGAGCTCAACAAGGCAAAACGATGATGCGCCGAACACAAATCAAAGTCATCCCTCCTCTTGCGGTGGCGCACTGTTGCTTTGTTGACTCTCTCTCTGCTTGCCTCCCTCAGGAAACTCTACTGGACAGACGGGGACAGCATCAACATGGCCAACACAGACGGCAGCAACCGCAGCGTCCTCTTCTCCAACCAGAAAGGCCCTGTGGGTGAGTGACAACCTCTTTGTGTGACCGCATGACGAGCAGCACACCCTAGTGACAGGGCAGCTCATTACACATCCAAAACTGTGTTTTTCAGGTCTCTCCATTGACTTTGACACTGAGCAGCTGTACTGGATCAGCTCAGGAAACAGCACCATCAGCCGCTGTAAGCTGGACGGCTCTGGGCTGGAAGTGCTCGAGGGTGTGAAGGGCAAGCTGACCAAGGCTACCGCTCTGGCCATCATGGGTAGGTTTCCAGAAAAAAAAAGTCATTTTAGGAAGGTTGAGGGTTCCTCCAGAGTTCTGGTCTGGTTCTAGTGGACTGTGTTGAGCCAACTCATGTGTGTCGCATCCTTAGGAGACAAGTTGTGGTGGGCGGACCAAGGAACTGACCAGATAGGAACCTGTGACAAAAAGGACGGTGGCAGCTGGAAAGTCCTGAGGAACAGCACGTCTCCCATGATGCACATGAAAATCTACAATGAAACTGTGCAGAAAGGTGCGGCATGCCAACTTTTTCTAAGCCTATGCAACATTCGTTTTGGTGAAATGACATCGCAAAAGATAAAAAAGAAAGCAAAGGGGGGAAAATATGTCCTTGTCTCATCAGAGGTCTGTTTTTTTCTTGCTGCGCGTAGCCTCTTTATCTATGCCAAAGCACATCTGTTTATATTTCTGTAACTCCTCTTTGATTTGTTTTGTGTGTTTTGTCCTCATGCTTTTGTGTTCCTAGGCACCAATCTCTGCAGTAATAACAATGGAGACTGTTCCCAGCTGTGTCTCCCCACCTCCCCGACCACCAGAGCCTGCATGTGCACAGCAGGATACAGCCTGCGAACAGGCCAGCAGTCTTGCGAGGGTAGGACACATTAATACACATAATGCATTCTTGATTCAGCAAGATTTGGATTGGAAGAATTCCTTTTAAACGTTTTTGTTTACGCACACAAGAGTTATCACAAGACAATTTTTACAACCGGAAATGCAGAAAAAGAAAACAAAATAAACTAGAAACTAGAAACAAATCAACCATGGTTTTAAGTGTCCATTATCTATCATTTATGAGCAAAAACATTTCCGCTCACTGTGATTTCAGAGTTCAGTTCCCTCTCCCATTTAACCTTAGTGTGCATATCGGAGGAAGCTGTACAGTCTATTAGATTTTGGGTATAGCACAAAGATTCCCAAGCAAACAGGGTATTTTATGTGTTTTGCTGTAGGTGTTGGGTCTTTCCTGCTGTACTCTGTGCATGAGGGCATACGTGGTATTCCTTTGGACCCATCGGACAAGTCTGATGCCCTGGTACCAGTGTCAGGCACCTCCCTGGCTGTGGGCATAGATTTCCATGCTGGTAAGATGTTTTACAACATACGTTCTTCTTAAACAAAGAACAGTTTCCCCTAATATGAAAGTATTTTGTCTCTTTGACGTTGCTGTGATAAGCTTAAACTTGATTTAGCACCGCAATTCATACGTGTTAAAGGTGCAATATCTAAGAATTGGCCTTCAGTCGCAATCATACTAAAAGCAAACAGGGGTCACAGTATATCACTAGAGTAATCGCTAACTGCTGCTACCTGTAGCTGCCGTTGATGAGAGCATGGGAAGTGTTGGTGTTTACATCGCTGGCACAGGAGCTTTTGGCCAGGACGGGCTGGGGCTAGCTAGTTAGCATGCTAACTTCAGTAGATATACATACACATTCTGTTGATAATTTTGATTGCTACATTTTATTTTATGTTTTCTACTAAAATTCTTACATTTTGCAGTTTTAATGTCTAAGAATATAGGAAAGTTCTGCTAAGTCCACTCTTAATATGTTTCCCTAATATTTACAGACAATGACACTATTTACTGGGTGGACATGGGCCTGAGCACCATCAGCAGAGCCAAGAGAGACCAGACATGGAGAGAGGACGTGGTCACTAATGGCATCGGCAGGGTGGAGGGCATCGCTGTTGACTGGATCGCAGGTATATAAAAACAGCATCTATCGTGCCCACACATAAGCTGTGTTTTACATTTTCTGTCGGTGAATGTATCATTCTTGCATAGACAGTTGCTGTCTGATACTACACAGTAGGAAGGAAGAGTCCCCACAGTGGGGGAACCTTTTGTGTTGACTGAGAAAACAGTAAAGAGATACACGAAGGACAAACACAGACGTAAAACAGCAAAGAGGCACCTGAACTGGGAAAAATAATCTATTAATGTGACTTTAATGAGACAAAGGAGGTCAGACAAGATAAAATGTGTGCACCGCTACACATGCATATGTACTCAAGCTCGGTGGGATCTACTGGTGCATCATGGTGTCCCCTGCTTCCTCCACAGGAAACATCTACTGGACGGACCAAGGCTTTGATGTGATCGAGGTGGCCAGACTGAACGGCTCCTTCCGCTACGTGGTGATCTCCCAGGGCCTGGACAAGCCCCGTGCCATCACCGTGCATCCTGAGAAAGGGTGAGAGGAAACAGCACCGGCTCCAGCTTCAAGTTCTACTGTAGCTGTCTTTAGCTCCTGGTTCTGTAATCCCTCACATTATTGATTACTGAGGAAGTTATCTCTGCTCTCTACTGCGTGCGTGTGTGTGTGTGTGTGTGTGTGTGTGTGTGCGTGCAGCTACCTGTTCTGGACAGAGTGGGGCCAGTATCCGCGTATCGAACGCTCTCGCCTGGACGGCACTCAGAGGGCTGTCCTGGTCAACGTCAGTATCAGCTGGCCTAATGGCATCTCCGTTGACTACGAGGTGCAGTATAAAGGACCATTCCTGCATTTATATCACTCCTGTTACAGCGCAGACAATGGACATTGCATCTCAACATTATCTCAAACATTACTGTCTGCATGTGCATGCAGGAGAACCTGCTTTACTGGTGTGATGCCAGGACGGACAAGATTGAGCGCATCAACCTGGAGAATGGCGAGAACAGGGAAGTGGTGCTGGCAAACAACAACATGGACATGTTCTCTGTGTCTGTGTTTGAGAGCTACATCTACTGGAGTGACAGGTCAGAGATGACCCCTCTCAGTCTCACTTATCCTCACTTTTTGGATACATTTTCATGGACATTCGCTCACAGTCTTCAAACTTCAGCCTCTGATTATTCTGTTTGCTCTCAACCAGGACCCATGCTAATGGATCCATAAAGAGAGGCAGCAAGGACAACGCCACGGACTCCGTGTCTCTGAGGACTGGTATTGGGGTGCAGCTTAAAGATATCAAGGTTTTCAACAGGGCCCGGCAGCAAGGTAAGAACCAGGGTGTTGGTTTTAAAACCGTAAAATGTTTTCATCTTTCAAGGAAACGTTGTATGAAGGTTATAGTTAATCAGATGTCATTTTTTTTTTATCTTGTTTATAGTCAATTTTTCTGCAGTTTAATGTTTAACCTATTAAATTAATAAAAAGAAACAATAGGTCATAGACTTGAAGTGAAATAGACCACAAACAAGCATTTTAATTAATCATCAATAAAATCAATTAAATATTGACTCCAGCTCACCGTGTGTATGTGTGAGTAAAGGCTCAGCAGTCATCAGTAGCCACATCATGTTCACACGTACACAGGTATTTTCAGAGTTTTAAAAAACAAAAATGATCTCAGAGATAAACTTTGAACAATACTTAAAGTACATGCCTGAATACACAATATGTAAGTATGGACCATTCGTCACTGTGCCGGAGTGAACAGGAAGCAGATTTTCTACACTGTGGTTGGCTGCTTAGTTGCAGAAAATACTACCAACGATTTTTACTTTGATTTCATTCTACAGGACAAACATGATGAGCCAGGCAAACATGATTGCTTTTCACAGAATCCTCCAAAATAATTAGATTTTTATTGAAACAGTCAAAACAGACTGACATAAAACAGACATCACAGACAACATAACATCCGTTCCATCAATACACATTATCATGCTCAGAGTTCACACTTGCTAATGATGCTACATACACTGATAAGAATCCATTAGGAAGTGAACTTGTTTCTGCTTCATAAACTCTGAAAACAAAGTTTCTAAACATATTCACTCTGGAAGGAATTTTCTAAAAGGTCTTTTATGTGACCTTTTGCATGCAAAATCATCTGTGTTTGTGTGGACGAAGCCTTAAAAGTAGATTTTTCAGGTCTGCAGGTAGGTCATTTTGAAAATGTGACCAAATCTTCAGAAACGGCTCATCTTTTCTTGTGAAATATGTGAAATGTCCCCTATGGTGGGAAGTCTTTGATGAATTTAATAAATGTGATTGTATTTCATCTTTGTCCACAGGAACGAATGTCTGCAAAGTCAACAACGGCGGATGCCAGCAGCTCTGTCTGTATCGTGGCAACGCACAGCGGACCTGTGCCTGCGCCCACGGCATGCTGGCTGAAGACGGCCGCGGCTGCCGTGACTATGACGGCTACCTGCTCTACTCGGAGCGCACCATACTAAAGAGCGTCCACCTGTCGGATGAAAACAACCTGAATGCGCCCATTAAACCCTTTGAGGACCCCGAGCACATGAAGAACGTCATCGCGCTCACGTTTGATTACAGAGGAGGCGGAGGAAAGGGGGCAAACCGCATCTTCTTCAGCGACATCCATTTCGGCAACATCCAGCGGATCAGCGATGACGGATCAGACCGCAAGACCGTGGTCGAGAGTGAGTATTCCCACATCTTACGTTTGAGTAAAACACACAGAGTTGATATTGGGCCTGTCATTAGTCATAACGGGCCTGTCGGCTTAGTTTACTTCACTTTTTTGAGTGAATAACAAAAAAACCGTAGTTGTAAATATCAAACCCCACGGTGAGGAATCATCCGGGAGGAGTTAACAGCTGGATCTCCCCAAAATACTCCAGGAAGCTTTTATTCTGACGTTTTAACCAAACTAGAAAAAAAGAAAGGGCCTTGTAATGTGCTGTGAGAAGAGAGCGAATAATAATAATAAAACATAAACAGGCCTACAGATTTCACCTCTTTCATTCACCTTATCTCAGTAGAACAAAACACAGGTGCAGCGTTAATGTTTACCAAAGAGACTTTTTGTTTATACTGTTTCACAAGGAATGCATGTTTCAGGATTGTTTGTCCCACTGTCCCTGCAGAGCTGCACCTCCCAGTGTGGTTTGATCCTCTCGTACAATATCCAGACTTGCAGTGTAATGTAGTTTAGAGGCAGAGACGTTGAATGTTGTCCCCTGTTGTGTGAGTGCCGTTGTTCTGCCTTGTTAAAGAGACTTTCCTCGTGAGAGTTATGGTTTTATACATTTTTTCACGAGTGTCAGCAAAGCAATTCAGCTTGTAATGGTTTTATTGTGACTCCCAGAAGTCATTGCTCAGTGTTTGTGTGTCAACTGTTCAGTTATGTAGTTGTCAGGCAGCATTCATAGCCACAGCCACATTGGTTTTCTGCCTTTCCCTCTTGAACAGCCTCAGTAAGTCTTCTCTGAACTTTTGGGACATCAGTACATAGAGGATGGGGTTCATCACTGTAGAGGAGGTCGCCATGACGCGTGCAAACACGCTGATGCCGCCGTAGCGTGGTGAAGCGCCTGTGGCGCCTGAGCTGTCAGCCACCAGTAAGGCTAGCATCAGGCCATAGGATGGCAGCCAGCAGAGGGTAAAAGCCAGCACCAACATGGCTGATGTCTGTGTCACTTTGCTCTGGTAGCGCTCTACTTGGGGGGCTGTGCCTGCACGCCGACTCCCCCACAGGAATATGTAGATCCTGAGGTACGCCACTGCAATGGTGACTAGCGGAAGCATGAAGGCCATGAGGAAGTGAGACAATCCGTAGATCAGCTGGTCTCTGTCGGACTGGAAAGCAAAACAAGCAAAACCATCAGGGGCTTTACGAGGGTTTCCCACAGAGCGAAAAACCAGCTGAGGAGCTGCCAGGCAGCAGGCCGGGACCCAGAGGAGCACAGCCACTATAGACACCCGGCGAGGGGACAGGAGGCCGTAGGCTGTGTTCGGGTGCACCACGGTCAGATAGCGAGACACAGCCAGCGTGGCCAACGTGAAGATGCTGGCCGAGGAGCAGGCCGATCCCAAGAAGCCCAGCAGGCGACACATAATGTCCCCAAATGGCCAGTGCTGCATGGCGATGGCAGCGGTGTGGAAGGGAAGCATGGAGAGCAAAAGCAGGTCTGAAGCGCTCAGAGCCAGCAGGAGGGCATCGGTTCCTGTTCCCGTCATGGAGGTCTGAGGAGAATGTCCAATATGCCCCAACCCCCTTCTCCGTCTCCCACACAGGATCACCATCACCATGGTGTGCCCAGTGACTCCTAGCACCAGAATCAGTGTGTCTAATATCGGGACGAGGACCTGCTCCACATTGCTCAGCCCAGCGTCACTTCTGTTCCCCAGAAGTTCCTCTGAACCTGTAGAGTTCCACTGCTGCATCATGTCTTCAGTTGGGGGGATGTCTTCCAGTCATACTTCTGCTGTTGAAACACAGTTTGCTTTAGGTTGGACCAAATATGCTCAAGCTGGTCATAAAACTACTGATAAAACATGTGGGAATGATTACTCACACTGCAGGTCGGAAATAACATCACACAGATTTCCAAACATTTCCTTGAGGTTAATGTCAAGATTAACCGATTAAAAGGACTGAACATGGATGTTTAAACACACATTACGTACATTCATGCTTCCTTCTTGTCCTTAAATTGTCCTTAAAACACATTCAGCCATTATCGTAGTGAAGTTTAAGCTGCTTTCTGGCGTGCTGTAAGTGAATCGAGCCATTCCCACCGTCGCAATCAACCCACCTCTGACTGAAGTCAAGATGCTCCTGATTTCCGAGCGGCTGAGGTTTTCATCCCTCCCCCTGGAGTCAACTGTTGAGAGCTAAGCTCCGTAGATGCGTGTGATTTCCTGTCACCTCAGAGCAGGCGGTCACCCCACATGACACCTCAATCAGACTCGGGCTCAGCAATCCACAATCAGCCCTTAGTCCTGCCTCCAAGGGACGGCTCTCTGGAGAAAACAGAAGTCTAGGAGAGGAGGGAAAGAGAGGCGAATAGCTCGACGGACAGGGAGGATGAAACGGAGTAAATGGCCGGTGAACTCTGGACTGATTATCACAGGGCAAGCGAGAGATAGGCCGGCCTGTGGGAGGGCCTAATGAGGCCAAACACAGTTTTTCCCAGGCTCCAGTGTTTCTTTAGATTTTCTGAAAGGATCCGTACGTTTTCTAGTGTTTCCCCTCCGCATACATATACACAGATATGGTATATACACAGAAAGAGACAATGAAATAGTGCTTGCCTTCTGAAATCATGGTAATTATTGACTGCCGGCCTGATAGCAAACACTGAACTGCTGTCACAGCTACTGCAGATAGCAGCAATAAAAAACAGATAAAAATCAGTGTCGGTATAACCAGCTGAGCTTGAGAGCTGTAAATTCAGCTCATATGTATTATTGCAAACAACAAGCGAAGATGTGCACAAAGCCAGACAGGCTTAGGTCAACAACATGAAGATAAACAGAGCTGAAGAGCAAAAGAATTTGAGCAGATAGTGCTGCAGGCTGGAGATTTACAATTCATTAACAGCGACGAGGAAAGAGGAAATGGGGGAGAATGGATTTCATGTTGCTCCTCATCGATTGCTAAGTCATTGATTTATGAGTACGAGAAGCGGAGAGGAGTGGTGTTAGCTTTGCGTGCCTTTGCTCGGCCCTCCAGTCACTTTTGCTTCATTCACAGGCTCCTAGCATGAGCCAGGCAAATGTTGATTCATGTTGCAGTGGAGATGTTGAGGCGTAGTGTTAAGTGTCCCACCTGGTGGTGAAGCTCACTGATCCTCTGGAGTGAGATCATATCCAGCCATGGAAACAGCCGGCGTAATCATGAAGCCCTCACTGTTCCACCACAGCAACGAGGAGGCAACTATTATCAGTTATTTGGCGTTTACGAATGTGCTCTTCCAGAAGTACGCCATATGTGTGTGTCTGTATTGTTTCTCACCCGCAGAGCAGCTGTTCTTTATCTGCCGCTCCTGAACTTAGTGTTCCTCTATTTTGGCTGACTCCTGTCTGTCCTCTGGCCTCTGCGCAGGCCAGGAGCTCACAAGCTCTTACTCATTTCAAGGAAGCGGTGCAGAAAAAAAACGACTTCTTATTTCTCATCTGTTGATGAGGTAGTGCGATGGAAAGTAATACGCTAGCCGGCAACTGTTATTGTGACCTTTTTAGTGAGCTATTTGCTGGATAAAAGCCTTGAATCACACTGTGTTCTCGGTCATTAATACCAAGCTGTCATGTCCTTCGCCCTGAGTCCACGCTGCCACAGCGCAGTCTGCCAGCCCTGAGTCCATTGCCAGACTGTCCACACTTGGCCTTTTAATATAGCGTTGGGATTGACGTGCTTCTTTTTCTTCCCCTCTTTGTGGTTTAATGTCCCTCTGTTCTTTTTCTTTCTCCCTTTTCCACTGTTCTCTGCATTTGTCTCTATCCTCCTGTGCCACCTCTTGTCTCGACCCTTTATTCTCTCTCAGATGTCGGCTCGGTGGAGGGCTTGGCGTACCACAGGGGCTGGGATATGCTGTACTGGACCAGCTACACGACCTCAACCATCACCCGTCACACTGTGGATCAGAGCCACTGGGGCGCCGTTGACAGGCACACCGTGGTCACCATGTCGGGAGACGACCACCCCAGAGCTTTTGTCCTTGATGAGTGTCAGAGGTTGGAACTCTCTTAAACTCTGTCATCACATCATTCCTAATTCTACATCATGTCAAAATATTCCTTGATCACTGATTTGTTGTGTCACCTGCAGCCTAATGTTTTGGACCAACTGGAACGAGCAGTCTCCCAGTATCATGCGTGCCACGCTGACTGGCTCCAACGTCCTCGTGATCATCGGCAACGACATCCGAACCCCCAACGGCCTTGCCATCGACCACCGTGCCGAAAAACTGTATTTCTCTGACGCCACACTGGACAAGATAGAGTGCTGCGAGTACGACGGCACCCGGCGCTACGTGAGTGACACATAATGGAAACATTTGTACTGCAGCACGACTGTGTCTCGGAGTTTCCCAACAAGAGCCATCAGTTTGCTGCAAGGCTGGAGTCTCCTGCATGTGTGAGACGGTGACTGTGGTTGTGCTTCCCCCTGCAGGTGGTGTTGAAGAATGAGCCGGTGCATCCGTTCGGCCTGGCTGTGTACGGGGACTACATCTTCTGGACCGACTGGGTGAGGAGGGCGGTGCTACGGGCGGACAAATACACAGGAGGCGACATGAAGGTGCTGCGTGCTGACATTCCTCAGCAGCCGATGGGCATCGTCGCCGTCGCCAACGACACCAATAGCTGTGAGTTATTAGACAGAGGGAGGGATCCAGCTGTTTGTGTGAGTGTTTGTCATTACTTTGACAGGAAGTGTTTGTTTATTCCTTTATCACAGTGCATTTTCTTACCCTGTATGCATGAACTGGGATTCAGAAAATGTTTCTGTTAAAATCGATTGAGAAACTGTTAACTAGAGGCCAAAATACAGAGAGAGGGAGGGCCATTTTGGCTGCCAAGTGAAGGTACTTCATCACGTCACATCATAACAATACTAAAGTAAATATTAGAAGATTAAAAGGTTTAAGTGGTTTGAAATTTATGGCAAAATCTCTTGCATCAAATTTATGTCACCTCATATTGCTATAATAAGCACTTAAACCACACAGACAACACGTAGCTGTGACCACTGCAATATACATCTAATAACACAATTTGTGATCAGTCATAAATCGTTTGCTTGGAAGAACTCGAGGTCATATTTTTCTTTACTGCACAGATTAATTTCCTTTGAGTAAACATCAGGGTAGTAAGGCCATACAAATCAAACTAATTAACAGACAAAGTTTGAATATAGGCTTGTTGGAAGCAAGCATACTTAAACACATACACAAACACAAAACACAAGAACAAAGATGCTTTTCTGCCCTAATGGAGCAGTTAATGAGGTGACAGAAGTAATCAAGGAGTGACACTGCAGCAGATGAGTGCCAGACACCAGACTGGGCCCCCACCTGTTATTCACAGCTCCAGGATCAGCGCTACATCACCACATACAGCGCCTGCTGAATTGCTGTTCCTCGCTTAAAATCCATACTTCTCCCACTTCTTTCTCCAACTCTGTTCACTTTTAAATCAATGCAGCCCTGCACTTTTTTTTCCCTCCATCGTATCGTCAGCCATCTTCTCCCTTAAGTCACCTCTCTCGCGCTCCAGTACCCACGGAGACCATACGAGCTGAGAGGCTGTGGTAATAGCTGCAAATCCCATTTAGATTGAGTCACATTGAATTATGCATTCAGCGGAGGCAGAGTCATTGCTACATTCATGCAGGCGTAGCTGTCTGTCTGCTGATGTGGATGAGTGTGTGTGTGTGTGTGTGTGCGTGTGTGTGTGTGTGTGTGTGTGTTTGCTTGCTTGTGTGGTTAACTTTCCTCATCTCTGCATAGGTGAGTTCTCTCTGTGCCGCGTTAACAACGGAGGATGTCAGGATCTGTGTTTGCTGACCTCCGACGGAAGGGTCAACTGCAGTTGCCGAGGAGACAGGAAGCTTCTGGAAGACAACACCTGCATAGGTAATACAGGACAGGAAACTAAAAAGAGACGAGTTTGGCCTAAAAACATTACTGAGATAAAAAAAAAATGGTTAAAGGGCGATATGTAGAAATTGGGCACCTTTCCAAGGTCACTTCAAACTGCTGCTCGATATACTGCCATTAGCTAGTTAGCTGTGCAGCTAGTGGCTCTTGAGTTACAAAGTGGTAATACGAAAACAGGATGGACAGGGCTAGCTGGTTAGCATGCTAACTTCAGTAGACATCTCTGCAACACAGTACATTGACATAACATCAAGACTGAAATTGATTTTGCATTCTGTTGATAAGTTTTTGTTTATTTTCGTTGCAAACTAAAATTCTTACATAGCTATTACATATCGCAACTTTAAATAACTCTGCCGACCCTGTGTGCAGAACCTTTTTTTGCAAGCAGGCCGTTTTGAAGTTGCCAGTTACCAGGCTTTGAGTAGATTTAGATGAGCACTGAACACCCTCCACACTGCATGCTTCGGGTGAAAGAAACTCTTCCGTAAGTGCATTTTTCTGTCTTTGTCTCACAGCCCTCAACACGACATGTAACAATATCGATGAGTTTGAGTGTGGAAATGGAGACTGTGTAAACTACACCCTGACTTGCGATGGCATGGCCCACTGCAAGGATAAATCTGACGAGAAGCAGTCCTACTGTGGTGAGTGGAACCTTTTTTTCCCTTTCAAAACAGCTTCAGCTGCATTCTTCTCGTCAACGTTTGTAAACTGAGTCGGCATGATTTCCTCTCAGCCAACCGTGTGTGTAAGAAGGGCTACAGGCGATGTGTGAACGGCCGCTGCGTGGGGCACAGCTCCTGGTGCAACGGGCAGGACGACTGCGGGGACAATTCCGATGAAGTCTTCTGTAACGGTGAGTTCTCCCAGCCTGCCGTCATGTGACACTTTCAGAAGATGTTGTAACTAAACGTCGTCTCTTGCTTTGTTTGTTTGTTTGTCAGCCACGCTGTGCTCGGCCGATCAGTTCCAGTGCAGAGACGGAGGCTGCATCTCCAACTCCAGCAAGTGTAACCAGAAAGTGGACTGCGAGGACGCCAGCGATGAGATGAACTGCTGTAAGTTCAAAAGAGCACGTTCAGGATAAATGCATGTAAATAAAAGAAAGCAACAGTTTCCTCCCAGGCTGTGGTATAAAGTAGCGCTGCTCTCTTTGTTAAGCTGCCACGGACTGTTCCAGTTACTTCCATCTGGGAGTGAAGGGAGTGACATTTCAGAAGTGCGAGTTCACCACGCTCTGCTTTGCCCCTTCGTGGCAGTGTGATGGAGCCAATGACTGTGGAGACTTCTCCGATGAAAGAAATTGCCCAGGTATTTTATCATCCGCTGGAAAGCACCGAAATCTACACACAGTATTCGGAGAAGAAAGTTAAATAATAATTTTTTCAGAGCTTTCTTTTTTAGAGCAGGGGGTCCAATTTCGATTACTCCAAAATAGAACAAAAACAAAAAACAAGGAAGGTTTTCATCCATTAAATTGTAGTTTGGAAGGAAGTTCTCCATGAAAGACATTGTAAATTCAATTTTCTATCCCTCTCTTCACGCTGGCTTAACTCCTTAATGTTTTCTTCTTCAACTTGTCGCTTCTTTGTCACTCTGCCAGGGAGCGGGAAAACAAAGTGTCCCGTGCCCTTCTTTGCCTGTCCGAGTGGACGCTGTATCCCCATGAGCTGGACTTGTGATAAGGAGAATGACTGTGAGAACGGTGCAGACGAGGCTCACTGCGGTAAGATTACACACTTGAACCTAAACAATCCTACCTGCAGCAGACCATTGCTTTGTTTTCCCACTTGTATTTTGCACTTGACAAATTATTTCTTGGACTTCTAGATAAATTCTGCTCGGCCTCTCAGTTTGAGTGCGGGAACCACCGCTGCATTCCCAACCGCTGGGTGTGTGACGGAGCCGACGACTGCGGTGACAGCAGCGACGAGGACAGCAAGTGCAGTGAGTGATTAGTGCTGATATGTCAAGCACCAAAAATATGTAGGCGGCAGTAAATTCTGTGGTTCAATATGAAAAAATCTGATTTGTCGATGCTGGGATACTCTTTCAGCTAGAGACTATGTAGTTGTGTCGAGGAAATTCAAACTCAGAATTTTTATATTTACAACCTTAAAGAGGTAATGGTTCAAACTCAGAAATATATTTTTTTTCCCATAAATAAACAAGCTGTTCTCAGGAGTGAATGCCATTTTTTTGCTGATTGGCCGATAGCAGTCAACAAGGCGATTAAACTGTACAAAGAAAGACATCAAAATCTTCTTCAATGACCTCCTCTCTTCACAGAGACCAAAACCTGCAGCCCGGAGGCCTTCCAGTGTCCCGGATCACATATGTGTATCCCTCAGCGTTGGAAGTGTGACGGAGACAAAGACTGTCCTGATGGAGCTGATGAGAGTGTCAAAGCTGGCTGCGGTGAGCGACGGCTGGGGATATATCGAAAAAAGTCTTAATCCATACGACACCTAGTGGAGTTTTTATCTCCTTCACTTATCCATTTTTTTTTCTTTGTGTCTCAGTGTTCAACAACACGTGCAGCAACAACGAGTTCATGTGCCAGAACCGACAGTGTATCCCCAAACACTTTGTGTGTGACCACGACACCGACTGCAGCGATGGCTCTGACGAGTCCCAGGAGTGTGGTGAGTGGGGCCGTGGCCTCTTATTCCTGACTGCCGATTTGTAATAAATAAAAAAAATTAAAATAAAGCTTAGTTCAACACTCACTCTTCTCGCTGCAGAATATCCGACATGTGGATCCAATGAGTTCCGCTGTGCCAACGGACGCTGCCTCATCCAGAGTTCGTGGGAGTGTGATGGAGACTTTGACTGCCACGATCACTCAGATGAAGCCCCCAAGAACCCTCGATGCACTGGGCCAGGTTAGATCCACACAGCCATTCCAGAAGCACACTGTCTTTTAGCTTTATATTTTTTCTTTTTCTTAATATGTTATTCATTTATGTCCATGTCAAATTGATCTTGAACCGAAGGGTTATGGGGGTCATACCCTTTAAGAAAAACTAGGACTGCATTCTGCAATCTGCATTCTGGCAACATTTAAAGGGGCATGCTGTAGTTTTGGAGAATACATTTAAAGTCAGAATTGAAGGTCCCCAGAACACTGTTTGAAGCTAGAAAAGGTGGCAGGGTCCGCCACATATACACAAAGTAAACAGTATGAAATTGTGTCGTCCTTTAAGGTCAGGTTGTTTATTCGGTTTACTCAGTCATGAAAACAAAGAGAGTTTGTTTATTCAGTTTTACTTCGATCTTTCTCTTCTGATTAACATATCTTCCCCAAAACTACATAGTGCACCTTTAAAGCACATTGAAGTGAATATGTTTGCTATTATCATTGTGGCAGCTGGAAGCCACTCTCAGCAGTTGTGTCCGACATTAATTCCAAGGCTCTGAAATAAAATCAGCTGCACCGGCTGACATTTTCTCATAATTTGTTTCCCGTTTCTTTCTTTCGTGGAACAGAGAAGAAATGCAACGACACCGCGTTTGCCTGCAACAATGGAAACTGCATCAATGAGACATTGCTCTGTGACCACAAGGACGACTGCGGCGACGGCTCCGACGAGCTGAGCTGCTTCATTAACGAGTGCCTGAACAGCAAACTGAGTGGCTGCTCCCAGCTCTGCGAGGACCTCAGAATAGGCTTCAAGGTATCTGAACACTATGAGATTCAGACTTGAGTTCTCCGGTAATGGATGTGTGAAATAAGCCGCCTGCACAGTTGCTTTACCTTCTCTGCGCCTTTCACCCTCGCAGTGCAGATGCCACCCCGGCTTCCGCCTGAAGGATGACGGGAAGACGTGTGTCGACATAGATGAGTGCACAACCACCTATCCGTGCACGCAGCGCTGCATCAACACGCACGGCAGCTTCCACTGTCTGTGTGTGGAGGGTTTCCAGCTCAGCCCTGAAAACCCGACCATATGCAAATCCACCTCTGGTAGGAAACATGACAAAGATTAACAATACTCATGAAGTGTTTGTAGTAAATCCCCTCACGTATGACGTCTCCCTCACTGCAGATGAGGAGCCCTTCCTGATCTTCGCCAACCGCTACTATCTGAGAAAGCTCAATTTAGATGGCTCCAACTACACACTGCTCAAACAGGTGAGACTTGCAGATGCAGATATGTCCTTTTGAAGTGCTTGGAAATCATGTCGAGGTTTATTGCTGGCCGGGATTAACGCAGCTGCCTGTGCTTTGACAGGGCTTGAACAATGCCGTGGCTCTGGACTTTGACTATCGCCAGCAGATGATTTATTGGACAGATGTGACAACCCAGGGCAGCATGATCCGACGCATGCACATCAACGGCAGCGATGTTCAGGTCAGTGTGGCAGCATCTCGTCTAAGTTGGATAGCGGACCGTGAGAATGAATGTAAATGTAAGAATGTAAGTGCATTGAAACCTTCTCACTGTGAGGCACAGACTCAGAGAGTATACACCGCCTGCTCATTTGTTAGGTCCTTCATCGCACATCACTCAGCAATCCGGACGGTCTGGCAGTCGACTGGGTTGGAGGAAACCTGTACTGGTGCGATAAGGGACGGGACACCATCGAGGTGTCAAAGCTGAATGGAGCGTACCGGACGGTTCTGGTCAACAGCGGCCTGAGGGAGCCACGTGCTGTGGCTGTGGACGTACGCTACGGGTGAGACCGGCTCTACAGGACTACAGGATCTGGGTCAAAAAGTAGTAGAATTTTCTGAGCAGGAAAAGTTTGTTAAAAGGGGCAACGTGTAGTTTTGGGGGAGACATTTTAATCAGAAGTGTAGGTTCTTCATTGACTGATTCTTTTTTATGCCTAAACAAATTGAATAAACAAACTCTCTTTTCTGTTTTCATGACTTAATCAAACTGACCTTAAAGGACAACACAATTTCATACTGCTTTGTTAATATTTGGCAGACCCTGCCACCTTTCTATTTTCAAGCAGTGTTCCGGGGACCTAATTTCCCTCTAAGAACAGCTTGTTTGTTCATTTATGTGATAAATAAACATTTCTGAGTTGTTTTAGTCCCCCATTAATACTGTATATATTACAAATGTGAGTTTGAATTCCTTCTCCAAAACTACATAGTGTACTTTTAGTCAAGTTGGATGCTAGATGGGTTTATAAACACCAGCTGAATCCTACTTAGCTGTTAATTACATGTAATAAATGTGTATTTAACTGACTAAGTGTTTGTGAATTTTAATTAACAACCACAAAACATCTGGAACTAAGTGGATGTTAAAGGAGGCCAATTATGCTTTGTTTTTTTTTTCCTTCCTTCTGTTTTATAAAGGCTCTTGAGCATGTAAATGATCTTGAAAGTCTATAAAGTCAAAGTACACACCAGCAGAAGCTCCTCTCTCCCACAGTAAACACAGCTCCTGAAACGCCCCGTCAGGAGCCCTGCCTTAATTCTGTGACTTGGTGACATCTCACTATGTCACAGAGTCACACATGCCTATCGGCTAGTTTGGCAGCTTAAACCTATTCTAGTCGTAACCAAAAATACAATTATTAACCTGAAAATGAGCATAAAATGTCTCCTTTTAAATTCTGATTTGTTATGAACAACAAACCTTGCTAATACAATGCACCCCTGGCAGGTTCTTATACTGGTCAGACTGGGGTGACAACCCCCACATTGGAAGGATCGGGATGGATGGCTCTAACAGGAGTGTCATTGTGGAGGATAAGATCACCTGGCCAAATGGCCTCACACTGGACTTTGTCAATGATCGCATCTACTGGGCCGATGCTCGAGAGGACTACATCGCATTCGCCAGCCTGGATGGAACCAACCGACACACAAGTAACGCACACATTAGCTCAATGGGAGTGTCTTTGTGCACTTTTCTGGTTGTTGTTACTAACTATGTTGTCTTCCTGCCCCTGTAGTTCTGGTTCAAGATATCCCCCACATCTTTGCCATGACTCTGTTTGAGGAGTACATCTACTGGACGGACTGGGAGACAAAGTCCATCAACAGAGCTCATAAAACACTGGGAACCAACAAGACTGTGCTGATCAGCACCTTACACAGACCCATGGACGTCCACATTTACCACCCGTACCGCCAGCCTGAAGGTACCGCCGAGTCACTCGTCACTCAGTGAAAACCACGTGTAAATCCTCATCCGCCAGTCCTCATTCTTCTTGTGTGAATTTCCTTGTCCTTCAGTGGCCGACCACCCGTGCCAGATCAACAATGGAGGCTGCAGCAACCTGTGTCTGCTCTCGCCTGGAGGTGGCTACAAGTGCGCCTGCCCCACAAACTTTTACCTTGCAGCCGATGGCAAACATTGCTTGTCCAACTGCACTGCAAGTCAGGTGAGCTAGCTTCAGGCTATCTGTTAATATTTGCCTGTAACACATTATTCAATCAAAAATAATAATCAAATCTCTCCTTTGCCCCTTCAGTTTGTCTGCAATAATGACAAGTGCATTCCATTCTGGTGGAAATGTGACACTGAGGACGACTGCGGGGACCGCTCGGACGAGCCTGCGGACTGCCGTGAGTCATGACTGCGTACTGCGTAGTAATAAAGTATCATTGCGGCAGTATTTTGTTTTGTTTGTTGTGGTTAATAATGTTCTGCGTTTTGTCACTACAGCTGAGTTCAAATGCAGACCGGGCCAGTTCCAGTGTGGCACAGGCATCTGCACCAACCCGGCCTACATCTGTGATGGAGACAATGACTGCCAGGACAACTCCGACGAGGCCAACTGCGGTATAGATTCACACACTCACACACACACACACACACACACACACACACAACATATAGTCAAAGCAGTTACAATTTCTCAGGAGCAGGTTTAATAACTCACATCCTTTGTTACCATTTGTTTTCCAGACATCCATGTGTGCCTGCCAAGTCAGTTTAAATGTACCCACCCAAGTCGCTGCATCCCTGGCATCTTCCGCTGCAATGGACAGGACAACTGTGGAGAGGGGGAGGATGAGAAAGACTGTCGTAAGTCCAGTTGCTCTTCTGGCTCCCTGAGGCCCTCTGATATTTTACAGTTTTTGCTACTAGCAGCACCCACTGCTTATCAATGTTCATTTATCTGCCCCACGAGAGCAGGATATCTCTCCAACTTGAGGCATGACTAAATTTTTGTCGCCTGCTGTTTGCAGCGACCCCTCGACCTCTCCTCTATCGCCTCCCTAAAGCCACATCTTCCACTTCCACAAACTGTATCTCAAAAATCTAACGAGCAGACAGGACATTTCTGAACACTTTCGCACTCCCCCGAGGATCTCTGTCCATTTTGACCTTTCCTTTAGCAACACCCAGAGGCCAAATGATGTTGCATAACATAATTGCCATGACATTTGCTGAGCACATTCATCCTCCATTGAGGGAGGCTACATGAACTGTTCTGTCGTGCCATCGCAAGGTCAAAATTTACATTTTAGCACCTTTAACCGCAAGGCTGAAAGAATGGCAATATCACCATGTTATTATGTAATGAATATTGCAGTCTCCACGGACTGCTGGCAGGACTCATTTGTGAAAGTTGTTATTATGAAGCAGTCCTTCTCCATATATATGAGTATCTGTCTGTCTCCTGTGCAGCGGAGGTGACATGTGCCCCCAACCAGTTCCAGTGTGCCATCACCAAGCGCTGCATCCCACGGGTGTGGGTGTGTGACAGGGACAATGACTGTGTGGATGGATCTGATGAGCCTGCCAACTGCAGTAAGACACAGCTCATTATTACAGTGCAAAACACCTCTTCTCCACAAATAAGTGTCCTCCGCAGCACAGACATGCCTCTCTAATAGGACCCGAATGATTCTATCGATCTGCTTTGGTTGCCAGGATAAATGTCTCTGGATGAATAAGAAAATAATGTATGAATGCAGAGAATATTGCTCTGAGGTGTGGAGTTTAAAAAACAGAACAGAACTGGCTGCAGAGAAGTGCTGATGTCCACCTAATGCGTCATTATTCACTTGGACATTACAACATTGTTAATAACAGTAATTAACCTAGTAATTAATACAATAAACAGTAGTAACTATATGTTATCTATTTCTCTCACAGAATAATGATGAATAATGAATAATCCCATGTCCAGTGTCTGTCTAATCCATCAAATCCCCTCTGTTGCAGCTCAAATGACATGTGGCGTGGATGAGTTCCGCTGCAAGGACTCGGGGCGCTGCATCCCGGCACGCTGGAAGTGCGATGGAGAGGACGACTGCGGAGACGCTTCCGATGAACCCAAGGAAGAGTGCGGTAAGGCCTGGTGGTGGCATACTGTACTTGCCGACCTTGCCAGCCTCTCAGTGGGGAGTGGCGTGGCGCGACCCTCGTGATTGACGGGAAAAACGGCGTTGCAGATTTTACACCTTCTTTCCTTTAAAACTTTGCGTTAGAAACATGAATTTTCTTATACAGGATGTCTGAAATCTGCTTCAGTATTCTTTCTCCATTTCATGTCTCTGGCCATCAACAGCGCTAGAAACACATTGTGATAACTTGTAAAAAAGGGGGAAAAATATGAGAAATTGTCATAAATCAGGAGAATTTAGGGAGAATTGTGAGAATTGAGAAACTGGGAGAGGACAATGAAAAGAGGGAGGGTTGGCAATTATGAGTGGTAGATGGAGAGGAAAGAAAGGAAAGGAAGTCAGTCACAGGGCCACCTTTGTGCTTACTGTGTCTGTCTGGTGCTCAGATGAGCGGACATGTGAGCCGTACCAGTTTCGCTGTAAGAACAACCGCTGTGTGCCCGGCCGCTGGCAGTGTGACTACGACAACGACTGCGGGGACAACTCCGATGAAGACAAGTGTGGTAGGTTCTCTTTGTTTTTCATCAGCTGATTTATCCGTCTGGAAACACTGGCTTCTAACATGTTACAAGCTCGACTGTAAGCAGACTGCTCGCATGGTTAAAGCGGTAAGCGACGTATCACCTCTCACTGCGTGTTTGTCTGTTCTATTTACTCAACTACACGCATGGTTGAGACTTTGGTTTCCTTTTTGCATTGATTAGTCGTGTGGCCATTTGCACATCTCACATCATCTCATGTCTATTTTGCATTTCACACTGGCCTGTTGATGTGAGCCAGAGGTAGGTGTTTTCACAGTTTCAGCTCAACCATCCACACCCTCAGCTACCCAGTCCTCTGTGTGCCCCCAGCTTGTTTTACTGTTGTACTGTGAGCCTTTTTTCCTTCTCCTCTCAGTCCCACTAGCTCCTCCAGCTCCTCCACTTCATACAGTACAGAATGTTGTACCATCCCACCCTCTGTGCCCCATGAGTCAATCCTGTGATGTGAATTATCAGCCTTATTTTTATTCATGTTCCTTTTGCAGTCTGCTTTCTCTTCTCTTCCCTTACGCCTCTCCTTGCTCCTTGCCTCTGCTCTCTGCTCCATCATCCTCCCTCGCCCCACTGAGCTGTCTTCTCTCTGTCCCCAGTGCCTCGTCAGTGCTCAGAGAGCGAGTTCGCCTGCACAAATGGCCGTTGCATTGCCGGGCGCTGGAAGTGCGACGGGGACCACGACTGTGCCGATGGTTCAGACGAGGTACCGCACGCTCCCTTTGCTGATTTGACATTCGACTTTGAAGTTTGACACACCAGGGGCACTAACAGAAGGAATTTTTGTGCTTTGGTCCAGAATGGCTGTGATTTGAAGTGCGACAGCGATCAGTTCCAGTGCAAAAATGGCCATTGCATCCCCATCCGCTGGCGCTGTGACGCCGACGCCGACTGTGTGGATGGCAGCGACGAGGAGAAATGTGACAGTGGTGGTAAGAAACACACACTTAGCCCGACATGTAATGCTGAAGATGTGGATGCACTCAGCAGCTTATGTATCATTCATTCTGCCTCCTTCCTCTCTCACCACCGTGTTTCAGTGGGCAGACACTGCCCCCAGGATGAGTTCCAGTGCAACAACACTCTCTGTAAACCCCTGGGCTGGAAGTGCGACGGCGAGGACGACTGTGGTGACAACTCAGATGAGAATCCAGAGGAGTGCGGTGAGAACCTCTGCGGTTCACATGTGGACAGAATCATACGACCATTTGCTTGATTTGTCTTCTCTCATCCTTGATGTTTTTGTCCTCTCCTGCCCCTAGTCAAATTCCAGTGTCCACCCAGGAGACAGTTCCGCTGTCACAATGATCGCGTGTGCCTGCCATTATCAAAACGCTGCGATGGTGTCAACAACTGTGGGGACAACAGCGATGAACTCAACTGCCGTGAGTTTGACTATGTTACCGTAAAGTCAAAAGCGCATTTTATTGAAATTCCACTAGGATGTGACTCTCCATCATAGATTGGTATGACTTGCAAATGATGATCAGACTAATGACCTCTCTGTGACTCCTCCAAAAGTGCCTCCTTCCACACCAATATGTCAGAAAGATGAGTTCCAGTGCTCCAACGGCCGTTGCATCAGCTCCGTTCTACGCTGCAACTACTTCAACGACTGCGAGGACTATGGTTCTGATGAAATCCACTGCAACAAGAAAGGTGCGTTGGGCCGTTCTGCAGTTGTGCCGATAACTCATTATGCAAAGAGTTATCGGCATGTCTGCATGCTAAATGTTTCTGTGCTCGCAGATACAGTGCTGAATGACTGCCACAGTAACAGGACAGTGTGTGGAGACGGGGATGAGGCCCACTGTGTAGTGAATGGCACCGACTCTTTCTGCTCCTGCAAACCCGGCTTCCAGGCCAATAGCCGTAACAGATGTGAAGGTAGGCTTTTATCTGCCCTTGTACCATTTAACAGCTAAAATCTACTTTTTAAAACCTTCAAACTATGTTTGATTTGTATCGTGCTGTGTCGTTTTACAGATAAGAACGAGTGTAGGCAGTTCGGAGTGTGCTCCCACATATGCAACAACACCAAGGGTTCCCACAAGTGCAGCTGCCACAAGTACTTCACCAGAATCAACGACACCTGCAAGGCTGACGGTGAGTGCTTCTACCATAGGAGACTCTTGTTGGCATTCCGAACTCATGTTTATCTGTAATTTCACCACTCGGCCTTACTTCAATATTTCTGCTGCATCCTCAGCTCTGAGACAAGTGCTCTACATCGCCGATGACAATGAGATCCGCAGCCTGGATCCTTCCATACCAAACTGGCGCTACGAGCAGATCTTCCAGGGTGATGCGAACGTGCGCATTGATGCCATGGACCTACATGTCAAGACAAACCACATTTACTGGACGAACTGGCACACAGGGCGCATTTCTTCCTATGAATTGCCCTCTACCTCCTCCTCCCCCAACAGCAACCGTAACCGGCGGCAAAGCGACTCAAGGGTCACAAATGTGGAGGTGAGTGAAAAAAAACGAGGCCTTTGACAAACACACAGCTGGTAATCAGTGCATGAAGTTGCTGTTTTTAATATGAAACGAGCAGGAGGCGATTAGATCAGGGGATGCCATGTTCTCCTTTTATCTCTCTATCAACCCTTGATGTCTCATGTAGCTGGACCGTGTTCCAGGTCCAGACCCAGACGCTGACCTATGGACCTGGAATACATGAATAAAAAATCATTGATTATTAACAGTGTTGTATAAAGTACCCAAAAGTAATATTTTAATAAAATTAAAGATATCATGTTGAAATATTACTTAAAAGTAAAAAAGTATCTGATATTAACTGTATTTAATCATCAAAAGTTGTTTTCTGGCAGTTAATGTATTTAAGTATGTGAAGTACAAGTAAAATTCATTACTGACCTGACCCATTATTAGATCTGATATTTTGCATTTTTCTGTTTATTGGAAGCAGTGTTTTTTATCTGATTGCTGATTAACTAAATTAATTTTAAAATTTGCTGTTCTGGCTCTGATGCAGTTGGTAATCTGCAAAGTAACTAGTACCTAGAGTTATCAAATTAATGTAGTGGAGTAAAAGTACAATATTTGCCTCCAAAATGTAGAGGAGTGGAAGTATGAAGTAGCAGAAATTTGTACCACAAATCTGTACTTAAGTACAGTACTTCAGTAAATATATGTATTTTTATTCCACCACTAATAATTAATTAATTGATTTTGAAGCCATAGCAGCATTTCCAGCCTTAACAACACTTGTTCAGCGGCCCAGGAAACTCCAATAGCATTCATTCTAAATCCTCTCATGTGATGCTATTCAGCCAATCACATCTGTGCATTGAGTCAGCAAGTGAGATGTAAACACACAAAAGGAGAAAAGAAATGAGATGAGAAGAGTTGCTTCATATGTCCTGTTTTAAGAAGAGAAAAGTGGAAAGTGAAATCAGTTTGCGCTATTTGTTGGACAAAACAATCAATCAATGGAAAAAATAACCATCAGTTTAATCCATAATTAAAATAATCATTAGTGGGAGTTTACATTTGTGTGCTTGTACTTCTGCGTGCATGTGATGACAGTATAAACCAGACAAGGCCAAGTGTGCGTGTCCTCAGTGCTGTTCTTCCCTGTCTCTGTGTTCAGATCCCAGACCTGAAGATGCCCCGCGGCATCGCTGTGGACTGGGTGGCAGGCAACCTGTACTGGACCGACTCCGGTAGAGACGTCATCGAGGTGGCCCAGTTAAGTGTAGGGCGCCATCGCAAAACTCTTATCTCCGGCATGATCGATGAGCCTTACGCCATTGTAGTCGACCCCCAGAGAGGGTGAGTGAAACTCGTAGAAAATCACCAGAAATGCAAACAAAGATTGTGGTAACCGCAGTGATAAATAGAGCTTTTACATTTCCTTTGTTAGGAAAATGTACTGGGCAGACTGGGGGAACCACCCCAAGATTGAAACGGCTGCCATGGACGGAACCATGAGAGAGACGCTGGTGGAGGAAAACATCCAGTGGCCAACTGGTAAAATATGCACACACACACACACACACACACACACCTATTTCTCCTCTGTTCTGTACTGAAATTCTGAGTTTTTAATGGTTCAAACGTCATATAATACAACACTCTCTCTCTTGGTTTAGGTCTGGCGGTGGACTACTACAACGAGCGTCTGTACTGGGCCGATGCTAAACTCTCCTTGATCTGCAGTGTGAGGCTGAATGGCAGCGATCCAGTTGTGGCCGTGAACAGCATTAAGAACAGTTAAGTGGCACATGCACACGGTGTGTTGTAATCCATATTAGTAACCCCTCTTTATCTGTGAAAACTGTCCTTGAGGCATCTGTAACACATCCTCTCGGTTTCTGCACAGAGGTCCATCAGCCCTTCAGCATTGACGTCTTCGAGGACTTCATTTATGGCGTCACCTACATCAACAACTACGTCTTCCGGGTGAATAAGTTCGGCAAAGGCCCCATTGAGAACCTGACGACTGGAATGAACCACGCCACGGATATAGTCCTGTACCACCGCTACAAGCAGCCTGAGAGTGAGTAGACGAAGGAAACTCTCACGGATTAAAACAAGTACTAATCGTTCCTAACTCTTGACTCCGTCTCTGTCTTTGTCAGTGACTAATCCCTGCGACAGAAAGAAATGTGAATGGCTGTGTCTGCTGAGCCCCAGTGGGCCGGTCTGCACCTGTCCAAATGGACGCACGCTGGACAACGGCACCTGTGTGGAGCTGCCAACACCGACACTGTCTCCTATCTGTGAGTACACACGCTCTCACATACAAAACACACACACACACTTAGATGCTGGCTGTCTAAATAATACACGTCATAAATCTCTAGCTCCACCCAGTGGTCCCTGCTTGGTCCAGTGTATGAACGGTGGCAGCTGTTTCCTGAATGCCCACAAGCAGCCCAAGTGTCGCTGCCAGCCGAATTATGGAGGAGATCGATGTGAGATCGACCAGTGCAGGGACTACTGCAAGAACGGAGGCACCTGCACGCCTTCACCTACAGGTAAGATTTGGACATTTCAAGCGTGTTCAAGTTTGAATCATTCTATGTGGGCTAAAATGTTGCTTTGCAGGCCACCTTTATGTTTCTCTAGGCTCAGTAACATGACCCGTCTATTCACCCTGTCATACGTCTGTCCTTCCACAGGCTCTCCCACCTGTCGATGCCTGACAGGCTTTACGGGGCCAAACTGTAACCTGCACACCTGTAAGGAGTACTGCAAAAATGGAGGCAACTGCACAGTCAGCGTCGGAAACCAGCCAATCTGTCGCTGCCCCGCGGACTTCCTGGGCGACCAGTGCCAATACAGTGAGTGTTCCCACTGTCTCGCTCAAGTTTGAAAGAAAATATTCAGATACTTCTGCTGACCTGTGAAGAACACAAAAGTAAAGTCAGAATTGCACTGACATGTTTATACTTGTGTGTGAGCAGGAAGCTGTGAGGGCCACTGCCTGAACAAAGGAACATGTCTGCAGAGTGACAGCGGCTCCAAACTGTGCCGCTGTCAGCCTCAGTACACCGGCAGCACGTGTGAGATTGACAAGTGTCACTACTGTCGTGACGGCGTCTGTATCCCCAGCAACAGTTTGACATCCACAGGGGACTTCACCTGCCAGTAGGACTGCTCACACACACACACACACACACACACACACACACACACACACACACACACACACACACACATTTTAGTCAACACAAACAAACTCACACATGCACTGTTTTCTGGTCTTTGTCATACCACTCATGATTTTTTTGTCTACTACAGCTGCACAAATGGAAGAGTCCAGCCCAGCTGTTACACCTGTGATACTAATGAGTACTGTGCAAATGGTCAGTGCTCTATAAACCCCACCTCCCGCCTTCCTGAGTGCAGGTGAGAAGCTGTATTTTCATCCATAACTGCATCTAAATATCTCCAATGTATGATTGCATACACTCATCACCTCTCATTTCCTCTCTGTTGTGTGTGTGTGTAGATGTTCACCTGGCTGGGCGGGGCATCGCTGTGAGTCCGTGGCTGCCACTGAAGGCGGCTCAGGTTCTGACGGCCGTAAGTCGACACTTCCACCGTGGCTTCAATGATGGATATAAATTGAGGATTCTCCATACTGCGTTCTTATACTTGTATGTGTTTGTGTATGCAGGCACGGCCTCCATAGTGATCCCTGTGCTGCTACTGCTGTTGCTCATCCTGCTGGCTGCGGGGGCGTTGTTCTGGTACAGAAGAAGGATGAGAGGGTGAGTAACAGGAACACGTGTAAGACCAGAGACAGTCGAGATCTCTTTTTGCCTTTTGTATTCCCTTCTTTCCCCTCCCCTCTTTCTCTTCCTCCTCTCCTTTCCTCCATGTGCACTTTTCCTCTCCTCTCTGTAATGGCATCTCTTCTGCTCCTCAGGTCTAGCCGGCCCGGCAAAACCGGCTCCAGACGCTTGCGGTAACGGTTGCCAGGGTTACAATTTCCTTCCATTCCCCTCGTTCAATTCTGCATCCTGATGCTCTCTCTCTCTATCTCTCTCTGTCTCTGTCTCTGTCTCTGTCTGTCCCTTGCCCATAAGTATTGGTTGCTGTGCAGTGTTTGGTCCTGTGGTGAATGTCGCGCCATTCTCTCCGATGTTCGTGGGAGCTGTAGCTCATCCTGCTCCTACAGTATCTCCTCTGTTTGACTGCCCTCGTCTGAGCGGCTCCAGGGCAGATCTATTGAAAAGAAGCATTGAATAGATCTGTCATACTGTCGTCCATCATATTGTGCCATACTGTACCGACTGTACTGTGCCGTGGTCTGTATTGTGGTGGTGTCTCTCGCAGTGAGAGATGGACAGTGTGACGGCATTCTTCCAAGCTCTGATTGGAAAATGCATTGTGAAAAATCCAGCATTTACTCAGAGGTGGATGCAGACATTAAGGTAGATTTCAGAGGATCTGTTGTGGATTTCATGTGGTCTTAAAGGACAGTCTGTACTTTAAAGGTGCAGCGTGTAGGATTTAGAGGGCTAGAGGGGTAAATATTTAACTGTCATAACTATCTAAAAACTAAGAATCATTTTATCTACAGAGGGGGGCTGGTCCTCATCACTGGGAGTATCATGGATTCCTCGATAGCCCAAATTGGACAAACCAAACACTGCTCTGGAGAGCGCCTTTAACATTTTAAGTGACAACTGTGGGTGTTCCTACACTTTTGGCCGGGGAGGGTGAGCGGAGGGGTATTCAGTCAGATGCAACCATGCCACTAAATCCTACGCACTGGTCCTTTAACGGCCCTGTATCCAGGTCCACTGTGTCTGGATCTGTCATGGGCTACGTGAATGCTGGGTTTGTGTTGGTGCCTGTGCTGGTGCTTAGTCCCCTCAGCCTGGATGGTGGTGAGAGTCCCTTCATAATGTGGCTGTGTCCCTGCTTGCACTGTTAAGGCTCTTATAATGTGGAACAAGAAAACAAAGGTCTGACTGCGCCCTTAATATTTTGCATAGGGCCAAGGGCTTCCAGCACCAGAGGATGACCAACGGGGCCATGAATGTTGAGATTGGAAACCCTGCGTACAAGATCTACGAGGGCGAGCCCGACGACGACGCCGGGGAGCTGCTGGACGCAGACTTCACGCTGGACCCAGACAAGGTAGAGGGAAATACCAGGCATGCACGTAAACACAAAATGTTGTATCTTCTGCACATATAATTCTAACTAATGGGTGATTATTTTTTTTGCCTTTCCAGCCCACTAACTTCACAAATCCAGTATATGCCACTCTGTACATGGGAGCTCACAACAGTCGCAACTCTCTGGCCAGCACAGATGAGAAGAAGGAGTTGCTATCACGTGGAGACGAGGAGCCCCTTGTGGACCCCCTGGCGTAGATTGTCCATTGGCCTGGATCACGCTATTCCAAACACACCCCTCTTCTTGCCTTTTAAAAGAAAAAAAACGAAAGAAAAACAAAAAAATCGATAAAAAATGTGAGAGAAAATTGATAAAAAGTGTGAACACTGTATAAAATGTACAAAAATGAAGGACTACTTTTGTATGTGATTGCAGTATTATATTTTGTTCTTTTGAGATTCCTCTGGTCAAAAATGAGTAACATTTTCTATGAGAGATTTTTAATTTACACTTTGTCCCTTACCCTTTACCTAAATAGCCACTACCTCTGTGCAAAATGAAATGGAAACAAGAAAATCAGAAGAAAAGATGCTATCATTGGAGCAATTTTAATTTTTTATTTTTGTATGAATTGTATAGATAAGAAAAAACATTGTTCCATTTCACCAGTGCCAACTGTTTGTTGTTTGTGTTGACTTTGAGCGGGAAAGGCAAAACTCAAAGTTTTCTAAATCGGTACATATGTTGTCTCGCTGGGTTTCTTGGCGAGGTTGTGTGAGACGGATCTGCGATAGCACCGTTTGTGTATAGCACATGTGTCAATACCAGATGGCAACTACAGTATTTCCACATAATTTCTTCTCAGAGAACAATGTTTATGAAATGATTGTGTTGTCTTCCTTGCACAGAATTCAATATTTTACGGTATAGTGTATACTGTAGGCTTTATACCGTAAGATGTAAAACAGGTATGTTTGTTCTTGTCACATCGTATGACAGCTGGAGCTCGTGTGTGTTGCTGAAGTGAGATGATGAGAGAGGCGGTGTGTGATTATGGAGCTGGAGAGTGAGGAAGTTGGTCATGGGTTAAACATTCCAGGCAGAGTTGGGGTTGGAGATTACAGATGTAAAGAGATGGCAAAGCTGAATGCTTTCATGGGTGGGCAGATGGGTGTGCTCACATGGCACAGCTGGAAAATAATGAGAGGGTCATAGCAGATACGAGACTTTGATGGACAGTCTCAAGTCTGCGCCTTTTAGTTGTCTGTTACAAGAGTCTTCCCCCAGAGGGAAAGGGAGGCTGCAATTATGGTAAAATGGAAGGAAGAGATGGTCGGTATGGGTCTTTTTTTTTTTGCTTGTCTTTTATTTCTCCAGTCCATTGTTTTTGTAAAGACCAGACAACATCCATCTGGCTCTGTGAGTAGATCGATCTTTCTACCATCAGAGGATAAAAGTCTGTATGTTCACGGTTTTGTAACGACTCAGTCTTAAGTGCATTATGTTCATTTGGTCCTTAGCATTTTACCGCTCGTCTTGAGCTCTTTCTGATCTCTCACTCTCCTCTGTGCCCTGCTGCTGCTAATGCTACCATTCTGGTTGCTCTGACACGTCCTTACGCTCAGCCTCTGTCCCAAAATGCTGCTTCTGTCAGAAAATGTGTCAGCCATATCTTAATGCATGTGAAAAGTAACACCAATCTTTAATGTAACTACAATAACAAGTTTTTATTTTGCTTACCTGTCAGCAAGTGTTATTTTATGCTGTTGTATATGTTTTGTCTTTAATTGAGAGAGAAGTACAATCATTTTACCTAAAGAACATTTTTGCAAAATCATACATGCATTTTCAGAATTGTTTTTTGATTAGTCCTTTTTTGTTTTGTTTTTTGATGAAAAATGACACATAGCTTTTATAGTACACGATGCATGGAGGCTCAGACTTTCTTCTGGAAAGAGAATAATGTTTAATTTTTGCTGGAGTACTTTACAAACTAAATAACAGAAATTGTTATAAATAAAATTTTAAAAAAACTGTACAGAAAACAAGCCAATGTGTGTTGTGTTTTGTTTGTAACGTGCTGATGGAGTGAAGAATACGGCGATGAGTCAGTGTGGGTTGGTTAAATCATTTATTAACAGTTAATCAGATAATTTCTACTGTAGATATAGATAGATATAAAGTGTACTTCACAGACACAAATGTCATTATATTCTGTTTAAAATTTAAAAATATAATAAATCAAATGAAATGGTAGAAACCTTCATGTTGCTACCCCGTAAACTCTTTGATTAACCGTTACTGACATGAAAAACTGAAAGAGAAGAAGAGAGACAGCCAACAATACAAGATCAGTGTTTGTTTTTGAGTGATTGTTTAAAATGATCATCTTGATTTTTTTTGTGTTAGGACAACTCTCCTCAGCATCTTTGTATCAAAGTCTTCACTCGATGCCTTTAGCCTTCAGCACATCTCTGACTCTTCCCAGGTAGTCAGGGTCAGGAACCCAAAACTGTGGAAACAGGTAGTATATAAGGCTTAATTAAACATTTGGCATCAACAAAGATATGTCTTTAAAAAAATAGAAAAAAAAAAAACGTTTTCTGTACCTCTGTGGTCCTCCAATCGTCGAGGTCTTGTGGGGAATGTCGTTCCAGGTCACCTGGTTCTCTAACCCAGTTGTTGTGGACGTCCCAACAGTGAAAATGAGCTTCTGGTCAAACGCTTTCTCTAACAGGCGCAGCACTTCTTTACCCTCTTTGTTGTCTGGCAGATATGCTGTTCTGCTTGTACCATGATAATGTTGTCCAGGATTTGGATGCCTTTCCTATAAAGGGAGAGTAAGTTGAAGACATAGTTGACAAACATTTCAGAAAATATTTTACCAATTACAAAATTGACATAATGTATTCAGATATTTAAATTAAGAAAGTTACCGTTTGTTTTCCACTTGGAATATAATAGTTGATGACTATAGTGCCACAGTCGTTGAATCCAGGGAGAGATGAGGTACTTTTATACAATGACATTGTTCCATCTGGCTGAGTTCCCTCTATCACACCAAAGACATCTGTGCATACAGATGTGTGTCCTCCAGGTGTTTTTTTGTGAGCTTCTTCATCGAATTTGCCTTGATGGATTGGGACATTGTGAGTAGATGTAGTTGTGTTACTTTGTTTCCAGAGGCGTCCTTTAGCCTAGAGAGAAACAGGAATGAATGTGTTAGATAATTAAATAAAAATAGAATTTTGTTTGATTTGCAGTTCTTTACCAAAAGAGAGAAATATGCATGAACTAATTAAAACAAATGTTATCTCTTTAATTTGCATTTCTTTATTACACAGCACTTACATGTTGTGGCTCTGTTACAGATGAGGGGGGATGGTTCATTGGAGCTTTGTCTGATGTTTGTATGTCCAGCTCTGGCAGAGTCGTACTAATATCTGTTATTGTCACTGTTTTCCCATCTTTTGTCTTTACTGGTTTTCTTAACAATTCCTTAAAATCGCTCACAGCTTGAAAAAAAAAAACATTAATTGAAATTTAAAATGAATAACAACAAAATGCTATGCAAAACCAATGGTGGTAAATTCAGTTATAATGCACCTGCAGCGGGTTTAATCTTAATCTCAGCTCTTCCATCTTCTGAGACATTTAAAACAGTGCAGTCTCCTTTAAAGTTGCCTTTGTTTGCTAAAGTCTGAAGATCTTTCTGCAGCGCTGATCTTTTTTTATGCGGTTTATCACCATCTGACCACTGGACGAAGAAAATGGCCCGAACTTCATCTTCGTTCTGTGATAAAATCAACAGAGCCAGAGCACATGTTACAGTTAATGTCACTGTATTACTAAACAAGGTAGCACAACATATTCCATGCCATTTATCTTAAACATCTGGTTACAAATGGCACTGTTTCAAGACAAATAAATTAGGTCATACACGTATGAACATTGTATTGGAGATTGTGTCTTTTGTGCCTGAACATTGCTTTAATTACATTAGAGTTTTATATGGTGTTGATAACATAGTTTCTACGCAACACGATAACAGAGAACATCAGGTTGTGATTTTGTTAGACAAGCACTATCCTTTAAATCAAGGCTTCAAGATGTGCGCTTGTGGCCAAACACACACAAGCATTGAATAAATCAGTGTCCTTATGAGGAACAACTGGCAGCTACAGGTGTGGTTCATAGTGTGACAACCAGCGAGAGAAGCGATTGTTCTTTTAAAAAACAATGGTGGCAGCTCAAGTGGTTGTCGTAGCTGCTATGACCATCAGTTATATATTAGAACTGGAGAGGATATTTCATCATAAGAAGTTGGCCTGTGATAGACAGATGGTTCGTCCAATCACCTGCCAAGTATTTTATTCAAAGTGTCTGCCTTTATCCAAACAGTTTCTAGCAGTGCCTTCCAAAACTGTTCTGTGTAACAGATACCATCTGAAGGTGTCACGTTAGTCTATTCTGGGAACTTTACTTGAGCCATAAATGTATCAGCTTCACTTTCACATAAACTTCACATAAAAATAATTATACAAACCTGTTGGAGGTCATTTTATATGCGCTGCTTTTAGAAATGGAGAAAACATTTACTCTACCAGTGTTTGCACACTCTGAACCACTTTTAAAAACAAACACTGGACTATCACCACACTAGCAGGAATGATTTGTGTAAGTAAACTCACACAAACACATTGACACTCACAAAATTACTTCATTACATCTGGCCCTTTTTCTAGACAGGAAGTCCTCATTCCGTATGTATGTGTATGACAGTGTAGGTTGAATTATTAAAAATAATATGAATAATAATATACGTTTAAAACAGTGTTGATAACAGAGTTGCTATGCAGTATGAGAATAGAACAAACTATGACCCAAGAGGACAGTCTCAGAACAAGAGAACTGGCTGACATTATTTGGGACAAGCATGATCTGTCCTTGTTACTTCATTTAAGCTTTCAATTTCATTCTCTCACTTTCCCAAGCTGGATTTTATATGCCTATTATATTTTTAGTGTCAAAAGGTCTTGAGAATAGAAATAAATCCCTCTGCCACTGTCACTGTTTCCACACTCTGCACTAGTTTTAAATCAAACACTGGACTTGCATAAGACTGGTTGAAAGGGGGATTGGGGGGCAGAAATTAAACATCAACATTATGTTATGTTTTTATCATTGTTTAGTCAGCTGGAAATCAGAATAATTGTGTTTTTGTTACCTTAGAATAGGTCTGCAGTGATAAACTGGTTTCTAGGTGAACTGTGGTATATGAAACTTGGTTATCCTACTGTGACCATTTGATTATAAGGTTTTAGATAATTATCAGTAAAATCTTCAATTTTCATTGATTTAGGGGTCATTGTTGCTGATAATGGCATTATAATCGATGTGTAATAACAACTCACAACTTCACAAGGGGGGGGGGGGCAGTCGCCCACCCTTGTGTGCCAAATTGTTGCGCGCTAAAATGCCCTCCTGGGAGCCAAAACGCGTGCTAAAGTGTCCTCCTGGGTGCCAAAACGCGCGCTAAAGTGCCCTCTTGGGAGCAAAAAAAGCATGCCAAAACGCCCTCTTGGTTGGCGAAACACACTAAACTGCCCCCTTGGCTGGTTAAAACATGATAAACTGCCCTCTTGGAAGCCAAAACGTGCACTAAAGTGCCCTTCTTTTCGCCCCTGCCCTTCAAAAAGTCTGTGTACGCCACTGCCGCTAGATGCCACTGAATCCTACACACTGGACCTTTAACACCTGTTTTTCATAATGTTTAAAAGTCAGCTGTAGTTTGCAGACTTGGACAACAGAGCTACTCACAGTTGGCATGTTCAGTGATTGGTTTTTGATACGTCTGTGGAGACTGTACATTAGCAGGGTGGGGATTTGTGTAGATGTTCTGTGCTGGATTAAGGGAGCCTCCCTTGGCATATTGATGTTGTTCTTTCTGTTTGGTTACAAAACAGAAAAACATATGTAGTTCAGTAAATATGATTATGACACTGGAAGTGGCATTTTTAAATCATCAAACTGCCATTTCTTTAATTACATTAGAGTGTTATACTGTAACACTGTAACACTGTCATACTATTCTTTTAATTAAAAAAAAACATATATATAAAAACAAATGACTTATTCTTGGTTCCCTATATACATTTCAAACAAATGTATGAATTAAAGGCAGAACATTTAAGTGTTTTAGAATACTTTTATTGTCAAAAATAAGTGCAGGAACTTTTCTTTAGTGTCTAAAGTTATGTGGGGCACTTTGAAACTCAGACATTCAGAGTTTTTCTTATATAAATAATAATATAATATATCTTTTATCTTTATATTAAGGTAATAGGTAGATTTAAAAATTACATAATAAGTTACTGGAAAACATTCTTTGAAAAGCACCTCTATGATGCCCTCCAAACTTTAATTCACATTTTCTCTACTCTCTCATCCTTAACCATTAAGTCATTATGAGCCATCTATTGAAATGCTAATCTTTTTGTGTATAATGGTGTAAACACATACACACACACACACACACACACAAACACACACACACACACACACACACACCTGCCTACCAGATGTTCAAGTCAAAAAGACAAATGGAGCAATCCCTCAAAACACAAGCACCTTTAAACAGTAAGGTAATATTGTATACATGGCCATTTTGAATATTCACATATTAATAAAATAAAATGTCCCTTTACAGTTGTCTTTGATATTGTTCTAATGGTCAACTTCAGTTTGCTGATAACAGATACTCACCTCCATGGACTCAACTAGGTGTTGCTCTGAAATGTTGTCCGTCTCCTTCCTTTCAGACATCGCAAGTATCTGCAACATAAATAACAGCAGCGTTTCTTGTAGTCAGACTGTCAGTTCAGACGTCCAACAACTATTCATGTGGTGCATTTATGTAAAAAACTTGTTTTAAGACAAATGTCGTCACAAAATGGAGGCTATTGCTCGACAACAAGAAACCACCGTCAAAAAGCCACAAATAATGCTCAGAACAGCACCAAACTTCAGCAACTGTACAAATAAGGTCCCAGCACATAGTTCAAGGCATAAAACATCTGCTGGCTTTGCTGGATTTCACACAACTCACCACTCCCCTGCAGCAGCTTGCTTCATTGTGGGGAAGCCCTGACGAATCGATTACTGAGTGCAGTGGAGTTCCGCAGCTCAAGGATGAAAATGTATGATTATTACTCCATGGAAATGCAATCAAAGTTCATATGTGTCTTGCCTACCAGTTTTTAACAGTTATTATCGAGAGCTGACAGGGAAAAGAACGGAATTGAGCATTTCTAACTGCACACAGTAATCGACTCGTTGGGGCTTCCCCACAAGAGAGTGGTGAGTTGTGTTCTCTTTTCAGTAGAAATCCGGCTAAACTAGCAGATGTGTGATGCCTTGAACTATGTGCTGGGACCCTATTTGTACTGTTGCTGAAGTTTTGAGCTGTTCTGAGCATTATTTGTGGCTATGAGTGGCTTTTTGATGGCAGTTCCTTGTTGGAGGCATAGACTGCAGTGTATTGTTATCGTGCAGTCTTTTCTGAGGTTGCTACATAAGCTAGCGGTCGGAAAACTGATCTCTCGAGGGGGGGTCTTACTCGATGTTACGGTGTGTTAGACCATGGATTAAATTTATGCGGGAATATCCCTTTAAACTAACTGCTTGTTAATGAGAGTTAAGAATAATCTAATAATATGACAGATGTCTATGTAGGCTGTCTATCTTGCCACAAATTCCAGATATTGAGTTTACTGTGACTTTGCTGTTGTAAGCATTGCGGTTCCTACTAACAGTACAGTACCAGTCAGAGTAGTAATTTCTAGTTTGCACTTGCCCTCCAATAAATAGCCTATTAATAAACCAGTGTTTTATTGCTTTTTAAGAATTGCAGCTGAATTGCATGTCTTCCAAAGCTCATTATTATGATGATGTGAATAAACTCATGTTGACAATAATTTGTTGACACAAAAAAAATGGCAACTGCATATCACGATACACAGCTAAGTAGTTAGCTTTCTATAAGTACATTGTTTATTAATTTTACATTAATTAATCTACATATTGTGTTATTAAGGCCTGAATTTTTTTTTTTATGTTACTACCCTTTTCTGACTTTGAGCCTTTGCCCCTCTATAATCATGTGCTCCTCCCTGCTGCTAACATAGTTGCTATGCACTCTGATAATAAAACAGACTGACCTCAGAGGACAGCGTCAATACAACAGAAAGCAACTGACTGAGATTATTTGGAACAAGCAAAGTCTTTGTTTTGGCTGCAATCAGCTACCTCAGCGCTAGATACCACTAAATCCTCCACACTGGACCTTTAACACTTCCTTTTCATAATGTTTAAATGTCAGCTGCAGTTTGCAGACTTGAACAACAGAGCTACTCACAACTGGCATGTTCACTAATGGTACTGGTATTGATACCCCTGTAGAAACTGTCCAGCAGGAGGGTGGGGATTTGTAAAGCTGATCTGTGCTGGATTAAAGGAGTTTCCCATGGCATATTGATGTTGTCCTTGCTGGTTGGTTTCAAAGCAGGAAAAAGATGTCATTCAGTAAATATGACTACAACATTGGAAGCGGCATTTTTTTTAAAATGAAACCACAATATCTTTAATGAGGCACGTTACTGGAGCAGCTCTCCAATTTTGTTGTACTTGTACCAATAATGTGGTATACAATCGGTTAACAGATCTTGTTCTCTACTAGGCCCACCTCCCTAAACCAGTATCGTTAATAGGATCAGCTTGGACTCATTTGTTCTGTGCTTGGTTAATTTAGGCTTATGAAGGTGGTAACGTAATGTGTGATTTCTGTCCTCGCTCTCTTTCTGACCTTCTGGTGCCGGCAGACACCTAGAAACTGCCCAGCAGGGCACCCTTAACAAACACTTTGCATTTCAATATACGTGCTATCTCTTTTCCCACCAATATCAAAACCAAACCTACATCCTTGGGTTCAGTGTTGAACCCAAGGGGGATATCACAAGTGAATGAGGTTATGTCACTTCTTTGTCCCCCCAGTTGTCTATCCACCTAGAGAGAAATACAATTCATTGATTAAGTCAAATTTAATATGATTAATTTACACTGTACTACACAGCACTTACATTTTGTGGCTCTGACACAGGTGAGGAAGGAATTTTCTCTGAAACGTTGTCTGGTGTGTGTCTCTCCGGCGATTTCAAACTAATAGACATTACTGTCACTGTTTTTCCATCTTTACCCTTCAGTGGTTGTCCGCTCATTTGCTGAAGCTCAATAACAGCTTTAAAAGAAAAAAATCACAAAATGAATTTGCTTCCAAAAGAATGCCCTCTAAAGAACATCAAACTAAAGTGCAAAACCAATATTAATACAGGTAGAGCGTGGTAACAGATGTGCGATTTCAATCTAAATGAAAGATTCAAACAGTCATACTGCACCTGCAGCGGGCTTAATCCTAATCTCAGCTCTTCCATCTTCTGAGACATTTGAAACATTGCAGTTTCCTTTGAACTTGCTTTTGGTGAGCAAAGTCTGAAGGACTTTCTGCAGCGTTGATCTTTTTTTCTGCAGTTTATCATCATCTGACCACTGGACAAAGAGAGTGGCTTGAACTTCATCTTTGTTCTGTGTTAAAATCAACAGAGCCAGAGCACATGTTACAGTTAATGTCACTGTATTACTAAACAAGATCGCAAAACATACTCCATGCCATTTATCTTACACGTCTGGTTGCAAATGAACGTTTTATTAATCAGTGTAGAATTGTAGAAATAGCCTGTTCATGTCTTGCAAATGATAAAACAATTCAGTTTCACTTTGCACAAGTTTGATATTATAACAGAGCTTTTGTTTACAGCTGTCTTCATACTGTTCTAATGTTCAGCTCTGGTTTACTGACTTGACTGAACTCCTCTACTAACCTCTGAGTCGTCATCTGCGTCATGGCCCGACATGTTGACCGGCTCCTCCCTTTAATACAAAGCAGCTATCTGCGACATAAGTGACAGCAGCGTTTGCTGTAGTCAGACTGTCAGTTCAAACATCTAAAAGCTCTTTATTTTGGTATATCTATAAACTCATAAATTATATTTTAAATGTCGACACGTAAAACATCGCTCGACTCCACTTTCGGTTACGACAAGCTAATGCAAACTTTTACTGGCTTTGACTTCACTTTGTATTTCATTTCATTTCAACACAAAATTATGCCACAAACATTATGTCTTGTTAAAACACACAGCACGTGAAATATGAACGTATGTACGACTGACCTCCACCTGGTTTTCGGCTTTAGCAGCTTCAAACTGTCACATCAAACCGAAAGTATTCGAGCTCTGCGGGACACGTGACGTCAGACGTCATCACAGTTGCAGCTGCAGTCTGTTCACTGCTAATAAGTAATAATAGTTCATGTTAAGTGGTAATAAGTGCAGTTATTGTCATTGTGATGGTGTTGGGATAAACAGCTTTGCAAGATGTTTTTTTTACTCGAGTTCTGTAAGTAGGTACAATTTCAATGTTTGCTACTTTACATACGACCGTGTCAGGGTTGACTCCACTTCATTCAACCCGCATGACAGCTTTAGTGACACTGTCACTATGATAAAAATCAAGGCTGTGCAAGTTAAAAGGGCACACGGACCTGGAGATGAAATGATTAATTGATCAGTCAATCAAAAGTAAATTAATTTTTCAAACAAAAATATAAAACGTGTTGGCGCCAGCGTAATTTCTCTTTGTTTCAATCCCCTCTCTTTACGAGGCAGCTTTGCACAGCTGAATGAAACTTCATGATAAATACAAGAAAATATGAAAAACATAAAAACAACATAAAAAACAAAACAACAGATGATAGAAAAGATACACTGAAAACAGGGTGATCTATCTTAAGCAGCTTTTTATCAGAATTCTAGATTTAGCATTGCATTTTACATTCTTTGGGATTCTTGAACATTTGTGGCCTATATTTCTCAAATATAATATATGTAATGCTTTCTACTATTAAAAGAGTAATTAAAAGGGAAAGGACAGAAAAGCTACAGAACACATTTGTTCGCAAAGAATGTTATTCTGTTCTCCAAACCAGCTAAACAACTGGAGAACCAATTCCCAAAACTATCAAACAGAACTACAAATCAACAACAAAAACACAAAAAAATACACCAACAAAAGAGCACTTTGGACATCAAAAAGGGGCAGGTGTATGGAGGACCAAACCTGACATAAGTATAAATAAATAAATAAATAAATAAATAAATAAATAAATAAATAAATACATACATACATACATACATAAATACATAAATAAATGCTGAAATAAATAAATAAATGTATAAATAAATAAATGCATAAATAAATGAATAAATAAATAAATGCAGAAATAAATGTATAAATAAATAAATAAAAGTATAAATAAAAGAATAAATGCTTTTTATTTATTTCTGTATTTCTGTTCACCTACATTTATTTATTTCTGTATTTCTGTTCACCTACATTTATTTATTTCTGTATTTCTGTCACCTACATTTATTTATTTCTGTATTTCTGTGTCCATATGTAAATGAGGAGGTAGGAGGTCCTAACCTCAGTCAAGAACAACTGGAGAACCAATTCCCAAAACTATCAAACAGAACTACAAATCAACAACAAAACACAAAAAAATACACCAACAAAAGAGCACTTTGGACATCAAAAAGGGGCAGGTGTATGGAGGATCAAACCTGACACAAGTATAAATAAATAAATAAATACATAAATAAATAAATAAATAAATGCATACATACATACATACATAAATAAATAAATACATAAATAAATGCTGAAATAAATAAATAAATGTATAAATAAATAAATGCATAAATAAATGAATAAATAAATAAATGCAGAAATAAATGTATAAATAAATAAATAAAAGTATAAATAAAAGAATAAATGCTTTTTATTTATTTCTGTATTTCTGTTCACCTACATTTATTTATTTCTGTATTTCTGTTCACCTACATTTATTTATTTCTGTATTTCTGTCACCTACATTTATTTATTTCTGTATTTCTGTGTCCATATGTAAATGAGGAGGTAGGAGGTCCTAACCTCAGTCAAGAGCATGGTTGGTTACAGGAGTGTGCTCGATGAGGGTCTACTACTTCTGCCTTACTAGCGCTGATTCCTGTACACTGTATAGGAATGTTGCTGGCTACCATCTAGCCCGCTCAGCTAACTGTTAGCTGCAATTGTTGATATTTGTTCATGTAGCTCTGGTTTAGTGATGAATTTGACTGGCGTTCATTTTAACTTGCGAGGGTCCCAGGTGTGCTGGCGGTGTGGTTTGAGAATCCCGTCTGGAGAGAGAGGGGTCCTCAGCCATGTCCGCTAACCAGGAAAAACATTCTGCTCATCGCTCCAAGTCATGTATATGTGTAATCTAGACGAGCGCTACAGAACACAAATCGTCCAAAAGTGCATGTTGTCGGTCTCATATCTAAGTCGTGAATCTCTGTATTCTCATATAACTCATGGGTGGAACAGGCTGAGGCATTTGTTCACGCCGAGCGGCTCGAGAGCGGCATGGAGACCCCTGTTAGCTCTTATGCTGGCTGTTAGCTCTTATGCTAGCTGTTAGCTGCTCGCTGTAGCGCAGCGTCCAGGTTACCATCAGGTATTTTTCATTCCGCACTGCGTTCAAATGGTTACTTAAAGCCATCGTTCCGAGCCGCATACATCGTTATTAAGCTAAAGCTAAGTCAGTGTCAAAACTGTATACTGTCATACAGCCTGCTGGTCAAACAGCCTGCAGAGTACGTTGACATCCAGCCTGAACTCAGCGACGACGCTGAAGTTAGCCTCCGATTCGCCCAGCTTCCGATTCGGCACTTAAGGGGAAAGTTAAGGGGAAATTAACGTAACGTGCAGTGCGACTGTTTGTACACTGATTGTCTGTTTTTTGTGACACTTCTTGATGTAAAAACATTTTAGAAATTTTAGGTAAGACATTAACTTTGCCTGACACCCGCTATTGTATTTGTGAAACGTTTATTTTATTTGTGAAAATGCTAAAGGGGAGATTTCACCGTTTTTGTTTGATACCTACAGACCTCATTAGACCAGGTCCAGATCAAAAACCACTGTACCCAGACTTCTCAAATCTGGACTAGATTAATCTACAGGCCCTGAAGATTCATTCAGACGTAGTTTCATCTGTGAACCCTTCATTTTATTTGTAACTCAGCGTGCGGTCAGTCGGCTGTGGCAAATCGTGAGACGTCCAGATCAACCTGTGATACAAACACCTGTAGCGACAATGGTTCATAGGAAAGCCCAGACATGTATCTCACTCTCGATGGTACGTGTGTCAACAGTTAACCTGGACGCTACGGTCTCAGCGCTACAGCGAGCAGCCAAGAGCTAACAGCTAACATAAGAGCTCACAGCTAACATAAGAGCTAACAGCGATATCCACGCTATCCACGCCGCTCGGCGTGAACAAATGCTTAATACTGTTCCACCCATGAGCTGTTTGAGAGTACAGAGATTCACGACAAAGATATGAGACCGAAAACATGCACTTCTGGACAATATGTTCTCTGTAGCGCTTGTCTAGCAGTGGTTTGCAGGTTGCAGCTCCGGCAGCTCCGTGTGGATAGAAGTGCTCAAGCCACGTCAAAACGAATACACATATACATGACTTGGAGCGATGAGCAGAATGTTTTTCCTGGTTAGCGGACATGGCTGAGGACCCCTCTCTCTCCAGACAGGATTCTCAAACCACACCGCCAGCACATCTAGGACCCTTGCAAGTTAAAATAAATGCCTGTTAACCTGTCACACCGGTCGAGGCCATTAAGCTAACTGGAGCTGGTTTACAACGTTACAGAGAGCGAGGCTTGGGATCAGGAATCGTTTGCTTTTGTCTGGCTCTCTGATTTGACCAATCATGCTCTTGACTGAGGTTAGGACCTCCTACCTCCTTTACATATGGACACAGAAATACAGAAATAAATAAATGTAGGTGACAGAAATACAGAAATAAATAAATGTAAGTGAACAGAAATACAGAAATAAATAAATGTAGGTGACAGAAATACAGAAATAAATAAATGTAAGTGAACAGAAATACAGAAATAAATAAATGTAGGTGAACAGAAATACAGAAATAAATAAAAAGCATTTATTCTTTTTTTTTATACTTTTTATTTATTTATACATTTATTTCCGCATTTATTTATTCATTTATTTATTTATGCATTTATTTATTTATACATTTATTTATTTATTTCAGCATTTATCTATGTATTTATTTATTTATGTATTTATTTATGCAGTTATGTATTTATTTATACTTATGTCAGGTTTGGTCCTCCATACAGGTGTCCCCTTATCTCCTCCCTCTGCACTTACCTGATAAAAATAAGTTGTGATGTATTATTATATATGGAGATACCCAGTTGTATATAAAGCTGTTAAAATGAGACCCATCATTACCATCAAAGTGATGCTTTCACATTAATGCATCAATAATTCAATGTAATTATAAAACATACACTGTTTTATTATCGGTGATTCTCTGCAGTAAGTACTCTTTTGGTACTTTAAGTATATTTGGCTGCTCATACTTTTCATGTAACATTTTGAATGTAACACAAAGCAACAGAATATCTCTGCACTGGTTTTAGTACTGCAGTAAAAGATCTGTGTTCTTTTTCCACCACTGCTGACCATGAACATATCAAGAAACCCACTGACAAGCTTTACGTTTTTTAAGTTTTTTTGATTAAATGAAAGAAATATCATGACCATGTGGACATATCTGTCAGCACTCATTTTGACATTTTGACTGTATCATTTGCAATTTACATTTATTGGTTGTGAATGCAGAAGGCATTCACAACATATGTTCTTCGTTTTCACGGAATTCTTTAATTTTCTTATTATTATTGGTTGTGAATGCAGAAGGCATTCACAACATATGTTCTTCGTTTTCACGGAATTCTTTAATTGGTTGTGAATGCAGAAGGCATTCACAACATATGTTCTTCGTTTTCACGGAATTCTTTAATTTTCTTATTGGTTGTGAATGCAGAAGGCATTCACAACATATGTTCTTCGTTTTCACGGAATTCTTTAATTTTCTTATTATTATTATTATATCTTCCGGGTCAGAAATTTCAAATCTTAACTCCTTCCACATTTTTCAACAGATTCACTCCATTCAAACACAGAACATTCATCTCAATTGGGAATCAATTGCGTCTATTTTTCTAATTGATATCATTCATAATTTCAGAAATATTAGACATTTTTCGGCCTTTTTTTCCCATTCAAGCAGATGACGGAATCTTCAAAAGTCTTCGATTTTCACACTTTTTCATGCATTTTCAAAGCTAATCTAATAATTCATACGTCCACATTAAAACTCCATTCAAACTGTGAGACGTTCACAAAGATTAGGACTTTCTTCCCTGAATTCAGCTTTTTCATAGCATTCATAATTTTCCACAGTCGCACTTCAAACATTGGAAACTTTTCAGCCACTTCGAGATTTTTGCATTGGTGTGTATGGGGTGGAATGTTGACAGCCAGAGTGCAGAGGCCAACTGACAGAGTGGAAAGGAGCTGCCCGATATTCAGAAAATCTCGTCTTCAACTCGCCACCATTTCCACAATGTTCACTCCAGCAGAAAAATAAAAACACCAGCTTGTAGGCACACTCGTGCTCGTGCTTACAGCGGATCTCTGGAGGCAATCGGACAAAAACTTTTGGCTCGGTGGGCATTTTACTGACAGGAACACCGACCAACTGACGCATAGAGTCCCATTAAAATGAGAGGAAAAATATCTAGAGGCAGAAAAAAACATTCACTTTTCTAAACTGCTCAACAAGACACATTTCTGACCACAGATACACAAAAACTTCACAGGATGCTCAAAAGACTCTCATAGTTTTGACCATACCATAATTTTAGTGATAGCAGTTACTGTTTTGCAAAGAGAAGTATGATAATGTGAGGTGAGCCTCAGCGGAAATCACTGTTAAAACAGCTCTCCCAACAGCTCTCCCTGTTGGTTACCAGGACTGCTCGGTTACCATCACCGTGGCAACCGGGAACAACTGAGCCAACACAGAGAGACAGATTTATCAATGAGTCAGTTTGACACACACACACGCACACACCACACACACACACACATACATATAAAGCCATGCTTAAGCACACACTCACATGCACAGAAACGCACACACACATATAAAGCAATGCTTACGCACATACTCACATGCACACAAACACACACACACACACACACACACACAAACACACACACACACAGTATATTTCCAAACATTGAACCTATAGTTAATGATTTTCTTTTTTCTTTCATTCAAGCCGGGAACTCCATACAAATAGTTAAATGTTTTAATCATCGATATATTGAGATTTATTGAATTTCTCAGTCAGATTCAGAGTATTTGATTCATTCTCACTGTAACATCTCTTCTTACTCCATCAGCTGCTTTTCAACACAAATTTAAGCTAGCATTGCAGTTTGGCTCAAACCTTATATTCCATTTTTAATGCTTCATTCTCACCAAACTATTAGGAAGCTTCATTCTCTTCAGATGAGAATTCAAATAAATTAAAGCAACCAATTCAGTTTGGCCTCAGTTTTTCAACCAATTCTACATTATTTTCAACCCAGGAACTGGAACTGCGTTTGAATTTATTTAAATATTTCCAATCATCGACACATCGAGATTTATTGAATTTCTCAGTCTGATTCCGAGTCTTTGACTCATTCTCACTGTAACATCTCTTCAAACTCTATATATTTGAATGCTTCATTCTCACCCAACTATAACAAAGCTTCATTTTCTTCAGACGAGGCTTTAGATGAATTAAAGCTACCAATTCAGTTTGGCTTTAGTTTTTGAACAAATTCTACATTATTTCACTGTTTTCTAGATATTGTGGACATTATTCAAAGTTTTCACAGCCAGCAGTCCGCATTTGGCTTCAGCTGCTCACGAGGAGCATTCACAACCGCAAGTTCTTCAGAACTTGCCTTTTCTAGTTGGTTGTGAATGCAGAAGGCATTCACAACATATGTTCTTCGTTTTCACGGAATTCTTTAATTTTCTTATTATTGGTTGTGAATGCAGAAGGCATTCACAACATATGTTCTTCGTTTTCACGGAATTCTTTAATTTTCTTCTTATTATTATTATTATATCTTCCGAATCAGAAATTTCAAATCTTAACTCCTTCCACATTTTTCAACAGATTCACTCCATTCAAACACAGAACATTCATCTCAATTGGGAATCAATTGCGTCTATTTTTCTAATTGATATCATTCATAATTTCAGAAATATTAGACATTTTTCGGCCTTTTTTTCCCATTCAAGCAGATGACGGAATCTTCAAAAATCTTCGATTTTCACACTTTTTCATGCATTTTCAAAGCTAGTCTTATAATTCATACGTCCACATTAAAACTCCATTCAAACTGTGAGACGTTCACAAAGATTAGGACTTTCTTCCCTGAATTCAGCTTTTTCACAGCATTCATACTTTTTGCACAGTCGCACTTCAAACATTGGAAACTTTTCAGCCACTTTGAGATTTTTGCATTGGTGTGTATGGGATGGAATGTTGACAGCCAGAGTGCAGGGGCCAACTGACAGAGTGGAAAGAAGCTGCCCAATATTCAGAAAATGTCGTCTTCAAATCGCCACCATTTCCACAATGTTCACTCCAGCAGAAAAATAAAAACACCAGCTTGTAGGTACACTCGTGCTCGTGCTTACAGCGGATCTCTGGAGGCAATCGGACAAAAACTTTTGGCTCGGTGGGCATTTTACTGACAGGAACACCGACCAACTGACACATACAGTCCCATTAAAATGAGAGGAAAAATATCTAGAGGCAGAAAAAAAACATTCACTTTTCTAAACTGCTCAACAAGACACATTTCTGACCACAGACACACAAAAACTTCACAGGATGCTCAAAAGACTCTCATAGTTTTGACCATACCATTATTTTAGTGATAGCAGTTACTGTTTTGCAAAGAGAAGTATGATAATGTGAGGTGAGCCTCAGCTGAAAACTCTGTTACAACAGCTCTCACTGTTGGTTACCAGGACCAGCGTAGTTACCATCACCGTGGCAACCGAGATCAACTGAGCCAACACAGAGAGACAGATTTATCAATGAGTCAGTTTGAAACACACACATGCATACTCAGATATGCATGTGTGAGCATGCACACATGACCACACATGTACAGACACACACACACACACACACACACACACACACGCACACACTCACATGCACACAAATGCGCACACACACATATAAAGCCATGCTTAAGCACACACTCACATGCACAAAAACGCAGACGCGCACACACATAAAGCAATGCTTAAGTACACACTCACATGCACATAAACATACACACACACACACACAAAGCCATGCTTAAGCACACACTCACATGCGCGCACATGCACGCACGCACACACACACACACAGTATTTTTCTTAACATTGAAACTATATTTAATGATAATCTTTTTTCTGTCATTCAAGTCGGGAACTCCATTCAAATAATTAAATGTTTTAATCATCGATATGTTGAGATTTATTAAATTTCTCAGTCAGATTCGGAGTATTTGATTCATTCTCACTGTAACATCTCTTCTTACTCCATCAGCTGCTTTTCAACACAAATTTAAGCTAGCATTGCAGTTTGGCTCAAACCTTATATTCCATTTTTTAATGCTTCATTCTCACCAAACTATCAGGAAGTTTTATTCTCTTCAGATGAGACTTCAAATAAATTAAAGCAACCAATTCAGTTTGGCCTCAGTTTTTCAACCAATTTAACATTATTTTCAACCCAGGAACTGTGTTTAAATTTATTTAAATATTTCCAATCATCGACACATTGAGATTTATTGAATTTCTCAGTCTGATTCAGAGTCTTTGACTCATTCTCACTGTAACATCTCTTCAAACTCTATATATTTTAATGCTTCATTCTCACCCAACTATTACAAAGCTTCATTCTCTTCAGACGAGGTTTTAGATGACTTAAAGGTACCAGTTCAATCTGGCTTTAGTTTTTGAACAAGTTCTACATTATTTCACAGTTTTTCAGATATTGTGGACATTATTCAAAGTCTTCACAGCCAGCAGTCCGCATTTGGCTTCAGCTGCTCACGAGGAGCATTCACAACCGCAAGTTCTTCAGAACTTGCCTTTTCTAGTTATTATTATATCTTCCGGGTCAGAAATTTCAAATCTTAACTCCTTCCACATTTTTCAACGGATTCACTCCATTTAAACACAGAACATTCATCTCAATTGGGAATCAATTGCGTCTATTTTTCTAATTGATATCATTCATAATTTCAGAAATATTAGACATTTTCCGGCCTTTTTTTCCCATTCAAGCAGATGACGGAATCTTCAAAAATCTTCGATTTTCACACTTTTTCATGCATTTTCAAAGCTAATCTAATAATTCATACGTCCACATTAAAACTCCATTCAAACTGTGAGACGTTCACAAAGATTAGGACTTTCTTCCCTGAATTCAGATTTTTCACAGCATTCATACTTTTTGCACAGTCGCACTTAAAACATTGGAAACTTTTCAGCCACTTTGAGATTTTTGCATTGGTGTGTATGGGGTGGAATGTTGACAGCCAGAGTGCAGAGGCCAACTGACAGAGTGGAAAGGAGCTGCCCGATATTCAGAAAATCTCGTCTTCAACTCGCCACCATTTCCACAATGTTCACTCCAGCAGAAAAATAAAAACACCAGCTTGTAGGTACACTCGTGCTCGTGCTTACAGCGGATCTCTGGAGGCAATCGGACAAAAACTTTTGGCTCGGTGGGCATTTTACTGACAGGAACACCGACCAACTGACGCATAGAGTCCCATTAAAATGAGAGGAAAAATATCTAGAGGCAGAAAAAAAACATTCACTTTTCTAAACTGCTCAACAAGACACATTTCTGACCACAGACACACAAAAACTTCACAGGATGCTCAAAAGACTCTCATAGTTTTGACCATACCATTATTTTAGTGATAGCAGTTACTGTTTTGCAAAGAGAAGTATGATAATGTGAGGTGAGCCTCAGCAGAAATCACTGCTAAAACAGCTCTCCCAACAGCTCTCCCTGTTGGTTACCAGGACTGCTCGGTTACCATCACCGTGGCAACCGGGAACAACTGAGCCAACACAGAGAGACAGATTTATCAATGAGTCAGTTTGACACACACACACACTCGGATATGCATGTGTGAGCATGCACACATGACCACACATGTACAGACACACACACACACACACACACACACACACACATATAAAGCCATGTTTAAGCACATACTCACATGCACACACACACACACACACACACACACACACACACACACACACACACACACACAGAGCATATTTCCCAACATTGAAACTATATTTAATGATTTTCTTTTTTCTGTCATTCAAGCCGGGAACTCCATTCAAATAATTAAATGTTTTAATCATCGATATATTGAAATTTATTGAATTTCTCAGTCAGATTCAGAGTATTTGATTCATTCTCACTGTAAGATCTCTTCGTACTCCATCAGCTGCTTTTCAACACAAATTTAAGCTAGCATTGCAGTTTGGCTCAAACCTTATATTCTATTTTTTAATGCTTCATCCTCACCAAACTATTAGGAAGCTATATTCTCTTCAGATGAGACTTCAAATAAATTAAAGCAACCAATTCAGTTTGGCCTTAGTTTTTCAACCAATTCTACATTATTTTCAACCCAGGAACTGTGTTTGAATTTATTTAAATATTTCCAATCATCGACACATCGAGATTTATTGAATTTCTCAGTCTGATTCAGAGTCTTTGACTCATTCTCACTGCAACATCTCTTCAAACTCTATATATTTTAATGCTTCATTCTCACCCAACTATAACAAAGCTTCATTTTCTTCAGACGAGGCTTCAGATGAATTAAAGCTACCAATTCAGTTTGGCTTTAGTTTTTGAACAAATTCTACATTATTTCACTGTTTTCTAGATATTGTGGACATTATTCAAAGCTTTCACAGCCAGCAGTCCGCATTTGGCTTCAGCTGCTCACGAGGAGCATTCACAACCGCAAGTTCTTCAGAACTTGCCTTTTCTATTTTCTTATTATTGGTTGTGAATGCAGAAGGCATTCACAACATATGTTCTTCGTTTTCACGGAATTCTTTAATTTTCTTATTATTATTATTATTATTATATCTTCCGGGTCAGAAATTTCAAATCTTAACTCCTTCCACATTTTTCAACGGATTCACTCCATTCAAACACAGAACATTCATCTCAATTGGGAATCAATTGCGTCTATTTTTCTAATTGATATCATTCATAATTTCAGAAATATTAGACATTTTTCGGCCTTTTTTTCCCATTCAAGCAGATGACGGAATCTTCAAAAATCTTCGATTTTCACACTTTTTCATGCATTTTCAAAGCTAATCTAATAATTCATACGTCCACATTAAAACTCCATTCAAACTGTGAGACGTTCACAAAGATTAGGACTTTCTTCCCTGAATTCAGCTTTTTCACAGCATTCATACTTTTTGCACAGTCGCACTTCAAACATTGGAAACTTTTCAGCCACTTTGAGATTTTTGCATTGGTGTGTATGGGGTGGAATGTTGACAGCCAGAGTGCAGAGGCCAACTGACAGAGTGGAAAGGAGCTGCCCGATATTCAGAAAATCTCGTCTTCAACTCGCCACCATTTCCACAATGTTCACTCCAGCAGAAAAATAAAAACACCAGCTTGTAGGTACACTCGTGCTCGTGCTTACAGCGGATCTCTGGAGGCAATCGGACAAAAACTTTTGGCTCGGTGGGCATTTTACTGACAGGAACACCGACCAACTGACGCATAGAGTCCCATTAAAATGAGAGGAAAAATATCTAGAGGCAGAAAAAAAACATTCACTTTTCTAAACTGCTCAACAAGACACATTTCTGACCACAGACACACAAAAACTTCACAGGATGCTCAAAAGACTCTCATAGTTTTGACCATACCATTATTTTAGTGATAGCAGTTACTGTTTTGCAAAGAGAAGTATGATAATGTGAGGTGAGCCTCAGCTGAAAACTCTGTTACAACAGCTCTCACTGTTGGTTACCAGGACCAGCGTAGTTACCATCACCGTGGCAACCGAGATCAACTGAGCCAACACAGAGAGACAGATTTATCAATGAGTCAGTTTGAAACACACACATGCATACTCAGATATCCATGTGTGAGCATGCACACATGACCACACATGTACAGACACACACACACACACACACACACGCACACGCACACACTCACATGCACACAAATGCGCACACACACATATAAAGCCATGCTTAAGCACACACTCACATGCACAAAAACGCAGACGCGCACACACATAAAGCAATGCTTAAGTACACACTCACATGCACATAAACACACACGCACAAAGCCATGCTTAAGCACACACTCACATGCGCGCACACACACGCACGCACACACACACACACACACACACACAGTATATTTCTTAACATTGAAACTATATTTAATGATTATCTTTTTTCTGTCATTCAAGTCGGGAACTCCATTCAAATAATAAAATGTTTTAATCATCGATATGTTGAGATTTATTGAATTTCTCAGTCAGATTCAGAGTATTTGATTCATTCTCACTGTAACATCTCTTCTTACTCCATCAGCTGCTTTTCAACACAAATTTAAGCTAGCATTGCAGTTTGGCTCAAACCTTATATTCCATTTTTTAATGCTCCATTCTCACCAAACTATTAGGAAGCTTTATTCTCTTCAGATGAGACTTCAAATAAATTAAAGCAACCAATTCAGTTTGGCCTCAGTTTTTCAACCAATTCTACATTATTTTCAACCCAGGAACTGTGTTTAAATTTATTTAAATATTTCCAATCATCGACACATCGAGATTTATTGAATTTCTCAGTCTGATTCAAAGTCTTTGACTCATTCTCACTGTAACATCTCTTCAAACTCTATATATTTTAATGCTTCATTCTCACCCAACTATAACAAAGCTTCATTCTCTTCAGACGAGGCTTCAGATGAATTAAAGCTACCAATTCAGTTTGGCTTTAGTTTTTGAACAAATTCTACATTATTTCACAGTTTTTTAGATATTGTGGACATTATTCAAAGTTTTCGCAGCCAGCAGTCCGCATTTGGCTTCAGCTGGTCATGAGGAGCATTCACAACCGCAAGTTCTTCAGAACTTGCCTTTTCTAGTTATTATTATATCTTCCGGGTCAGAAATTTCAAATCTTAACTCCTTCCACATTTTTCAATGGATTCACTCCATTTAAACACAGAACATTCATCTCAATTGGGAATCAATTGCGTCTATTTTTCTAATTGATATCATTCATAATTTCAGAAATATTAGACATTTTTCGGCCTTTTTTTCCCATTCAAGCAGATGACGGAATCTTCAAAAATCTTCGATTTTCACACTTTTTCATGCATTTTCAAAGCTAATCTAATAATTCATACGTCCACATTAAAACTCCATTCAAACTGTGAGACGTTCACAAAGATTAGGACTTTCTTCCCTGAATTCAGCTTTTTCACAGCATTCATACTTTTTGCACAGTCGCACTTCAAACATTGGAAACTTTTCAGCCACTTTGAGATTTTTGCATTGGTGTGTATGGGGTGGAATGTTGACAGCCAGAGTGCAGAGGCCAACTGACAGAGTGGAAAGGAGCTGCCCGATATTCAGGAAATCTCGTCTTCAACTCGCCGCCATTTCCACAATGTTCACTCCAGCAGAAAAATAAAAACACCAGCTTGTAGGTACACTCGTGCTCGTGCTTACAGCGGATCTCTGGAGGCAATCGGACAAAAACTTTTGGCTCGGTGGGCATTTTACTGACAGGAACACCGACCAACTGACGCATAGAGTCCCATTAAAATGAGAGGAAAAATATCTAGAGGCAGAAAAAAAACATTCACTTTTCTAAACTGCTCAACAAGACACATTTCTGACCACAGACACACAAAAACTTCACAGGATGCTCAAAAGACTCTCATAGTTTTGACCATACCATTATTTTAGTGATAGCAGTTACTGTTTTGCAAAGAGAAGTATGATAATGTGAGGTGAGCCTCAGCTGAAAACACTGTTAAAACAGCTCTCCCAACAGCTCTCACTGTTGGTTACCACGACCAGCGTAGTTACCATCACCGTGGCAACCGAGATCAACTGAGCCAACACAGAGAGACAGATTTATCAATGAGTCAGTTTGACACACACACATGCATACTCAGATATGCATGTGTGAGCATGCATACATAACCACACATGTACAGACACACACACACACATACACACACACACGCACACACACACATACACACAAATGCGCACACACATATAAAGCCATGCTTAAGCACACACTCATATGCACAAAAACGCACACGCACACACACATAAAGCAATGCTTAAGTACACACTCACATGCACATAAACACACACACACACGCGCACACACACACATAGCCATGCTTAGGCACGGCTTAACATTGAAACTATATTTAATGATTATCTTTTTTCTGTCATTCAAGTCGGGAACTCCATTCAAATAATTAAATGTTTTAATCATCGATATGTTGAGATTTATTGAATTTCTCAGTCAGATTCAGAGTATTTGATTCATTCTCACTGTAACATCTCTTCTTACTCCATCAGCTGCTTTTCAACACAAATTTAAGCTAGCATTGCAGTTTGGCTCAAACCTTATATTCCATTTTTTAATGCTTCATTCTCACCAAACTATTAGGAAGCTTTATTCTCTTCAGATGAGACTTCAAATAAATTAAAGCAACCAATTCAGTTTGGCCTCAGTTTTTCAACCAATTCTACATTATTTTCAACCCAGGAACTGTGTTTGAATTTATTTAAATATTTCCAATCATCGACACATCGAGATTTATTGAATTTCTCAGTCTGATTCAGAGTCTTTGACTGATTCTCACTGTAACATCTCTTCAAACTCTATATATTTTAATGCTTCATTCTCACCCAACTATAACAAAGCTTCATTTTCTTCAGACGAGGCTTTAGATGAATTAAAGCTACCAATTCAGTTTGGCTTTAGTTTTTGAACAAATTCTACATTATTTCACTGTTTTCTAGATATTGTGGACATAATTCAAAGTTTTCGTAGCCAGCAGTCCGCATTTAGCTTCAGCTGCTCACGAGGAGCATTCACAACCGCAAGTTCTTCAGAACTTGCCTTTTCTAGTTCTAAATGTAATTTATTGGTGGCTTGATCTTTTCATATACAGTTGAGCATACCTTTATAATTATTAATATCATCCTCTGTATATCACAACAGAATAATGCACTCAATACAATAGTTCAACAGAAAGTGATAAAAAATAAGCAAAAGCACAGAACTGTTAACAAAAACAAGTGATTAATGTGTCATTAACATTGCAAATACATATATATCATGAATACATGCATGATTTATTATTTTTTTTGTACAGTGTATCAAATACATGTCTAATAAAAATATCTTTGAAAGCAATTACAAACACAAATGTTGCAAAGTGCTGTGAAATATACAATATCTCCAATGTAAGCTGGTCATAAAACAGATCCAAATAGCCAGTGTCAAATGTTTGCTTGAAGGTCGGAGGGTTTGCCCATAAGTAAAGTTAGTGGAGCTGTTAAAATCAGGAATATCTTTTGTAATAAACAATTTATGGACTTCATGGAGTCAACTCTGTCCACTGCGGCTCCGTTCTGTCTCTCACAGAGGAGAGCGAGAGAAGCCGCTGCCTCATGGAGAACACCACGCACATAGATGAGACGTGACGGTGGAGCAGTCTGGTAAAGTTGGAAATATAGGCGAATCATTGTTAAAACACAAACGACAACTCTTTCCTAAGGTAAACAACGAGCTACAACCATATTTTCTTCATAAACGAGCGCTCATCCAGGCTGGACATTAACATTTTTCTGTCTGGTCAGCCAACTGTGAGACGAGGACGCAGGGACCGTCTACAAAGTGCAACACCGAAAAGAGAAGCTACAAAAAATATTCAATAACTTCACTATTATTCAGTCAGTGTAGTGTCACCAAAATCACTCCACGCATCAATCGTCGACTGCTGGTTATACTACAACTGTTAGTTTGGACAAATGTGCTTTGCCATAATTTTGGGGGATTTTCATTGGGAATAATAATCATTAACTTCACTAATATTCACTGTAGTGTCACCAAAATCACTCCACACATCAGTACTCTCCTGCTGCCGGCAATGTTTCGCTTATGAGTTATTGATCCAGGAAATTCGAATCTGTGAATATATTTCCGACTTTACCGAACTCAGTGGAGCGACTACCCTTTTCTGACTTTGAGCCCCTGCCCCTCTATAATCATGTGCACGTCCCTGGTAAAGAACATAATAATATAAGAATATTTGATATAATGGATATGCTGATATAGTGAAGAATACTGTGGTGAGTCAGTGTGGGTCGATTTAATCATTTATTAGGCAAGTGGTAATTTAGATCATACAGACTGTAGACAGTTGAAGATACATTTATAAATGCATTTTTTATTCTTATACTGTTATAAACTGAAAACGTATCAACTAAAAATTGAGAAACTCCATCAAAAAAAAGTATGCTAAATAGGTGAAGCTAATATATGTTGCTAAACCGTAACATTTGGTGTATCTCAAAACAACCCTTACTGATAACCACGAGAGACAGAATACAATTCAATAATCTGTGATTGCTTAAATGATTATCTTGATTTTTTTGTGTTAAAACAACTCTCTGTAGCACCTTTGTATCAAAGACTTCATTCGATGCCTTTAGCCTTCAGCTCATCTCTGACTCTTCTCAGGTAGTCAGGGTCAGGATAGCCAAACCTGTGAAAAACATAAGGACCAGGGGTTACTTAAAGTAGACTTGGCATCAACATTTTTATATATATATACATAAACAAAACTAAGATGTACCTCTGTGGTCCTCCAGACTTCGACGTTTTGTGGTGAATGTCGTTCCAGGTCACCTGATTCTTTATCCCAGTTGTTGTGGACGTCCCAACAGTGAAAATGAGCTTCTGGTCAAATGCTTTCTGTAACAGACTCAGCACTTCTTTACCCTCTTTGTTGTCTGGCAGATATGCCGTTCTGCTTGTACCATCATAACGTTGTCCAGGATTTGGATGCCTTTCCTACAAAAGGAGAGTAAGTTGAAGAAATAGTTGACAAACATGTCTGAAAATAACTTACAAATTACAAAAGTCTTCAAATATTTATTTAAGATATTTACCGTTTGTTTTCCATCCGGAAAATAATAGCTGATGACTATAGTGTCATAGCCTTCGAATCCAGGGAGAGATGAGGTACTTTTATACGATGACATTGTTCCATCTGGCTGAGTTCCCTCTATCACACCAAAGACATCTCTGCATACAGGACACACAGGTCCCATGGTTTTCTTTGACCCTTCCAGGCATTCCTCACAAAACTCATGTTTACACTTCAGCTGTTTCTTGTTGTTAAACGTATCTTTGCATATAGGACATTCTTCATCTTCGTTGTCTCTTGCTGTTGCTCCCTCTCCTGCCGAATCTGCAGTTTTGTGAGTGCTGTATCCTGATTGGCTGTTGACCACAGGTCCACTGGAGGGCCCCTCTGACGAATAAACACTGCTTGAATTCTTCGTGGAGCCACTGAACCCTGTGGCACCTTGGTGTTGGCTCATGTTCTTGGGTGATGTGGCGATCTTCTGGCACAGATGAAGCAGAGCTCTGACAGAATGGCTCTCCATTGAAGCGTTTCCTCCAGATCTTTTATAATGAGCTTTGACATTGACTTCGCCACGAGAGACACCTGAATCCTTAAAGTCCACACTGAACTTTTTTTTAATCTTATCTATGTCGTCACTGAAGGAAATAGTCATCAGCTTCCAGTGGCTCTCCTGCATGGTCAGTCCATTATTAACAAGATGGTCATTGATGCTCATGCCAATGTTCAGGGATGTGACTTGAGACTCTGCAGCAGAGTTGTAGATATTTGCTGAAGATGTGGGTGCTGCATTTAAGGACTTGCCGATGGCAGTTGGAATTGGTTTTGGCCCATATATGGTCATTTCATCAGAGGAAAGAGAAACCAGAAGCTTGTGTTCAGGTCTCTGGATCATTTTCAGTGCGTCCTTGAACTCTTCTGTATCTACGGACTTGAGAGGATTAACTGAGCCATCAAAATCACCTAAATGCTTCTGAACGAGGTCAGTGAACTCAGAGAGAGCTTCTGTCAGGTCTTTGTCTTTTTGGTCTGCTACAAAGGTCACATTCACCTCTGCACTCATTTTAACTCCATGCCTTCTCTCGATGCGTTTAATGTCCTCCTTGAAGATGTGGTTCACGTACCAGAACTGGACCACTGGGAGAACACAACCTGTCTTCTCTTGAGTTGTAGATACTGCAGCTGAACTGCTGGAACCATTTTGTTTCACTGGTGGCTCTTGGTCCTGGATAAAAAAACAATGTGTTCATTTACTAAAAAGCATTAATATTAAGTGTACATTTTGTTTGTCTGACACAGAGGAAGAAGAAAGGTTCACTTCTTGTTGTGAATTGTCATTCTCTGTGGGCTTCAGGGCATTAGTAGTAGTCATGTCACTTTGTTCCCTGTGTTTCCCTGTCACCTATAGAGAAATATCAATACATTAATGAAATCAAATTTTATGTTTTTTTATTTGAATTACTTTACTTCACCGCACTTACATGTTGTTGCTTTGGCACAGATGAAAGAGGACGGGTCATCGAAGCACTGTCTGTGTGCACTGGGACATTAGGAGAAGATGGAGCTGAGTCATTTTGTTCCCCAAATTGGCCACTCACCTATAGAGATAATATGAGGTAATTAATTAATAAAAAAAACTATTTAATATGATTCATTTGCACTTCTTTACTACACAGCACCTACATGTTGTGGATCTGATACAGATGAGGGAGGACGGGTCATCGAAGCACTGTCTGTGTGCACTGGGACATTAGGAGAAGATGGAGCTGAGTCACTTTGTTCCCCAAATTGGCCACTCACCTATAGAGATAATATGAGGTAATTAATTAATAAAAAAAATACTTAATATGATAAATTTGAACTTCTTTACTACACAGCACATACATGTTGTGGCTCTGTTACAGATGAGGGGGGATGGTTCATTGGAGCTTTGTCTGATGTTTGTATGTCCAGCTCTGGCAGAGTCGTACTAATATCTGTTATTGTCACTGTTTTCCCATCTTTTGTCTTTATTGGTTTTCTTAACAATGCTTCAAAATCGCTCACAGCTTGAAAAAAAAACAAAAAACATTCATTGAAATTTAAAATGAATAACAACAAAATGCTATGCAAAACCAATGGTGGTAAATTCAGTTATACTGCACCTGCAGCGGGTTTAATCTTAATCTCAGCTCTTCCATCTTCTAAGACATTTAAAACAGTGCAGTCTCCTTTAAAGTTGCCTTTGTTTGCTAAAGTCTGAAGATCTTTCTGCAGCGTTGACCTTTTTTTCTGCCTTTTATCACCATCTGACAACTGGATGAAGAAAATGGCCCGAACTTCATCTTTGTTCTGTGATAAAATCAACAGAGCCAGAGCACATGTTACAGTTAATGTCACTGTCTTACTAAACAAGATAGCACAACATATTCCATGCCATTTATCTTAAACATCTGGTTACAAATGGCACTGTTTCAAGACAAATAAATTAGGTCATGTACGTATGAACATTGTATTGGAGATTGTGTCTTTTGTGCCTGAACATTGCTTTAATTACATTAGAGTTTTATATGGTGTTGATAACATAGTTTCTACGCAACACGATAACAGAGAACATCAGGTTGTGATTTTGTTAGACATGCACTATCCTTTAAATCAAGGCTTCAAGATGTGCGCTTGTGGCCAAACACACACAAGCATTGAATAAATCTGTGTCCTTATGAGGAACAACTGGCAGCTACAGGTGTGGTTCATAGTGTGACAACCAGCGAGAGAAGCGATTGTTCTTTTAAAAAACAATGGTGGCAGCTCAAGTGGTCGTCGTAGCTGCTATAAGCATCAGTTATATATTAGAACTGGAGAGGATATTTCATCATAAGAAGTTGGCCTGCAATAGACAGATGGTTCGTCCAATCACCTGACAAGTATTTTATTCAAAGTGTCTGCCTTTATCCAAACAGTTTCTAGCAGTGCCTTCCAAAACTGTTCTGTGTAACAGATATCATCTGAAGGCATCACGTTAGTCTATTCTGGGAACTTTACTTGAGCCATAAATGTATCAGCTTCACTTTCACATAAACTTCACATAAAAATAATTATACAAACCTGTTGGAGGTCATTTTATATGCACTGCTTTTAGAAATGGAGAAAACAATTACTCTACCAGTGTTTGCACACTCTGAACCACTTTTAAAAACAAACACTGGACTATCACCACACTAGCAGGAATGATTTGTGTAAGTAAACTCACACAAACACATTGACATTCACAACATTACTTCATTACATCTGGCCCTTTTTCTAGACAGAAGGACCTCATTCCGTATGTATGTGTATGACAGTGTAGGTTGAATTATTAAAAATAATATGAATAATAATATACGTTTAAAACAGTGTTGATAACAGAGTTGCTATGCAGTATGAGAATAGAACAAACTATGACCCAAGAGGACAGTCTCAGAACAAGAGAACTGGCTGACATTATTTGGGACAAGCATGATCTGTCCTTGTTACTTCATTTAAGCTTTCAATTTCATTCTCTCACTTTCCCAAGCTGGATTTTATATGCCTATTATATTTTTAGTGTCAAAAGGTCTTGAGAATAGAAATAAATCCCTCTGCCACTGTCACTGTTTCCACACTCTGCACTAGTTTTAAATCAAACACTGGACTTGCATAAGACTGGTTGAAGGGGGATTGGGGGGCAGAAATTAAACATCAACATTATGTTATGTTTTTATCATTGTTTAGTCAGCTGGAAATCAGAATAATTGTGTTTTTGTTACCTTAGAATAGGTCTGCAGTGATAAACTGGTTTCTAGGTGAACTGTGGTATATGAAACTTGGTTATCCTACTGTGACCATTTGATTATACAAGGTTTTAGATAATCAGTAAAATCTTCAATTTTCATTGATTTAGGGGTCATTGTTGCTGATAATGGCATTATAATCGATGTGTAATAACAAGTCAAAACTTCAGTGTTCATTGCTGTGTCTAGAGGCACCTGCGGAAGCTGTCCTGCAAAAGGGGAGAAATTTGGCGAGTTCTGTGCTGGATTAAAGGACTCTCCCGTGGCATTAGGATGTTGTCCTGGCTGGTTAGTTTCAAAACAGAAAAAAGATGTAATTAAGTATGTATGATTATGAAATTGGAAGTGGCATTTAAACAAAACTATAATTCCTTTAATTACATTAGAGTTCTATACCGTGCCACTAACATAGTTTCTATGCACCATGATAATAAAACAGACTGACCTCAGAGGGCAGCGTCAATAAAACAGAAAGCATCTGGATGAGATTATTTGGAACAAACAAAGTCTTTGTTTTGAACTTGACTTAAGATTTTTATTTCATTGACATTTGTCATATCAATGTTTTTAAATATATATATATATATATATATATATATATATATACACATATATATACATACATACATAGAACAATTGTTAAACCAAAAAAAAATCCCTTCTTAATCTAAAGGGTATTGTCACTGATAATGACAATAATAAATGTGTAACTAGGGGTGTCCCGATCCGATCTGCAGGATCTGGATTTAATACGAAACTACCATTTCTTTAATTACATGAAAGTTTTATACTCTGTTGCTTACGTAGTCACTTAGCACCATGATAATAAAACAGACTGAATTCAGAGGACAGTGTTAATACAGCAGAAGGCAACTGTCTGAGATTATTTAGAAGGCATTTCATTGAGGTTCTACAATATTAATGTATATATATATATATATATTTTATACCATGGTCTGGGGGAATACTCGATTCTGATTGGCTGAGGGTGTCCATTAACCCCTAATATACGGACACCTACTAAGTAGTTCCAGTCAAATTGTCTGTTTACCTTTCTAAATCAATGCATTTGCTGGCATATCAAATCTGAATATTTTATTTCAAACACTGAGTGCAGTCCGCCAGTCCTTCAATGCCTTACCCTCTGAACACCACAAGGTGGCGACTGTAACACACAAGCTGCAGAAAGTACACTTCTCCTCTACATTTACTGATAAGCGAATAATCTCACATCCTGTTCACTGTTCAGCTCTCTACTTCAGGCTGCGGCCACAGTAACGTTACACACAGCCGGTCATTTGTTCGTGAAAATCATGATATTGATTTGGGGACAATGACATGACTGGTTAGCTAGCTGGTCTTGTTAGCTAGCATACTGTCAAAATATATTTGCTGTTTGTCAACCGTACGCCATGTTATTGACTTTGAATCTTGCTAGCATAGCGTTAGCTTTCTGGCTCATCGCTTAGCGGACTAGAATATCTCCTGTAGGAACCAGCCATTGTCTTGCCCTTCTCTCACCACAGGAGGTGAGAGTTACATACATGTGTCCATCTCCCCTCTCTTCTACTCCCTGCCATGTTGGATTGGTCTGAGACTTTTCATCCCCCTCCCCTCCTACTTCTTGACACTTTACTATTGACAAAGCAGCATGTGATATAGCAATAAACATGTTTGCCTGCGAGAAGAACGGTCTGCTGAGCTCTCGAGAAGAGCCAAGAGATAACCTCTTGATTTCTCCTCCGCGGGGAAGGCCTGACCCTTGTGTCACCCCTTCCCATCCTCTGACCTTAATAGAGCCTATTGTAAAGGCCCTGGACAGTAAGGCTTGGAGAGGCCTCCTTAAACATCTGGATATATCAGTACCTGCCTTTTCTTCACATGGACTGTTTACAATTCAAAGTCAATTCAGTCACTGGACAACATCAGGTTTTATTGTTTGTTTTAACCAGCTTGTCACCAAATGGTTGGGCCCACTCTTTGAATGTATCATTAAGAGGTCATTTCATATGTTACGACACTCAACCCAGCAGTGTGCCTCCTTCCCCCTTCTATTAACTCTCAAACCCATGACTTTCAATCACCTCTTACACTACAACTAGGGGGCTTTTGAACAAAGGCCTATCTGTGGACTAAATATGTTTTTACCGGACTTCCTGTCAAACATAAGAGCTATGTATTAAGGATAACTATCAGCGTATGACTTCCCCCCTGATACCGTGAAATCAGAGGCCATAAAAGCTGGCCGTAAATATTTCTATACCAACAGGAAAGTGGAGAGAGAGTCCTGATTTTGTCCTAACCCAAAAACATGCTAAGCTTTAGCCTCACTCTTTCTTCCATAATATATTCTTCATCAGCAGGAACAGACCTACACTTTGATATGTTTCTTATTTTCTAGATGTGATTCTAACTCTAACCCCAATTGTTAAATTTTAATGTCTGAGTTCCTGATGGAGCCACAGTGCCACCTCCTGGTAAGTTTTGGTACAATCTTCAAAGGCCAATACTAACGGAATGTGATCTATTATAAGTATTTAGACTTTCTTTTTACCTTAATACAGGCCTTTGTGATATAAGTTGTCAATGTATGAAATATGTTTAAGCCATCAGTGCCTCTGAAACGCGCGTGCCTGTGTTTGTGTTGTAGTATAACCAATCATTTCTCTTTTGCATATTAGGCAATTTCAATTGTGTTTCTGTATATTGTACATTCTTATAACGAATGTTAATGTGAGACCATGGTGGATTTCAGCATATAGTCAAGCCGATTTCGAACACTTACCAAACCCTTAGTTTGATTTAACAAGTAAGAAGTCGGTAACATGAGCTGTGACGTCACCGGAGGAAGTGACCTGACTGACGGTTCCGCCCTCGGTTTAAACATCTTAAAAGGCTCATGCAGCCCGCTGATCACTCTCTTACCTCTTATCTCTTATGTCTTACTCTCTTGTGCTTTTTCTCTTAAACACTCTTACTCTTAAAATTCGTGGTGTTTTTCTTCTTCTTTTTAATTTTTCTTTTTGCGCGTAACTTCGTTATTTTTCCATTTACTTTTGTACTTTGCTAGATTTTTGAAGCTCCAAGACTTAGAAATCTCCGGAGATCTGAGACACTTAAAGACTGCTCTTCAAGTGAGACGCGCTTTTATTTTGAAAAGATCTTCTTTTGAAATCCAAGCAAGAACGAAATTTATTCTTTTTGTATTATTTTATATCGTTAATGTATCGTATTCAAGCCGAATAAGTCATTTTTGTTTTCTTGTACTTAGTAATAGGTAAAGTTCGTCCGGCCGGCGTTTCTTTCCCAGTTATTGTGCGCAAGAAGTCAAGTTAATATATATTCGGAGCGACCGCATCACCAATTCTGCCGAGACTCTGATAAGTACTTAACCACTACAAAGTCGGTGCAGTTTAGCTGCTCAAGAAACCGTGAAGAAAGATAACCTGCAGTCGAAAGAATTGTCATCCAACTTCGCCCGTATTGCCTCCAACGATCTCAAGCGAGACACTTCGCTGGGCATAGGACGCTCGACCTGAGACGGCATCGAGTTCCGGCGGTTCTGAAGCCGACAGGCCCGGAGACTTCAGACGGAATCCCCGCTGTGCCGGTAAAACGACGTCATCGGGAAAGCCGCCTTGTCATCATCCAGTGGCTACACCGCCTCTACATCTGCATCCGAGCTGAGACGGAGCTGACTGATAAAATCCGAGTGGGGGAAATCTACTCTTCAACAAAGTAGGCTGAAAACTCCACACACTACAAGAGTCATACCTGAATGCAATCAGAGTTGGTGTTTGTGAAAGCTTCAAATATATATATCGCGAATTCAAAACATCTCTCATATAATCTCGTTATAAATTAATCCCGTAGCGAATTTAACGGTCCGCACGTTAAAATCCACCATCGTCAGGAATCCATCTATTCAATAATTCATTCACAATACTCATAAGTTTCTGTTACTTTGTCACTTGTTTTATTATTATCTCATGCCATTTAATCTGCATTTATTTAGTTAATAAACATATTTAATCTTATGTCGTTGTTTGTGCACGTTTAATTTGAAGTGGGAAATCGATGGGATCGTGGAAAGAATTCACTGCTTCAGAATAGGAGATTAAATGAAGAATCTGAAATTCAACAGATCCATTTGAGACTGATACATTTTCCTGTCTGCCAAACTTGGACAGTCGATATTTTGACTAATTCCCTCCGAGTTAGTCTAGAAAATAAATATCGGAGGTGGTGCCCCGTATAACATATGAAATATAAGGTGTAATTAATTACCAGTCATTAATTATCACATTACTATCAAGGTATTGTCTCCTACACTCCCGTTGCCAAGTTATATCTATGGTCTGTCCTATTTACTGGAGGAGTGAACAACGTTTCCGTGGCATAAGAACCTTACGGGAGAGCAACGGTTGTTCCAGATATTAGTCAAACCCTCAGGCGTTACCAGGGAAACTTAGTTATGGCTTGTGAAAAACTTTATATTTTGATTATAAAAGGCATGAAAATATAAATTAATGGTCTTAATTTCTTTTCTTTGGCAAGTGACCATGGTATAAGCGGGTTAATGCCATTCGAGGTGTCCATTATCAGGAATTATCGGCCTCCGCGTCGTCCATTAATTCCTGATAATGGACACCTCCTCGGGCATTATCCCTTACATATTTCACCATCCATCCATCCATTGTCAACCGCTTATCCAAAATCGGGTCCCGGGGGCAGCAGCTTCAGTAGCGAGCCCCAGACTTCCCATTCCCCGGCCACATCGGCTAACTCTGACTGGGGAATCCCCAGGCGCTCCCAGGCCAGAGAAGAGATATAATCCCTCCACCTGGTCCTGGGTCTACCCCTAGGTCTCCTCCCAGTTGGACGTGCCAGGAACACCTCCCTAGGAAGGCGCCCTGGTGGCATCCTCATCAGATGCCCGAACCACCTCAACTGGCTCCTTTCCACGCAAAGGAGCAGCGGCTCTACTCCGAGTCCCTGAGCTTCTGAGCTTCTTACCCTATCTCTGAGGGAGACCCCAGCCACCCTGCGAAGAAAACCCATTTCGGCCGCTTGTACCCGCAATCTCATTCTTTCGGTCATGACCCGTCGCTCATGACCATAGGTGAGGGTAGGGACGAAGATTGACCGGCAGATCGAGAGCTTTGCCTTCCGGCTCAGCTCCCTTTTCGTCACAACCGTGCGGTGAAGCGCATGCAACACCGCACCCGCCGCGCCGACTCTCCGGTCAATCTCACGCCCCATCATCCCCTCACTCGTGAACAAAACCCCGAGGTACTTGAACTCCTTCACTTGGGGCAAGGACACATTCCCCACCTGGAGTAAGCAATCCACCGGTTTCCTACTGAGAACCATGGCCGCAGATTTAGAGGTGCTGATCCTCATCCCTGCCGCTTCACACTCAGCTGTGAACTGATCCAGTGAGTGTTGTAGATCTACAGCCGATGACGCCATCAAGACCACATCATCTGCAAGAAGCAGTGATGAGATCTTAAGGTCACCGAACTGTAACCCCTCCATACCACGACTGCGCCTCGAAATCCTGTCCATGTATATCACAAACAGGATTGGGGACAAGGCGCAGCCCTGGCGGAGGCCAACACCCACTTGGAACAAGTCCGACTTACTCCCGAGTATACGCACGCAGCTCTCGCTTTGAGAATATAGGGATTGGATGGCCCTGAGAAGGGACCCCCTCACCCCATACTCCCGCAGCACCTCCCACAGAACATCCCGGGGGACCCGGTCGTACGCCTTCTCCAGATCCACAAAACACATGTGGACTGGGAGATTGTACTCCCAGGCCCCCTCCAAGACCCCTGCCAGAGTAAAGAGCTGGTCCGTTGTTCCACGACCAGGACGGAATCCGCATTGTTCCTCTTCAATCTGAGGTTCGACAATCGGCCGGATCCTCCTTTCCAGCACCTTGGAGTAGACTTTCCCAGGCAGGCTGAGTAGTGTGATACCTCTGTAATTGGCACACACCCTCTGGTCCCCCTTCTTAAAGAGAGGGACCACCACACCTGTTTGCCACTCCTTCGGCACCGACCCCGACCCCCACGCAATGTTAAAGAGGCGTGTCAACCAAGACAGCCCCTCAACACCCAGAGCCTTCAGCATTTCTGGTGGTATCTCATCGATCCCTGGGGCTTTGCCACTGTGGAGTTGTTTGACTACCACAGTGACTTCACCCAGGGAAATCAGTGATGATACCCCATCATCCTCCAGCTCTGTCTCCATTACAGAGGGTGGCTGAGTGGGATTCAGGAGATCACCAAAGTACTCTTTCCACCGCCCTATAACCTCCTCAGTCGAAGCCAACAAGGTCCCATCCTTGCTGTACACAGTTTGGATGGTTCCCCGTTTCCCCCTCCTGAGGTGGCGGACAGTTTTCCAAAAGCGCTTTGGCGCCATCCGAAAGTCCTTCTCCATGGCCTCGCCGAACTCCTCGCACACCCGCTGCTTTGCCTCTGCCACAGCTGCGGCTGCTGCCCTTCGGGCCCGTCGGTACCCCAAAACTGCCTCAGGAGTCCCCCGGGACAACATGTCCCTGAAGAACTCCTTCTTCAGTCGGACGGCTTCCCTGACCACCGGTGTCCACCACGGTGTCCGAGGGTTGCCGCCCCTTGAGGCACCTAAGACCCTATGGCCACAGGACGCAGCTGCAGCTTCAACAATGGAAGCTTTGAACATCGTCCATTCAGGTTCGATATCCCCAGCCTCCACAGGGATGCTAGAGAAGCTCCTTCGGAGGTGGGAGTTGAAGGTTTCTCGGACAGGGGCCTCCCCCAGACGTTCCCAGCTTACCCGCACTACTCGTTTGGGCTTACCAGGTCTGTCCAGGAGTTTCCCCTGCCACCGGACCCAACTCACCACCAGGTGGTGATCAGTTGACAGCTCTGCCCCTCTCTTCACCCGAGTGTCCAAAACACACGGTCGAAGATCAGATGATACGATCACAAAATCGATCATTGACCTTCGACCTAGGGTGCTCTGGTACCACGTACACTTATGAGCATCCTTGTGTTCGAACATGGTGTTCATTATAGACAGACCGTGACTAGCACAGAAGTCTAATAATAGAACACCGCTCGGGTTCAGATCGGGGAGGCCGTTCCTCCCAATCACGCCCCTCCAGGTATCTCCGTCGTTGCCGACGTGCGCGTTGAAGTCCCCCAGTAAGACCAAGGAGTCCCCCACTGGGGCCCCTTGCAGGGCCCCAGCCAGGACCTCCAAGAAGGCCGCATACTCTGAACTGCTGTTCGGTGCATATGCACAGACAACAGTCAGAGTTTTCCCCCCAGCCCTTAGGCGTAGGGAGGCGACCCTCTCGTCCACCGGGGTAAACTCCAACACGGCGGCGCTCAGCCGGGGGCTTTTGAGTATCCCCACACCCGCCCGGCGCCTCACACCTTTGGCAACTCCAGAGAAGAATAGTGTCCAGCCCCTATCCAGGAGTTTGGATCCAGAGCCAATGCTGTGCGTGGAGGCAAGCCCCACCAGATCCAACCGGTAACGCTCAACCTCCCGCACAAGCTCCGGCTCCTTCCCCCAAAGAGAGGTGACATTCCACGTCCCCAGAGTCAGCCTCTGCAGCCCAGGTCTGGGTCGCCAAGGCCCGTCACCACCACTGCCACCCATATGGCAGCGCACCCGACCCCAGCGGTTTCTCCTGCGGATGGTGGGTCCACGGGATGGGGAAGGGAGAAGTGCCACGTTACTCTTTCTGGGCTGTGCCCGGCCGGGCCCCGTGGCAGACCCGGCCACCAGGCGCTCGCTCACGGGCCCTCCGTCCAGGCCTGGCTCCAGACGTGGGCCCCGGGCTTCCTCCGGGCAGGGTCTCTCGCCTCACACCTCTATTTCTCATGGGGTAGCTTTGAACCATACTTAGTCTGGCCCCTCGCCTGAGACCAATTTGCCTTGGGAGACCCTACCGGGAGCACATGGCTCCTGACAACCTAGCTCCCAGGTTCATTGGGACACGCAAACCTCTCCACCGCGATAAGGTGATGGTTCCCGTTCACATTTATATCAAAATTCATGTCTGTCAGGACATCATATATTGTGAAATTATAACAGAACATTTGTACAACCTAAAAAGTCCCTCTACTTTCATTCATTTAAGGGACATTATAACTGACAATGACAATAATAAAAGTGTAATAACATTCATCAGGATACTTTGAGACTGTAATATTTTCAGAAATGGTTATTGTACTGTGAAGATCTCATAGTGTTACAACCCTTCCTTAGAACAAGCCTTTTATATTTACAGAGGGAGCAGATCATCTTCCTCAGTCCAGTTTTCATGTTGCCAAAGTAGGGAAGGGTGAGACGAGGGGTGTTCAGTTGGCTGCAATCATTCTGCTCCCTTACCGCTAGACAGTGATGTGCACAAGGGGGGGGGGGGGCAGTCGCCCACCCTTGTGGCCCAATTGTTGAAAAACGTGCGCTAAAGTGCCCTCTTGGGAGGGAAAACGCGCGCTAAAGTGCCCTCCTGGGAGCCAAAACGCGTGCTAAAGTGTCCTCCTGGGTGCCAAAACGCGCGCTAAAGTGCCCTCTTGGGAGCCAAAAAAGTGTGCCAAAACGCCCTCTTGGTTGGCGAAACACACTAAACTGCCCTCTTGGCTGGTTAAAACAGGATAAACTGTCCTCTTGGAAGCCAAAACGTGCACTAAAGTGCCCTTCTTTTCGCCCCTGCCCTTCAAAAAGTCTGTGCACGCCACTGCCGCTAGATGCCACTGAATCCTACACACTGGACCTTTAACACCTGTTTTTCATAATGTTTAAAAGTCAGCTGTAGTTTGCAGACTTGGACAACAGAGCTACTCACAGTTGGCATGTTCAGTGATTGGTTTTGATACATCTGTGGAGACTGTACATCAGCAGGGTGGGGATTTGTGTGGATGTTCTGTGCTGGATTAAAGGAGCCTTCCTTGGCATACTGATGTTGTTCTTGCTGTTTGGTTACAAAACAGAAAAACATATGTAGTTCAGTAAATATGATTATGACACTGGAAGTGGCATTTTTAAATCATCAAACTGCCATTTCTTTAATTACATTAGAGTTTTATACTGTGCTGCTAATAGAGTTGCTATGTTGTGCAATAATAAAACAGACCGACCTCAGAGGACAGCATCAATACAACCTGAAAAATGCCTTCTACTTTCATTTATTTAAGGGTCATTATTTTAGTTTATCGGGATACTTTGAAACTGTGATATTTTCTGAGATTCTTATCGTACTGTGAAGATCTTCTACTGTTACTGTTACTTTTATATTTACAGAGGGAGCAGTTACTCCTCCTCAGTCCACCATTTTTCTACAGTAGCCCAGTATGGACAAACCAAACACTGGCTCTACAGAAGGATTTTCACACCGCCACAGTAGGGAAGGGTGAGATGAGGGGTGTTCATTTGTCTGCAGTCTGCTACCTCACTGCTAGATGCCACTAAATTCTACATACTGGACATTTAACACTTGTTTTTTGATAATGTTTAGATGTCAGCTGTAGTTTGCAGACTTGGACAACAGAGCTACTCACATTTGGCATGTTCACTGTTGGGTATTAATACGTATGTGAAAACTGTCCAGCAGAAGGGTGGGGATTTGTAAAGTTGTTCTGTGCTAGATTAGAGGGGTTTCCCGGCAGGTATTGATGTTGTCCATGCTGGCCGTGGAGTTGCTATGTGGTAGGATAATAAATCAGTGTATGACCTAAGAGGACAGCCTCAACACAACACAATACATACAAATGGCTGAGATTATTTGTTTTGACCACCAATTCTAAAATCAAACATTGGAATTTGCACTGGTTGAAGTCATATCTTTTCCAGAGCATGTGCATTACACACACTCACACTTGCTCACACTAATACTAATACTGCCTCAGGACTATGAGTTGATGAAGGTTGCACAGTGAGGAAAGATGGGATATTAAGATAAAAAACACAATTGCAGCAATTAATACTTAACACAAACTATTTTAGCAGTACACTTCCTTTTGAATATTCACTGTGAATATTCACATTTTAGTATAACCACAACTCCCTTAGTGGTTATTTATTCAAACTTTCTCAATGTTCAGCGGTAGTTTATAGATTTGGATGACAAAGCTACTCACAACATCCATCCTTCTGTCAGAGTTCAGTAATGTGTCCTGAGACATGTGGGAGGCCTGAACCTGTGTCATATCTCCAGCAGAAGTGAGGTGATTTGTGATGTTGTTCAGTGCTGGATTAGAGGGGTTTCCCGTGGCAGCTAGAACTTGTTCTGTTTCGTCAGTCTCAAAACAGAAAAAGACATCATACAGTATGTTTATGATATAGTAAGCTGTGTTTCATTTAACCTATACTAACATTTCTTTGATGACATTATTGTCTTTAACAGTAGGGCCTGACCAATAATGATTTTTTTGCGGCCAATACCGATATTTGGGATAAAAAATTGCAATAACCAATATATCTGCAGAGTACATTCTTATAATAAAAAAAAAACATATATATAAAAACAAATGACTTATTCTTGGTTCCCTATATAAATTTCAAACAAATGTATGTTAATTCATACATTTTAGTGTTTTAGAATACTTTTATTGTCAAAAATAAGTGCAGGAACTTTTCTAGTTTACACTAGACTTTTTCTTCTAGTGTAAACATCAATATGGTGATAATATTTTGAAAATTATGTGGGGCACTGTGAAACTCAGACATTCAGAGTTTTTCTTACTGCAAGACATATCTACGTGAAAACAGCTTATATTTAAACCTCTCTGATGCCCTCCAAACTTTAATTCACATTTTCTCTACTCACTCATTATGAACCATTAAGTCATTATGAGCCAAAATCCTGCCATCTTTTGAAATATTAATCGTTTTGTGTATAATGGTGATAAACAGTAAAGAGGTGACCAGTGCCCCTGCTATTGGTTGCAGGGGGAACTCTCAACATAAGGTAAATTAATTAAATGTTAAATTTAAAAAAAATGCTGCGCCTTCATTTTCATACTTTTACTTTCACTCTACATGAACCAGACAGGCCTGTTTGGACCCGCCCTGGAGTTTAAAAGAAATGGTTTGTAGTTATAAAAAAACTGCTCGTCTGTGAAATAGTCCACCAAACTGGTTGAAGTGATATCTGTCATTAAGCACCGAAGCACACACACAGACACCTGCCTACTTCAGGCCTATTGTTAGATTTAACATTAGACTGAGACCACTATATGAAAGAAGACCAGATATTTAAGTCAAAAAGACAAACAATTAATCCTTCAAAACACAGACAAATTTAAACAGTAGGCTAACATTTTGGTCATAACAATGGTCATTGTGAATATTCACATATTAATAAAATAAAATGTCACTTTACAGCTGTCTTTCATATTGTTCTAATAGTCAACTTGAGTTTGCTGATAACAGATACTCACCTCCATGGGCTCAGCTAGGTCTGGGCCTGACATGTTGTCCGTCTCCTTCCTTTCAGACATCGCAAGTATCTGCGACATAAATGACAGCAGCGTGTCTTGTAGTCAGACTGTCAGTTCAGACGTCCAACAACTATTTATGTGGTGCATTTATGCAAAAAAAATTGTTTTAAGACAAATGTCGACACACAATGGAGGCTATCGCTCGACTTCACTTTCGGTTAACGAAAACCTAATGCAAACTTTTACAGGCTGTGACGCCGCATTTGTATAATTTCCAGCATTTTTTAACACAAAATGATTACACAAACACCTTTTTCTCCTGTTTGACAAACATACAGCACATAAAACAGTTCGAGTTTCTGACGCACACGCCTTACCTTCAGCTCGCAGTGCTTCGGGCTCCGGACGCTGCTCGTTTCCTGACAAATGAAAATGAAAGTGTTTCAGCTCCGCGAGACACACGTGACGTCACACCGGAGGCTCACAGCAGCGAAAATAATTAAAAAGCTCTGAAAGACTTTTGTTTTTTACTAAAGTGTGAACTTAAACTCACCGTGGAGGTACTGCTACTTACCTACAGGAGCAGAAGGACCTTTTACTCCACCACTGTTGTTTTACAGCGTTAGTTACTTTACAGTTTCAAAATTCCTGCAAAATATAATCTATAAATGAACTCTGTTATATTATTATAATATAACAACAGCTGCAACACGACACTGATGCTTCACAAAATACGTCTGTCATTTTACTCCAACAATAATACATTAAGTGTTTTCTCTTCACTAGATTACATTTTGACTTTGACAATTTTTACTTGTAACAGACTATTTATACACTGAATTAGTACTTTCACTCAAATAAGACATCTGAGTACTTCTTCCACTAATGCTGACGGTATTAAAATCAAGAAAACCTTTCTTTTTATCTAGTCAAAAATATATCATGGTCTGTCATTGACATTTTCTTTTTTTCTCTTACATTTGGCTTTTTATTTTTTAAATAATTTGCAATTTAAATACCTTTCATCAGTCAAATGTATTGATTGATCCCAAAATCACAATCATATTGCCCAAGTGTGCTATACAATAAAGATCTTGCCATTGAGGTTTTCTTACTTTTTTTCCTGATGAGAATCAAGGGTCTAAGGGCAGAGGATATAATTTACAATACATATTGTATAGCATACTGGGGCATTATGATTGTGATTTTGGGCTGAATCAATACATTCGACTAGGTATTAAAAGGTATTTAAATTGCAAATTATTTAAAAAAGAAAAAGTCAAATGTAAGAGAAAAGAATAAAATATATATATATTAAAACAATGCAATAGAAAATCATAAATCTGTTTGTTATGCCGCAAAAATTGCTCCCCAGAAGCAAAAAGTGAGATGTGCAAAATCTGTTTATTTCTGTTGCTACCTTCCAACAAACGGTATCAGATCTGATACATAAGCTTGGCAAATACACACAAAATCAAACATACCATGATTTTTTTTGTAACACAGGTGTAACAAATACATGATGTCTTGTAGAAAAAAAAATCTTATAAAAATGATCTTCAAAAGCAAACAAACAAATGTAGCAAAAGTGTTGAGAAATCTAACATAACTCTGGTGTAAGCCTGCCATAAAACAGATCCAAAATACTGAAATGGCCTTAGCATTCATGAGCAATACATAAAAAAATCTGCAGTCTAAAAAGGTAACTGCAATTCAAACAGGATAATCTCAGATTTAAAACATTTGTACATCAAAAAAGCAAACAAAGCAACAAAACATGACTTCATTCTTTCTGGGCCTGTTCACATTTCACTAGCTCCATTCCATTTAATGACGATAATCTCTTCATATAGTAAAGTGACCTTCAGTCAGACTTGCACGTTATCTTTGTCAACTCAGCTACTTCTGCCTCCTTATCTTTGGTGAGAGTATTGATGTGTGTGGATATACAGTGCAGTCCAATTCTATACTATATGTAATACACAAAGAGCTGGGTGGCTGCAGGTAAGGCTGACACAGTGGTACTGTATGCAAAGGTGGAAAGGAGAAGGCATCAGTGTGAGCTGCAGCAGTGGGACAATGCCATGTCGAGTGATGATATCTTCATCATTGTACGACGATGACATCAGCAAGTAGAGCGATTACTCGGCCTCTTCTCTCAAAGTGAACCTGGAATAAATTGAGGGATGGAAAATTACATTAAAAGTGAATTAAATCAGCAGTTTTTACTTAATTAATGGAGATCATTAAAGGAAACACATGCACAGTTAAGTAATAGTATTCAAAACTTTTTCTTCAAAATAAGCTAAATACACTGCTTCAACCTCACCAATGCTCTACTAGACAGTGTACCCAAACCCTGTTTGAACCAGGCAAATTACTTTTCAACGTTTGGTTAAATATTTCAAAATGACATTAATCAAAGCTGATAACAGCCCCTGTTATCTATCAGACATGAAACTATGATGTTTTTGAACTCCACACATAGTGAGCACTTGATACTAAATATTCCTTGTAGAGTACGACTTTGACGCAGGCTGGAGAAAGTTTGACGTGGTCTGCTCACCATTCTGTGACACCAGACATCAGGTCAAGCTGAGCCAACTCGATCAGCACCTGAAGAAAAAAAATGGCTTATTAACATGTGTATAAGCAGCGCTTCTCCATGTATTCACTTCTGAGTGAAAGAATTTGAAAGAGCATTTGAAAGAGAAATTAAGGTCATTTCAGATTTGGAGGTGGAGGTGAAAGTACAGTCGCAGACTGACCTGTCCAATGACGTCGCGGCTTCTGAACGAGGCCGAGTTATTCTTCACTGATACACTGAGGATTCTCAATTTAATTTCATCCGCAGGCAGAGCATACTCAAACCTTAAAGAATTGACAAAGATGATCAGATGTGAACACTACAAATATTTAAAGAGATTCTTTTTTAATCCACGTGAATATAAAGCCAATACAATTAGCCAGTTTGTTAATTACCTCTCATTGTATTCTGGGTTGAGGTCTCGTTTCTTCACTGCCGTCTTCCTCTTGGTGGCCTTACTTTTGTCTGGCAGCAGCATGAGGGAGACATAGCTGTCTACGCCATCCTTACTTTGAGACAACAGACCTCTGTTTACAGAAAAAGATGACCTTACTTCAATAATTGTACACAATAAAAGGTATATTAGAGCAGCATAATACCTCTGCTTAAACAGAGTGCCATGATAAAGGTGTGCTTTGTGTATTTTTTTGAGCTGTCATTACAATGTCCTCACTTGTTAAATTGTATGTTTTTCTTATTAGGGTACGGTAACAGGTCTTTCAATGCTACTATAAACTGACCTGTTTGTGTATTTTACAACTGCTTGTTAAAATCTGGGGCCTACAATACCCACAATCCAACTTGACCATCACCGGAGGCAATTTATCAGATTACATGCAGCTTCTTCTGGAGCCACAAAGGCTTTATATGACTATTTCCACATATGCAGAAGTACTCCCTAAGAGCTGTAACTGTAAATTGGTGCAGTTACTCTTTAAAAGCCAGAAACCAAAGTTTCTATCAGGTTTTATATATATATATAAATATATACAATACTTGCCACATTGTCATTATATACTTATTATGTACTATATGATATATATATATATATATATATATATATATATATATATATATATATATATATATATATGTATATCATATAGTACATAATAAGTATATAATGACAATGTGGCAAGTATGTAAAATCTGACCATTCAGTATAAAGACATGTCTAACTATACTGTGAGTGTTTTTATTTCTTGAAAATGAGACAAAAGGTTTTCGAACTTCTCTGCAATTCCCTCTGGATTGTGGTTAGGCCAAGTTGGATGTTGCAGCATGGTGAGCTTCTCAAAACTAAAGCTTATGTTTCAGTTGTGCCATAATTACATCTCATGGAAAAACTTGTAAATTGGTAATACAGCCTGAATTGAAAAAACAATACACATTTCCTTAACCCTAGCCTCAGGTAACTATGATTAGGCCAACAGCACATCATTGGTGAGAACACAGTCCTGACTTTGGGTGTTTGAAACATTATTTGAGGAAACACACCTGCATGCATGGACCATGACGATGAGCTGTCTGTCCTGGGAGGCATACGAAATAGACAACTTAACCTGTCCATTTCCAGATCCACAGCCAGAGGCAGAACAGGGCAGAGTCCCTGAGCTGATCATATCCACCATTTTGGACTCTAGAATCTTTTGGAAACAAATTCAGAATAGAAACAACAAGCATCATTATTGATACGTTGCTTTTACATTGTTTTTACTAAACAACCTGTGTGTTTTTTTGTCGGCAGATGTGATTGCTTTCTCACCTTGAGCTCAGCCCTGAGCAGAAGCTGACTCTCAGGTGAGGCTCCATCCAGATGGAACCACTGGTCCAGGACCAGCTGTGGCTCTGCAAGCAGCTCCTTGACAGTAACCACCAGAGCTCCCATTGGCTGGCCCCAACCAGCAGATAACTGTTATGTGTGAGAGACAGAGAGAGAATGAATAATCCACTTTAATATTACTTTTGTTATATGTTATATATACTTTTACATGTGACGGGTAGATCCTTCAAACATAATAATTATAAATAAATATCTTGCCTTAATGACAAGCATTTGATGTTTGGGGTCATGAACCAGGAAGTAGAAAGACTCATTCCACTGAGGATTGGAGGTGCGTTCAAACAGCTTCAGAGAGATGATGAAAAGATAAGATAGAGTTATTACAGTAATCATTCATCTATCAGACTGACTGTACAGCATCAAGAGTCTCACTTTTGTTTTGTAGGTTGTTTCACCCAGAACAAGCTCAGCTCCCGCTTTGGGTTCCTTTCCACTCCTCTTCAACTGTCAAGGAAATAATAGGCAAGTTTAAATATTTGAAAAATCCATTTCTAACTTCTTCACAGTATGTGAATAAACTGCAGGTGACTTACAGGTAATGAATCTGCTCTCTCAATATGGACAAAGAGCAGAGCAGCAGCGGGAACAGCTTTGTTCTGATAAGACTGGAGAGATTGGAGCTGCAGCACCTGCAACATGGAGAACAGCCAGTCAGGCCTGATTATTATGTTGCAATATGAATAGCGTGCATGTTGGAATGAGACAATTCAACAGTCCGTGTTTAATAAATGTTTGAATCAAATGAATGAGGTCAAAGCTAGTGGGCCATAAACATATGTAAGGACCAACCTGGTCAAGTGTGTCTGAATGCGATACTGTAGGAACCCATTCCAGTATCAAGTGGACCCGCCCTGACTTCACATCATTCAGAGTGTACCACTGCAACAGAGATAAAGTGTGTTGAAGAAGCAGGGCAAAATCCTTTGTACAAGGAAATGATAAAGAACAGAGACAAGAAATCACATGGCACGATGCAAATGATGAATTATTGACTAACCTGGTCTGTGTACTGTGATCTGATGACCTCATTTAGCTTAACACTGAATCTGTGTGCATGAAAACAGGCAAAAGTTTAACAAATCGATTTTTTTAACTTGACCTGTGATAATGCCCGCCACTCAAAGACAAACATCAAAACATGAGGATTCATTTACTTTCTTCTGCATTGGTTCATTTCAGAATAAATGGTGTAAAGTTGCAGGTGTCTCTCTCTCTCTCTGTTAGAATTCTTACAAAGCAGACAAGTGTACAAAGGGACTGTTTGTACACTTTGTATCTTGCGTGCCAATATAAGTTACTGATTAAACAATATTGCTAAGTACACATGACAGACACACACCTGCCAAGGAAGTCATCAGAGTCTAAATCCTTATCAAAGGCTTCAAACTTGATCTCCTGGACGGTGTTCCCACTCAAAACCACCTGTTAAAAACAGGAAATCAATATTTGTACAAAATGCTGCACATGCAGTGAAGTCAAGACAGTCTATGGTGTCTATGTATGTGAGTGAATGCCTCATACCTCATACAATTCATTCCATGTTGGGTTGAGATTCTCCTTGATAACATGACTTTTGAAAGCAACTGCCCCTATGTTGATCTTGACATAAGGGTCACTCTTGCCCTTCATCATCATAATGTTATCCTTGGCCACCAGATTCTGAGCCTCCAGCAGGTGAATCCTCAGCAGCCCCTGCAGGATGAACATTGTAGGTGTTAATATACATACAGGGAGTCACAGAGCACTCAACATACTGTATGTAGCTTCGGAATGTGGAGCTACTTTATGTATTTCAGAGCTGCTTAGATTAGATCAGACTTGTGTGCTCTCCACACAGCAGCTGGAAACAACATGATGGAACACTGGAAAAAAGGAAAATCATCATTTCATAAGAATCTCCTAAAATAATTAAACTCAAGACTATTTGGGTGTTTCCTATATTATTCATTTACCAATTCATCAGCACTACATGAATGAGTGGTATGACAATTTTGACATTCTACTTCCTCTGACAACACATTATGCAGCTGCAGTCGATTTTTATAATAGATAATATATTTACAATTTGTATTTACAATTTGGTTCAAGAAAGCTTGTTTTCTTGTCTTTTCACTAGTAAAACCCCCTCCTTCAAACCACCCTTCTACATATTGTATAAATGATACAATAGCTGGCATATGTTTTGATTTTGAACCTCCTTTTCAGAAATCCCTCTTTTGATTTTAGCTGGCATGACACAGGTTCCCAAGCAGAAGTCCAGAAAAAAGCACCAGATCCACCAAAACAGCAGAGGAAGCTTAAATCTCCCATGCAGAACTAAATATATTTAAAGACAAGAGGAAGTGGCACATTCACAATGTTTGGAAAAATCAATGAGGTTACTCAGAAAAACCCATGATAGGCTGAGACCCAGCAGCATCAATACACACTCTAATGACTGAGGGCACAATGACTGATTTGCATGATCTGATGATTAATAAATTAACAGTTAATGTGATCAATTATAAGACACCAAGTTTTGATTAAACACTGGCCCCATAAACTAAACCCACCTCTTTACCAAAGACCTGGCTGAGGGTGGTGTGTGGTGGAAGAACTTCGCCAACTTTGGGGATTTCGGCAACCTCCTCTGGCTTCAGGTTATCCGCAGGAAGACCACTCACTGTTGCATGAGCAAGGTTGCCTAAGCCACTACTGTACACAAATAGTGCAGAAATTTAAACAGGTTTCTTGTTAAATGTATTTCCATTCTTCCGATCTATGTATCGCTGAAGCTAGAAAGAAAGAGAAAAAATCTGAACAAATTTGCAATCTTGCAAACTCACCCCTCTGTCTGATTTTGCCGCGGGTCTGACTGTGTGCGATAGTTCTCTGGTTCTTCGTCCACCTGCTGAGCAAAATTAAATTTAAGTTTTGAGTGGTGAAAACAGAAAGGTTAAACAAAATAACAACTGACTACAGTGTGCAAGGACTCACTGCAGCAGCAGGGAATGTGTCAGGTGCAGTGTGAATTGTAGCTGGTTCAGCAGGTGCAGCATCTTCTGTGAAGGCCTGAGTGTCTGCCTCCACTCCTTCAGAGTTTTTAAGCTGGCTGGATACTGCAACCAATCTGAAAAAAACCCACTGCTGTTACACAACACCACAGCCAGAATCCTGACTGAAACTAACATTGGAGAATATTAGCTTTATGTTCACTTGGCTACAAGTGAAAGTTCAAAGAATGTTTTATAGGAGCATATTTGCTCGTATCTTCCATTATCCTCTTCCTGCTCTCAGCAACAGGCACTAGTTTTTTTTCTAATGTTTTCTAGTCCATGTAAATGTTTAAAATGTGTTTTTTACAGCTTACTTTTCTTTAAAATAAAATCACACTATGTAATATGGTTTTGGTGGTTTGGTTTGGTACAGCCTACAGAGCTTGGATGTGTGTATTAACAAACCAGGCACACAACACTCACTCATCAGTTGGCAGCTCTGTGCTTTTTGTGTCCTCACTGGCTGCTCTGAATGTCTGTTCAGAGGGAATGACCTTCTCTTTGTTCTTTAAGGCAGGCACAGAAGGCTGTGGAGCTTCAGTCATCCTTGAGCTCAGGATCTGTCAACAACACATTTCCAGTTGGTTAGAAAGTATATAAACAATGGTAATAGTCCCTTGTGTGTGTGTGTGTGTGTGTGTGTGTGTGTGTGTGTGTGTGTGTGTGTGTGTGTGTGTGTGTGTGTGTGTGTGTGTGGTCTCTTGCCTTAAGTTCAGCCCTCAGTAGGATCTCACTTTCAGATAAGGCTCCATCCAGAGGCATCCACTGGTCCAGGACCAGCTGGGGTTGGGAGAACAGCTCTCTCACAGGGAGAACAAGAGATCCCATTGGCTGGTCCCATGCACTTGACAACTACAGCAATAAAAATAAATGATCAATGTCAGTCAGAGCTGGAGATGTTCCTGACACTGACTGCTGGCTTCAGACACTCCTGTGAAACCCATAGTACACTCACCTTCATGATGAGCATCTCCTCATTGGGGTCGCGAACCTGGAAGTAGAAGGCCTCATTCCACTGAGGTGATCGGGAGCGATCACATACCTTGAGTTAGAAAGAGAGGAGGGGTAAGTTTGGCAAGGATTTATAGTCACTAATAAAGATTCAGCTCGTATTTTAACAGTACAATGAAGGTATTAACATGCATTGCTGTCGAGCCATGTGTCTTCTTCGGTACCACCAGTGGGGGGAACCAAAGTTTCACTATTTCAAATTCTAAACGCAGCAGCTTTTAGTTATTTATTCCATAACATTCTGAAGCATTTACCAGCACACTCATCTGGTTTATGGGATTGTTTGTATGGATGATGGGGACTTTATGATGACATGTTTTTCACTAAATGATTAACTGACTAATCAAAAAAAATTACATTAAACAACATATGATGAAAACATTCATTAGTTGCAGTCCAGGCTGACATAGTCAAAGTGTGTGTGTTTGTTTGATGTGTTTATCATCAGTCTCACCTTTGTTTTGTAGGTTGTGTTACCAAAAACAAGCTCAGCCCCAGCCTTGGGCTCCTTTCCACTTTTCTTAAACTGGACACAGAAAAACAAATAGCACATGACATTATATGAATAGTTCGAATTCACTCTCTGTAATTAGGATAACATTAGGTCGAGATCCAACTCCCCTTTCTAAAAAGAAGAAAAAGCAAACTAACTTGCATTCTATAATCCAACAGTGATTGTTGGTCAGCAAGCAGCAAAAATTTCTCAACAATTTCTCAAAGTCTGTAAGTCTTCATTTATTTCAATCCAGTGCAAAAACAATATCTTAAGAAATAGAAGGAGTTTCCCACTTAATGCAAGTAGAAGACCTGTATAGTAATATGTGCTTTCCAAACTGATGTCTATCTATAACTCTAAGACAGCACTGTGATGTGACCCTAACATTTAAGTATATTTCACTGTAATAAAATTACAGGGACTTACAGGCAATAAGTGTGCTCTATCCACATACACAAAGAGCAGGGCTGCAGAGGGAACAGCCTTGTTGTGGTAAGACTGGAGAGACTGCAGCTGCATCACCTGCAGCACAGAATCAAATGAAAAATACATCACAGTGACTCAGCACTGCTGTTCACAGGGAGCTAGGGAGGAGATCATCTATAAACATATCCATGAATAAGAGAGGAAACATAAACAAATGATAATAGATTGCACTAACTTGGTCCAGGGTGGCATTATGGGATACTGCTGGTACCCACTCCAGTATTAGGCGGACACTTCCAGACTTCACGTCATTTAAGGTGTACCACTGAGCAGAGACACACATTTAATAAAATCAAAGCCTATGATTACATGGCAGCAATGACTAAGATGGAATAAGGATTGCAATACTGACCTGGTCAAAGTACTGGGAGCGGATGATGTCTGCCACACTGATTTTGAATCTGCTCGTAAGGGTGAAGATTTTGCACTTTTTACACAATACAACATGTAAACACATGATATGTGGCCTATAAAAGCTAAGCCTGAGCATTAAAATGTTCTTAATCACTAAATCTAAATGAGAAATATTTTTTATGCTGTCAAAAACCTTGCTTACATGTAATGTTAGTAAACCCGGATGAAAAAACAACCTAGAAACCTCCACAGTAGCCTCTCACCTGCCCAGGAAGTCATCTTTATCCATGTCTTTGTCAAACAGCTCTACATTCACCTCCTGTCCTGACTGAGGCCTCAGTACCACCTGAGGGAACATAAATTAGGCGGTAAACATAAAAATATTATCACTGTCATCTTTGTTTGAAATCATACTTGGAGCAGATCAACTTGTACAGTCCTTCATACACACCTCATACATCTCATTCCAGACTGGGTTGAGATTCTCCTTGACCACATTACTCCTAAATGCAGTCTCTCCAACATTGATCTTGGCATAGGGGTCACTCTTGCCCTTCACCATACCGCCCATCTTATTATCTTTGGCAATCAGACTCTCTGCCTCCAACAGAATGATTCTCAGCAGCCCCTACAGGAAGGAGATGAAAGGTTTTCTTAATTAAATGTGATTAAATATGATTGTTATCTTCTACAGTAGATCACTACTTTGTGAGGTTACCTCACTGGCAAAGCTGAGGTCTGGGGAAGTGTGAGGAGGTTGTGCCACGGCTGGGCTTGGCGATTCTTCCACTTTCTCTTCAATCACTTCAGCTGCTGTTTCCTTTTTATCAACATCTTCAGGTAAGGTTACTGAAGAGGTAATAGTCTCCACGGGAGGGGCGTCCACTGAACTTGACCTAAAACCAGAAAGAGTAGCAATAAGACAATGGACAAATGAAAAGTAAAAACAGTTTTTTTTTAATTGACTTTCTCACCTCAGCACTGTGTCTGTCTCTGGTTTTTGCTGAGTAGGAGAAGGGTCTGACACTGAAGTGACCTTAGCCTTGGCAGTGGCACCCGGACATTTACTTGAATTCAGCGTCTGTAGTCAAGTTGAAGTTATCATTATTTCATTTTGTTAATCAACTTTGTAGTTGCGCTGATTGTTAATATTCATACCGGTAGAACAAGTTAAAAATTTAAAATCTGCCTTGAATGCCTCTGAATTGAACATAAAATGAAAGATGGGGCAAACTGAGCACAAGATAGCGAGACTGAGACAAAAAGATTAGAAAGACATGGAGAAACATATTACACATAGATATACAGATGAAATTAAATGTAGTGATATTACAGTGATATTACAGTTAAACACAATTAGAGGAAAGAGAAATACGTCCTTATAACAAAAGAGACAAAGGAACAAAGAAAAAGAAACTTAAAGGACATAATAAAGCATTTAGAATGAGACAAAGAGAGAAAATGACAGAGAGTTCTCCCACCTTGAGTTCAGCTCTCAGAAGAACCTGACTCTCAGGTGAGGCTCCATCCAGATGGAACCACTGGTCCAGGACCAGCTCCTGTTCAGACAGTAGCTCTCTGATAGGAACAACCAGTGAGCCAATGGGCAGGGTCCAGGTGTGGGAGAGCTGGAGAAACAAAATCATAGGAGTATTCATATATCAGAGATCACACTGTTTGCACCTACATGACTAACATCTGTTTCACTTCACTATACATTCTTATGAACTGAAGCCAACGTACCTTAACAACAAGAATATCTTCTCTGGGGTCTTGAACCGGGAAGCAGAATGCCTCATTCCACTGAGGTGATGTGGTCCGATCACACACCTTTAGAGATATCAGAGTCAGTAAATATTACTAACAGACACTGTGTCAATCTTTACAATACAACTATTTATTCCAAACTGAATGAAGTTTGTGATCTTACTGTAGTTTTGCGGGACAGCTCTCCAAGAGTAATCTCTGCTCCCACTTTTGGCTCCTTGCCACTCTTCTTAACCTGTAGAAAGACAAACAGGCAATAATAAAAATAGGAGCATATGTATCATAATCAATAATGGTGTCTTCTCACATCATTATAAACATCAGTAATAAATGACTCACTGGTAAGCCATCCGCTTGCTCAATGAAGACAAACAGTAGGCCTGCTGAGGGCACCGCTTTGTTTTGGTAGGACTGTCTGGAATAGAACTGAAGAACCTGAAGACACAGAAGAAAGACGGGTAAGTACCGATCAAATTAAAGAACAAGAGTCTTTTAATCCTCGAATTATCTATGAATATTGACCTGATCCAATCTATCTGACTCAGAGGCTGTTGGAACCCATTCCAGTACCAGGTGAACTCGGCCAGACTTCACATCGCTGAGAGTGTACCACTGAGAAAAGAAGATGAGTCGTTTTAACACAGGGAGTGCTTTGTCCCAACGAGGCATATACCAGGGTTAGTCTACATGAACAGTTCTCTCAGTAACAGTGATTCTGTGATGGTGTTAAACCATCAACTGGTTTTGCTGCTGATACTTTTTCTAACACCCCAAATGATTCTCTTAAACTGTAGTAAGGCCTCAAGTATATATGGTCCCACAAGGCAAGCAGAATTTAAAAAACAACGATGAAAAAATGTCATGTCAACAATGACAAGTCTGTCTTCTTACATAAAATGGCCCATATTTAATCTAGGATTTGCTGAAGTAATACACAAGAATCATAACTAATGAGTGATCACTATACATCAAAACATATGTTACAAATATGCAGCTATAAGTTTGGCAAGGAAGATCCCACCTGATCAGTGTACTGAGAATCAATGATGTCCTTCAGACTGATCTTTAGCCTGCATGTCAGGATAAGTAAAATTAGTATATACCTTTAATAAATACATTAATCTTATTTGATAACTGAGTAATTTATAGCTATTGTACCTGCCCATGAAATCATCCTTCATGTCCATGTCTTTATCAAACACCTCCACATGCAGCTCTTGGCCAGGCAGTTGGGTAAGAATCACCTGCGGGGTGAACAAAGTCACAAAATGTCAAAGGACTCTCTCTCACCAACAATAACTGTAACATTTCGTACATAACCATATGCTATTTACCTCATACATTTCATTCCATGTGGGGTTAAGGTTACTCTTGATAACCTGACTTGTGAATGTTTCGCCCCCGATGTTGATCTTGACATAGGGGTCACTCTTGCCTTTGACCATGCCCCCCATCAGGTTATCTTTGGGCACAAGATTCTGCCCTCCCATTAAGTGAATTCTAAGCAGCCCCTGAAAAAAAAATCACATACACATTTAAAAAAGAGTGTGCAATTTCCCTTTAAAAAGAGAAACACAGTCGTAAGTCAGAGTCATGACTATACTGTCCTCCATTACCTCTGTGGCGAAGCTAGGATGAGGGGATGAGTGCTTAGGCAGCTGTTTGGACAGTCCAGCCTCCAGATTAGATGACACATCAGACGGAATACGTTCCTCATCTAACCACAGGACCTATTTTATCATCGAAAAGAGAAGAGACGTCCAGAAGGGAAAAGGTGACTAAAATACCACAAGTTCAGTTGAAAAAAGTTTTTTTCTGTTAAATTATTCTAAATAACATCCCACATTGTTCTTTTTTTTTTACTTTCCCAGTGTATTTATCAGTTATTGATCAGTCTATGCAGTGAATGGGTCCGCCATTACCCTGAGAACTGTGTTGATATAGATGCGACTTGCATCTCCAGAATTGTCCAACTGAAACCACTGGTCCAGAGAAAGATTAGAGTTGGACAGCAGACGGGACAGAGGGATGGACAGACTGCCCAACGTCTGCACACGGTCAGCGTCCTTCACCTGGTTTAATCAACATAAAGTAAAGCCAAATTAAAACACGTTCGGTTTCAAAATACCAAACAGTGCAGCGTAGCTAATCTTTTGAGCTGCTACCTGAATGTCTATGTCCTGTTTGCGAGGATCCTGGATGAAGAAGGTAAATGCTTCTTCCCACTCTGGATTAACAGTCGTGTAGCAAGTCTTAAAGTGAGAGAAAAACGGATGTGCATCAATAGAAATAAATGAAACGCAATCTACAGTATTATAATGGACTTTCAAAGTAGATATACCTTGCTCTCTCTAGTGATGTCCTGCACAGACAACTGCACCATGGGATTGGGCTCCTTATTTCCCTTCTTCATCTAAAAGACACACAGTTACAGACAAATATGACTACACAGTAAGGCATGTGAACAATGGCATTCTGTAACCAAGAGCAGAGCAAAAAATAGACTTATCTACCATTCTGACAACACAAGGCTGATGTGAATAACAGTGTGTATAATGCTACCATAGCAACAGGGCAAATAGCTGAAAGGAAGTACCATACCACATCGCACAATCAGGAAGTATAAATCTGCATTGAAAGAAACCACAAAACTGAGTTTCATTCCAAAGACTTTGTCACCACTGTTCCCATTTGTTTATGACAATGACAGCAAAAATTACAACAGGAGGAAATGTGTGTTAACCAGCTTGGGATAAAGTTAGCCACACTCATTCACACTGCAATGGCGTGCACAGGGCTAGAGGCCAAGGCAACAAGTTGGAATGTCAGACAGGTGGCTGTTACAACTCTGCCTCAGCTTAACCACACACACAGGAAGCAGCACTAAGCTGAGCACGAACATGGGCACAGAGGTTAGAGATATTTGACTCACAGGAAGTGCCTCAGCCTTGTCCAGATATACAACCAAGATGGCTGCAGAAGGTGGATCACCAGCCTTATTCACGATGCTTTCATTCCTCTTCAAGACCTGGGGGAAAATTGCAAAAATGTTTCTTTTAATGTATTATTTGACACAAAGATGAATGCCATACACAAATCAATTATATTCTTTAATAATGCAGGGGTAATGCATCAGTGGAAACTCAAACCTCTTCTAGTCGATCAGTGCTGGGCAGCAAGGACAACCACTCCAGTCTGAAATGAACCCGTCCTGACTGAGTGTCTTTCAAAGTGAACCACTGTGGAGACAGCCACAGACACACATTTACAGGCCTAAGATCAAAACATTGCTTATACAAACTGCATCTGAGACGATAACAACTTTATACTTACATCATTGACAACGATGGACTTTTTCACAATGCCCAAATCCAATTTGGTCCTATATGGAGGAAAACAGAAATAAATAAAAAGAGCAAATGTAGGAAATAAAAGGTTCATAGCACTGAAAACACATACTGAAACTCTAAGAATAAGAGTTTGCTTTAAAAAGGTACAGAAAAAGTACTTTTTCAGACTGGTCATGAAAGTTGACAGATGAAAGGTGACAATGCAAGATTCAACATAGGCACACAAGAGACATGAACTATGCATATGTACCTGCCCAGGAAATCATCCTGGTCTGGGTCTTTGTCATAGACCTCCACCTCCAACTCTTGACCAGGCACTTCATGGACTATGACCTGATGTACCGGACACACACAAGGACATGAAGACTGACAGCGGGATTTGTATGGAAGCTGGCTGTGGCCTCATGTGACCATGAATGACATGAACATTCACAGCACTGTAAACAGTCCAATCTCTCAGATACAGAACAAAGTGAAATGACACGTGATTGAGACGTCTAACATCTGTACCACCTGCAACATAAAACACTTCTTCGTACCTCATATAACTCTTCCCACTTGGGTGAGTCTGTGTTGTCAATGTGCTTGGAGGTGAACGTCTGAGGGCCAACTCTCAATATGGCATAGGGGTCAGACAAGCCAGCCATGACCCCTTTCACATAGTTGTCCTTGGCTGCTAGCTTCTGTGCCTCCAGTAGGTGGATGCGTACCACTCCCTGAGAAAGAAAAATACTGTTGCTGACTATGTCAAATTATAAAACAGTCGCTGTCTATCTGTATCCGTATTCAGGCTTTACCCTGGGCAAAGGAGAGCGTAGCTGGGCCACATGCAGCCCTTGAACCAGGGGGACAACCAGGCGGTTGGGCAGCACCAGGAAGGAGGCGATGGCATCCATAATCATGCTGTCAGACATGACACTGAGACAACGGAGAAATGGCATTTTAATTAGAATGTACTGCTGTGTTACCTGTGTCATTTACTATTCAATGTGTAGTAATTGTATAAAACTGTATAAAGCACAGACTTTAATAAAATATTGTGAGTTTATATTTATTTTAAGGGTGTGGCTAATACTAATGTGTAAATCAATGAGAGGTTATTTCAGCATTGACTCACTTCAGTCCAGGGATGTCCAACAAATTAGTCAGTCCAGTCCAATTGATGTCTAGTCTCTGGGAAGTGATAAGACAAAGGAATGCTCTGTATGTAGCAAATCAGTCAGGATTGACCCATGAGAAATCAATAGCATGAAAAGCAAACAAGGCTATAATAAGAAACATGATAGTAGCACAAATGGGGGATGAGGCGACAAGTAGAGGTGAATTTAGATTAACGTACAGGCCGCTGGATGAAAAACATGCTGACCGCACCCACTATGGGCACATCTCCAATCAGAGGCTCCAGAATCACCCGCATCATCCCGTGTAGCTAAAGAAGTACAGAAAGGATGTTTGTGAATACCATGGATAAATGCTTACAGAATGGCAGATTGTCTGAATGTCTCAGTTCTCCTTATAGAAAAGGCAATATCTTTGTATCAATGCCATATCACTCTTTAATTCAGACAGATAACACTTTGAATTCTGAAAACAGAAGACAGACCTGTATTCCTTTGACTCCAGCTTTGCAAAAGTATCTCTTCACCTCGACGTTGATCTCTACATTTCCAACATAGCTGAGGATACAAGATGCATGAATGTTACCTACAAAACCACCTTTTAGAAGCTGTAAGACAGAGGTGATGGTGACTCAAAGAGCAACGGATAAACATTCACCTAATATACAGATCTAGCAAGACTTGTCCTTTGTCGTTCTCTGTGTGTGCCTTGATCCCTACGACCTTCATGGCCTGGAGCAAACAGCAGCACATTTGTTTTCACAATATAAACGACATGCATCACTTGTGAATCGTTGCAGCAGTGTCATGTTGTAGCTATCAATGGCATCACCTTGGTTCCCATGTCCACTTTTGTGAAGCTGAGGGTCTGGAGGTGGGTGCTTGAGGCTCTGATAGATGGAGCAATGGTTTCCACGAGCAGCTTCTCGAGGTACTGGCCAACAAAGGGCCACACCTGCTGCAGCACCTAGACAGGCCAGCAACAACATGGTCATCAGCTGCTTTTATTAGTTGGACGCATAATAAACAACATACATCCCTGTAACCAGAGACTACTTCTTTGAGTTAACTTATCTTTTAAGTCACATAGCAACAAACTATCTGTCAAATGCCTTGGTTTCCATAAGCAATAACTGAAGAATGACAGAGACAGCTGTAGCCTCAGCTGTTGGTCATCAACTTTAGCTTCTTATTTATACTGCAGCACGATGAATCCTGTGCTCTACGTGTGCTATTTTACAAAATAGTAATACTGCTACATTAACATATGAAGTCTTTATTCCTTGAAGGAAAGAGTCAAAAGCAGAGGCACTGTTTGCTTGTGTGCTTGTAAAAAAGTAAAACCCACAGTTGGTTTATAGTCTGGCATAAGTGAAGAGTGAGTCATCGGCCGCCTGCTCCTGTGAACGATGAACAACGAGGGAATCTGCTGACCTCCCCCTCCAGTTACCAATCTCAAAACTCTGCTTTGTCTGGCTCTCTGGCACTTAGATCTCGTGGTCTTGTTAGCATGAATACTTTTATTTCAGCATGCTTATATTAACAGAGTCTAGTTTCTCTTGGCAAAAAGAGCAAAGGGGGCGGGGGGAACAATGGCTGCAGTTTTATTTAGTTCGGGGGGAACGGGCAGCTCCTCCTCCTTCCTGTGAGCTCTCCAGCAATGAGATGGAAATGTTGAGTGGGTTGCCTGGCACTGGGCCTGCTCTCTGCAGTACAGACAAAGTGGCTACACTAATGGGGGTGTGGCTTCTTCTGGAGCATGGCAGCAACAGCAGCAGTGCTACCATCTATCAGGTAGCACCAGCTATTAACGTAGCAGACTGTCCTCGGTGTCAATCAGCACAACAGCTGTGCGACTGAACGGACAGACGTGTGTGTTTGCTGTCAGCTTAATAGAGGAGGAAAAACGAACATCTTTTGTTTGAAGTCACATGGTGGAAAGGTGAAGTGAAAAAGCGAACAACTAACATTTTACCTTATTCAGCCACTCAACCTTCTCAACATCTGGAAAGTTGACCTGAAGGAAAGAAAAACAATGAGGGCACATGCTTGAATTGTGCACAGAGCCTGGTAAACACAAAACAGGAAAGGGAAATGATTCAAGTCTGGGAATGTAATCAATATCATTGTTGATATCGCTCCTGTGCTTTACACTCTGGGATTTATATCGAGCAAAGAGAGAAGCAGACAATCATAAAAAGTGATCTCTGAATTGATCACCTGGCTATTACTTTCCAGGTGCATTAGGATCACATGTGATAATACTTTTACAAAATGAGTGCTTGAAATGTCCTCTCGATTAACATTTCTTGGGATTAACTCCTACATGTCATTTGTTATGCATACTTGACAGCAGCACTGGAGGGAACAATAGTAATGCCATTTTCCAATACTTTAATGTGGAGCGCGCATGCCATGTGGTTATGAAAGCAATTACTGAAATCACAAGCTGAAAAAAAAAAAAAGTATCCACAGGAACAGGGTGTGGCTGGACGTTCTGAGTCAAAACAGCCCCATGTGGGTTTCACCATTTCCATTTTGGGTGCTTTTTACTCTCAGGATGTGAGGCACACAAATCAAAACTATTATACTCATTACACATTTTCTAGCTTCCACCTTAGTTAAAACTGCACAGAGGGCTAAAGGGTTTAGGTGCTGTGGGTGTAGTTGCTGCAGTCCACACTGAATTTCCCCATAATGTTTTCGGACAAGTTTGGTCTTGACATTCAAACACGCACACAGCACATTTGGCAACTGCCTTAGCATAAAAAATGATCTACATGAAACAGGAAGGGACTTCTACACACCTGGTGGCACGCATGTTTGGAAAAGAAGTAACTATAAAAGAGGAAAAAAAGGACTGTGAGTGGGAAAGCAGAGCCTGATTCTTGTTGCATAAGAGGAAGTGAAGTCTGGAAACATTTCCATAAATTCTTTCGGATAGAGACGTAATATTAATTAAGTTGGTAATATGTTTTACCAGCCCACAGACCAGATTTCCAATAGTTCAAAGAAGAAATCCACATTATAAAATGACTGCAGTGGTGCCACACTGGCTATGAATAGGTTATGACTGGGCTGGTTTACTGGAAACAAACGTGAATGCTAGTGATTTTATGGTTTTAGGGTTCACTGCTTACAGCTACTGTATAGGATCTGCCTCGCCTTAAGATACATATCTTGGGGTTATTTTAGGTCATTGGGGGTTCAGGAACGATAGTGGGGAGCTGGTGAGAGGGTTTTTGATGGTAGGAGACGCACGCTAACCGGTAGGATCGTTTCTCACCCATGCAGGAAGCTCTCGCTTGATTTTGGACACACTCCTGGATGTGTACTCCTCTTCGTTGTTGAGAAACTGGATGGCTGACCTCAGACGTGCCTCCTTGGCTTCTCGGGCATGTTTCCATCCGGTGTAGACCATCATCCCGCACACCAACAGACTGGTGCTGACACGGTAATAACCGGCCAGGTAGACGGGCAGCAATGCTCCCAGACATTTCCCAAACGTCCAGAGCACCGCGACGGCACTGATCCCCTTGGGCTGGGGAGCTTCTGCCTCTGCCTCCGCCGTGCTCAGCGCCTTCTTCTCGGCGTCGCCAGCGCTCGGACACCCGGCGCCATTGGCCTCACTCGGCTCGGATTTTTTGTCGCTTTGCATAGTGGTATCTCCTCTAAGTTAAACCGAGGCGCATTCGCAGAGACGTTACCCTTTGGTTGAAATCTTCAGTTTACAAAAAGTTTGAAATGAGCGAGCGGTTACTCTAATGAGTCATTTCAGCTAGCTAACGTTCGACCAGACGTTACGTTGCCGTTGCTCGTCACCTAGCTAGTTCTCCGGTGGTCCACGTCGCATCTTCTTCACGGGCATTTAAACCTCGTTGCTGCGGCGGAGTTCGAGCAGTTGTGGTGAATAACAGAGAGGTCTGGTAGAAGTGGCTGACGACAACTTCTGCTCCTCACCGCGTTCCGTTATGTGGATGAAAACACGCCCACTGACCGCAGCAAAATAAAACGAAAAAACGCATCTTTGACTGTTTCGCTGCTGCTGCGACACGACTGTCATCAAAATTGTAAGCAGTTACCGTAATTACTGCAGCATTACGTTGTCAAAAATCCATCATCCACGGCACTGCGTCTCTCAAATGTCCTTTTTATTGTCTGTTAAAAACGCGCCTGTACCTCTATAACAGCTTAATTTCAAAGGGGCACTATGTAGTTTTGGAGAAGAAATTCAAATTCACAACTGTAATATTTACAATATTAATGAGGTAGTAATACAAACTCAGAATTGTTCATTTGTTCCATGACTGAATAAACAAGCTGTTCTCAGAACAAACACTGTTTGAGGCTAGACAGGTGGCAGGGTCCGCCAAGCATAAACAAAGTTTGTTTATTCAGTCATAGAAATTAAGAGTTTGTTTATTTAGTTTTCAGTAACTGTGCTGACTTTACATAAGAACTGTCTTGCGTTGGATGAAAATGATTTGTTTTTGTGTTAAAATCTCCCCTGTACAACCCCAAATAAACTTACCTTAACCTCTGATTTGACAGAGACATGCATTCAAATTCAACAAAAAATGCTGTGACCAAGGATGAATTCTGTACTATAAAAATAATATGACATGATACAATCACATAACTACTATCATGTGAAAGGACCATTATAATTCACTCATACAAAGTGCAGGATGTGCATTTAACAATATAATATAATCTAGTACAGAAAAAAATATGCAATTGCTGAGTTTATAAAATTAAAATATTTTTCATGACTTTAAAAACAACAATATTACTACAACAAACTGAAAGTTTAAAGTAAACTTGTACTATATAGTTTTGGAGAAGAAATTCAAACTCAAAATTGTAATATTTACAATATTAATGAGGTAATAATACAAACTCAGAAATGTTTATTTGTTCCATAACTGAAAAAACAAGCTGTTATCAGAGGAAACTAAGTTCCCCTGAACACTGTTTGTGAATAGAAAGTCAATCATGGAAATGAAGAGTTTAATTAGTTTGTTAAGGCATACACAACTACTCAATAAAGATCTTTCTCTTCTGATTACAATTTCTTCTCCAAAAACTACATAGTGCACCTTTAAGGTGAAAATATGGTGATACAGCCATAAAGAAACCACTGTGTGTCACTTGTATTCGGCTCTTTCTTCTGCTCCAGTTTGTTTAAAAACAGCAGACTGGGCAGTCTCCTCGATCCCTAAATCCGGTGGGAGCGCACGAGCCCGGGCCATGCCTCCCAGTGCTTTTAGTACACACAACCCACACAAACACCACACATCACTCTTGTTTAAACAGACACACGGATATGAGGCTACTGAAGTGGCTCCACCCAAACAAATTATGCAGTATGATTTCAACATGAGCATTTGCCACAAACTGTCTCTCCCTCTCTTTCTCTTATTACTTATCTTACATGTGTCTAAAGTGTGTGTACAAGTAAACAGAAGGAAGCTGTACACAAAGTGACCGACAACACAAGTTTCATTTTTGAATGTTTGTTATTCTTTTTTTTAAATGTGCAAAGTACCAAAGATAATTTACACAAGAGCAACCCACAAAAATATATACACAAACTGCTTCCAAAGACTTCATGTCCCAATGAGGACAGCACCACAGTCTTGCAGAAATGGTTCAAACAACGTGGTTGGGCTTACATATTTGCAGTTTCTTTGCAGTTTTTGGTGCCTATGTGTGAATGGATCCCTTTGGTCAAAGGCTGTTCACAGGTCAGTCAGGATAGATGCATTTATGATGTTGCCACAAGTCACAGCAACGTTGCTGGACCGGAAATATTACTACTGTTGTATCAGAAGCTTTACAGTATTGGATTTTGTGGGGGGTACATTTATTTTATGAAAACAAACCTGCCCACAATTGGTTTCTGAACAGTGAAGTGTTTATCCTGCCCTCTGGTGGAGAACCTTGTTGTTACAGTGATACCTCGCTGTAATAGACAGACATTGACAGTCAACGATCTGTCATCAGTTGAATTGCGCATAACGTAACATAAACAAAGACTATGTTAAAAAAGCCCTGCTAAGGGTGCTACAGTCTGACTCTTCATGAGTTAGTGAGGCAAAGTGGTGATCCTCATGCTTTGACTCGCAATGGGGTACGACACCATCGGGGTGGTGGCGTGACTCATGGTGATGCCAGGCAGAGGCTGCGTCATGGACACTGCCACCGGTGCCACGGACACAGCCACCGGAGCCATAGAAACAGGTGGTGCCATCCCCTGGGCTATGGTTTGTGCAAGTGCGGCTGAGAGGGGGGTGATTTCAGGGTTGAGGTGGGGTGGAGGGGCTGTAGGTGGGGCAGCGTTAGTCGGGGGTGCCGCAGGGGCGCCGGTAGGAGCTACCAGGTCTTGCTGAGTGACAGGCCGAGGCTGCAGTCCAGCGCTGCTCAGGGTGGTGTGAGTCTGGGCGATGCCATGATTGTAGGAGCTTACTGCACCCACAGGGGGAGCCAGACTCTGTTCAGTGGGTGCAGGAGTGGAGGACAGCGTCATCACCTTGGCCTGGCTTCGGAACTGGGCGTTCTGCTCCAGAAGGACCTCATTTGTGGCGATGAGATTTGAAACCTGAGAACCACACAAGACACATATTAGACAAAATGTCTCTGAAGAGTGGTATGTAAAAGAGAGCCAGAAACTCTTCATCATTTATCAAAACAAAGTTCTTAAACAACCTTATAGATATTTTGGCTGCTTAAAGTAAAACAGAAAATTGTTTACTGACAGGCATAATTTCTTTACATTTAGTATTTCACCAACAACCACAGTCACAGTTTTTGCAGCTGTTGAATGCACAGGTTTGTGAAGAATCATCAAGCAGACTTTACCCCCTAATCCCCATTGGCTGTATCTTAAGATTTTACCGAATGTCTTTGCCTTTTTGAAATGTTCACAAATAGATTCATTAGAGTTTCAGTCATATGACTGAAGGGTAAGCCATTCCAAGTATGTTTATTTCTTGGAATTAAAAACAGATCTGGTATATTTATGCTGCACTCTTTACATTAACTCTTCTAGTAACACTTCAAACTTTGACTGTAAATAAAACTGTCTTAACCCATGATCTGTCTCTATTTAAGGTTTATATTTTGTCACTGAATAGGTGGCTTCAAGACTCTTCTCTTAACAAGTAGTTTTTAAATCACATGTCAACAAAAAAGCAGCGCTGCCGCTAAAATACAAGACACAGTTTAAGAAGGTGCCATTACTCTGATATTGACAGAAAAGGAACTAACATGAGGCAATAACTAAATGTTATTATATAGTTCCAAGTTTTCTAATGATGTTAAGTGTTTGTTTACATTTGTTATTTGTAAAGACACATTTTCTTTCATGATCTGGTAACAAACTAATAGTAAATCTTCGGTCAATTCTGTATATGAATTTTGTTTAATTTACATGGTCAAAAAAGATGGATCTTAATTCCCCAGATTGCTAGCACACCTACTGTACTACTAACTGCGACTAACGATTACTTTTATTATAGAGTATTCAGCATATCTTCCCTTTAGTAATTTGTTATTCTGTTAAAATGGCAGAAAACAGTGAGAAATGTCCGAAAGTCATACCCTAAAAAACAGAAAAAACCACCATTTAAGAAGCTGGAACATCAGTTGTTTGGGGATTTTTACTGAAAAAATGTCTCAAACGATCGATTGTTGTTTATCAAAATATTTCCTGCCAACCGATTTACAAGCTCTCTCATGCAACTCAATTCAATCTAATATAGCCAAAAATAAATACTAAATACTTGCTGAGTTTATGAAATGTAAATATTTGTCATGACTTTAACAGCAATGATTTCAGAGAAATCGAAAAGTTAATGTCCGCCACCCTCTCCCATTCTAACCTGCTTCTTCAACTCTTCCACTCTCTTCCTCAGCAGGGAGTTTTCTTCCTCCAGGAACCTGTACTCCAGAGGACGTGGTGGCAGCGTGGCTTGGATTCCCAGCTCATAGTGCCCACCCCCAGTCCCATCTGCCAGGCGCAGGCCCTCCAACCGTCTTCTCTTAAACTGTAGAGCAGTGTGGTCCACAGAGGCCTCCAGGGAGCCAGCATCAAAAAGCCCACTTTCCAGCAGAGGGTCGTACACTGAGCATGAGCTCCTGTCATAACGCCGCTGCCCTGCAGAACTTATTGACAGGCAGCCACTCATCCCGCCTCCACCAACTCCCCCGACTCCCGAGATACCTGGATCTCTGCACCCACCTAAGCTGGGGCAGCCCATCCCCATCATATTACTTCCACCTCCAACTCCCACAAGTCCTTGCATTCCTCCACAGGCACCTCCACCTCCACTGCCTATCCCTGCCCCAGCATTGACCATTCCACTGGCACCTGGCCCCACAACACCACCCGCCCCGACCCTCGAGGGCTCATATTCATAGTCTTTTTTGACATGGCGAAATTTACATTTATTGCCCCGCTGGCACTCTCCCTTCAGGAAGTCTCTGCAGATCGGGACCTCCCCGCGGCTGTGGGGGAGATCCATGGGGGACAGGCCGAGCCGTGCTGCAACTTTCCCTCTTAGTCTGAGGGGTAGCTCTCCTGTCTTCTTGTAATAGTCTTCATCGTCTTTAGAGCCGTGGACAAAGCGGCAGTTGGAGCGCATGCACTCTTTATTCTGGTGGTCGTGACAGAAGATGAACTCATTCTTTTGCACTCCCAAGTCTGGCACCTCGTTGAAGTCTGGGTGCCTGAAGCGGCAGCGCTTCCCCCTCTTGCACACATTGCGTATGAAGTCCCTGCAGACGCCGTCCAACGCCAGTCCTGCACCTTGCCCCCCACCTCCTCCGTTTCCACAACTGTTGCCATTTCCAAGCGCACCACCGCCCCCCATGCTCCCTGAACCAGAGATGTTGCCTCCAACACTTCCTCCTGGACCTCCTCTGCCCTCTGCAGAGCCCCCTGTCAATCCAGAACCAAGTCCTCCTTCCTCACCCAGACCACCAGCACTCCCACCACCACCTGACAGATAGGAACTGTCCCGGTCAGGCATGGCGCTCGGCCCAGCGGGAGGAGAAAACGGCACTCATGTGTATGAGGGGGTGCTGACGTGACCTGCAGACATTCACATACACAGGTTAACACGTCATGAATAGCTTTTACTTTGCAGCAGTGCGCACTTCCATGCAAATATGAGCAAGATAAAACATGAACCCTAGTTGAAACATTAGCTTTAAAAAGGTACATGAGAATATGAATATAAATGTTATGCAGATAGGACTTTTTGATTTAGCTGGATAAGACGAGGGTTGAAATGTCAACACGTGACAACACCTGGTAAACATGAAGTGGCGTTGGTATTGTTGTTGTTGTTGTTGTTGTTGTTGACGCTAGGCTGCTGAGCAGTAGTTGTGCACAAAATAACAACTGAGTTCTTATCATGACAAGCTGAATTGAATGCACAGCACACGCTGACGTGTCTTACATATGAATAAATGAGTCTAAAATGGTGCTACGAGCTCGTCGTGTTCGCAGCACCGTCAGGTAGCTAGCGAACGTTATCCGGCTAACTGGCTAAATGCTCTTGTTGTCTTACCAAATTGAAAACTATGAGCAGGATCCAGAGGGCAGAAAAGTTACTCCCACGAAGAAAAAGCCTCGCTCCGATTCACCGAAAGCCACCGAAATATCTCTGCTAACAACAATGAGGCGTGTGTTGGCAATTTCTCAAGGCCCCGGTGCTGTTTACCACATTTCTTGGTGCATCTTTCATAACCGACGAAGAAGACGACCCTCTTCCTCTCCGCGCTCCTCTGCCATCTAGTGGCCGTGACAGCGAACTGCACCGAAATGTGCATCTACTTTGTTTTTTCAAATAGTAAACTAGTTTTAAACGGTTTAAACTTTTAATAGAGCACAATGGCGGCCCGATCGCCAAACGACGGCGGAGTTGTTCTTTAATTTAATGTACTTTCACCACCGCTTTGTGAGTAATTCAGACAAAATGGGCGTCACATCTTGAGCCTCCAAGCTACCAGCCGGTAAGTAAACTCTACCCTGAGCCTTGGCTCGCCTTGACGGGTGCTAGTCTCTGCTGACGTGTAGACCAGATATCTTTATTTACATATGATGATGAGCCGTCAAACCGCATTGTAGCTGTTCTTCCAGATAACTTCTGTGTGTGTGACACTTGAGTCTAAGTTCCTCATCTGAACAGGCGCACAGCATGGCAGCGCAAGGTGCTTTTCATTGGACGCAAGCAGCCGCCGTGCTGTCGCTGCTGCTGCTGCTGATGTCTGGAGTCCTGCCTGCTTCCTCCGAGACGAGCAGAAATTACTATGAAACACTCGGTGTGGAGTCAACGGCAACTGACAGCCAGATAAAGAAGAGTTTCCGCACACTGGCCATGAAGTACCACCCTGATAAGAACAAGAGCGCCGATGCAGAGAAGGCTTTCAGAGAGATTGCTGAAGGTAAAACAGGCCTGCAACCCTTTTTTTTTTTTAACAGTGAAATGTAAAGTTAAACAAGTGAATGTCATCACTTTCAAAACCGATGCCTTTTAATAGTTGTATAATAATTATCTTAATAGGCAAACTTCAGTTATACAACTACATGTCTTTTGTTAATTAAAGCTGCACTGCATAGTTTTTGGGAAAGAATTGTTAATCAGAAGAGAAATATCTCTATCGACTGTTTTTTCAACAGCTTGTTTATTCTGTTATGGAAAAAAATACATCTGTCTGATTGGTGTATATATATATGTATATATATATATATATATATATATATAACATATATATATATATATATATATATATATATATATATATATATATATATATATATATATATATTAAATAAAACGCAGTATACAATACAGTTCTAACAGCACCAAAGTTTTGAACTTAACTTTGAATCAACACTTCTCCAAAACTGTTCCGGTACCTCTTGAACTTGCCCCTGAATGTACTGACTAGTGTTCTAGTACTCGAGATCGGTTTCTGTCTCAAGATTAGTTTCAACACTACTTTTTGAACGTCTTTACCCAATCTTGTCTCAGTCTCCGACAAAGAGATCCCTGGATTTTATTTAAAGACCAGTCAAGACCATGCCTGCAGGGATATATCTCAGGATTATATAACTGTATGTGATACGTGACTTTTGCGACCAATACCAATGCTGAAATTAGGGAGCAAAATTCCGAATTCCTAAATTGATATATGGGCCCATATAAATCTTTTTTTGTCTGTTTGTTTTTCCATTGAACCCTTAAATGTGGTTATCAAACACTTGTGACAAAGATATGTGACAGAAGCAGGATAATTAGCAGTTTAACACTAACCTAAAATTATATCAATGCACGCAAACTGTAAACTTTATTGGAAATGTAAGAATTTTAAAACCGCTCCAAGCCTCTTTTTCTGCAACTTGCTCTGTAAAACTTACAAGTTTCATATTAGCCGATATCAAAAAAACATATACCCGATACATACATCTGTGATAGGCCAATATCAGCTGATGATATTGACAGTCTTAATATATCGGTCAAGCGTGAATATCAGTGACAATAAAAGATTTCATGTGTTTTTTGTACAGAAGAATGTGGATCTTTCAGATCAGTTGTAAGACGCCTATGATTTGCTGGATCCACATTTTATTGTGTCATGCAGTGTGGCTCTGTTCTTGGTCCTGACGTGGTCTCAGTTTAGGTGGTCTTGACTACAACACTGGCTCTCTCTCAGCCAAACTAATAATTTGGGCTACACAATTAATCAGACTATGATGGACATCGCAGTATTGCCAAGTGCAATATCCAGATCACAAGACGTTGCGGTTATTTGAGAAAAGTCAAATGTGTGAAAAAACAAGATTATAATGAAGTACAGTTGTGCTGTAGAGATTCTCTGGCCTCCAGATCTTGTCCTCCAGATGTAAGATAACTTGTTTGTTTGGTACAGACCCAAACAAACGTCACATCATCTTGATTTTTGACAGTTTTTTCAGTGAAAATGAAAATGTAATGCAAAAATGATGATTCCCACTAATCCTGAATTATATCGCATTATCTTTACGAATAATGGCATCACATGGTTGTGTTGACCATACTTTGTAGCCCTATATATAACCCTGTTGTCTCCTCTTCTAGCCTACAAGGTGCTCTCCAACAAGGAGAAGAGGAGGCAGTATGACAGTGTGGGCCACGAGGCCTTCCTAAAAGATGGCGCTTCTGTCGACCCTGAGGATCAACATGACACGGACTTCGGCTTCAGTTTTGCCGACTTCTTCCGCGACTTTGACAATGATGCTTCTGACGCGGAGATGCCCCACTTCCAGTGGAGCTTTCATCAGGATGGAGAGGATGCCGGCTTTGTATTTGAAAATTTCCCATTTGAAGAGTCCGACTTCAGCTTCCCTGTCTGGGATGAAGATGAAAATCACCAGTAGATATCTGGTATTTTTAATGTGTGTACTGTATGGCTTTTGTGTTTGAATGTACCGTTTTTCTGTTGACAATAAAGTGTATATTTTAAATTGACATCTCAGTATCTGTGTCTTATATTCAGCACGTAGAAATTTGGACTCTTTGGTAGCTGTGTGTATTCTGCCTCTTTTATGGGATAACTCATGAGCTCGGTGTTTGTTTACAGGTTTGTGGGGTTGACAGCTGGGGGAACTGATTGGACCGTTATGCCACTTTTCATGTGTGGGCGTGCCGAATGTCCTGAGTTACTGACTAACACACCAGTTGCTTGTCGTTTTCCCTGAGCCAGCACTTTAGATTTGGCACTGTTTTACTCCATTTCTCACAGGACCAGTGTGCACTTTGACCCAGAGGATATCCTGTGCCTGCTCAGCAGTTACAGCGAGAGCGCACTAAAGCCAACATAAGGCAGAAGATCTTTTTACAGCTCTATGCACTTTTTTATCGAGATAAAGGCAGATTTAAGCATTCTACAAAGCTGATTAAAGACAGACTGGAAACTTTCACCCACAAGCTCGACAATGATGGTGAGTGTGCTGGAAAATGTTCTTTATGACAACCTCTGATCATGTGACTTTTTTGTCTTTTTTACTCCAGGCAGACATCCAAATGCAGCGTGTGCTTAGTTCAGTTTTTCCACTCAGCTATTAGAAAATATTGACAGCCACATGTTTTATTCCAGGAAGAGGTAAAAGAAGTGGCATCTATTCTGAGTGTCCACGGTCAGAACATCAAGGTTACAGAGGTGCTGAAAGACGGAGACACGTTCACCTTCCTAATTGTGTCTCAAAAGGTTAGAAAGCGATTAATTTACGTGTGATTTACTGCAGCCATTTGTTCGCAGTATGATATTATTGTCTGTTTTCGTCTGTCAGCTGTCTGGGACAGGGGAGTACCATGTGGACCGGACCTATGATGATTTTGAGTGGCTGCAGCAGCACCTTTTCTCTCAGGAGGATGAGCCCGGGATTCAAGGAGTCATAGTCAGTACTTTTGTTTCTTACAGTAACAGTTAAGTATGAAGTGTAGAAGATAAGTGCTGTTTGCTCTGTCATCATGTGCCACTGTATGTTATCTTCTTTTTTTTTCTAACTGCCAACTGTAGTTTCACCAATTCAGGGGGTGTGTTCAGAATTTGAGCTTAAGTAAACTAAGTTGTTTACTTATGTGCACAGACCCAGCCACTGGTGCTACTGCCACACAAGTTGTGTTGCTTCTTTAAAGGTCCTTCCTCCTTTTTCCGTTGTAATCAGGAAGCTGATTTAAGTGTTGACAGTTTTCTGTAGAAAAATTAGTGAGAGTTTTGTGGTCTGATTGGCCGTTTTTCCTAAAGATGTGGAAAACTATGAGGAAGTATTTTTTTGTATGTGTGTGTGTTTGAGATATATTGCACAAGCAGATGCTGTGTAATGGCTGATCCAGGGCGTAATATGTTCATACTATAAATCCAAGCACTCTGTAGCTCAAAGCACATGAACCTTTATATAAGTGCTTCACCTGAGCCAAGCCCCTGATGGAAGAACGCTCTGTTTTTGGAAAACAATAGAAGGAATATTGCTTTTAAAAAAACAGTAAGCAATGATAAAGATTTAATGTTTTTTTTTTTGTTTTCTCCAAGTTTCCTCCTCTTCCTGCAAAGGCTCAGATGAATGCGTCTGCCAAGGTTGTGAAACAGCTTGGTGAGTACATCAGAGCACCGTCTCTATAAAAAAGGTGAAAAAAGGGAATAAAGATTTACAATGTCGCTGTCTGTTTTGCGTGCAGTGTGCACATCACATGAGGTGTCATGATGAAAAACGTTGGTTTTCTTGCAGGCTTCCTTGCTTTAGGAGAGTGGCAGCCGTACTGTAAAGCCCTGGAAATCTTCCTCCGGCAGATTGCTACACACAGCATTCTCAGCAAAAATAAAGCTGTGGAGATTTTCCTGACGAGCTCAGAAGTAAGTGGACACAAACAAACATGCTTTCCCTTGTGTTTTAAATCCTCCTTTTTTTATGATCAGCCCCAGTAAAAAGAACTTTATATTACAAAAGAGAGCAACGTGCTACTATTTTTTTTACGAGAGATGCAGACAATAAAAGGTTAAACTTTCACAGCAACTGTTTCAGAGGTGAAAATGAAGAGATTCATGTGACAAATATTGTGCCGCTGACGTTTACGGAAGGCAAAATGCTTCCACTTAAATGAGATGTCTGCAGAACATTCACTATAGCAGCGTAGTGAGCAGCTACCGGTTGCCAAACATAAAATTTGGCCAGAAACGAACATGATACAGCAGTTATGTCTAACAGCAAAGTTATGGCCGTATCTGGAGGAGCCTTTTGTATTGGCCTGTTAAAGGAGATGGAATGTGGACTTGAAACTCTTCCTGAACTGGGACGCAGCTATAATGAACGGTTGTGTGTAGTTATGGACGGACAATAACATCAAACAGGCTGGTGAAATTGTCACAATTCAAAACAGGACCCAAGCGTAGACACACAGAGGCAGGCAGGTTGAAAACAAAAAGCAAGCTATAATGAGCTGACGTTCAATGTGAAATTCGAAAGTCCAAAATAGAATGCAAGTAACAAAAGCCAGGCAAAGGAAAGTCAGAGGAAAAAGTCAAAGAGAAATACAAAACTGAGGACAAACCAGAAAACCACGAGGAACAATTCAGCACCAAAGGGAAAACAGAAGACACATGGACGGAACAGTTGGGTTGAGAAAATAATCAACTGTAATAATAATACAAATATATGACTAGAATATTAATTGGAGCTGCTATAATTCATTAAATATATGTAAGGTTGGGGGTTTTACTTTAATAATCTATTCTGATATGTTACTTATTGCCTGTTACAAAATGGATTCAGTAATATAATGCAAGTATGACAACATTAAAGTAATGTGATTTGATTACTTTCTGTTACTTTTGGATTAATTCAATACCAAACATGTTCCAATAAAGTCTAGAGATAATAGATATCAATAGGACTTTTATTCAACCTCAGTAACTGTCTTCAGTTTCACTTGAAACCAGAGTAAGTGAAGAGTTGTCATGTGTGCAGATGTGCATAGTTATAGTTACAGTGGTAATCTGTTTTTTTTTTACTGAAAATATCCGTAATCCAGTTACATTTTATTTAACCTAGTAACCTTACTTTCTTAGCCTCATTATAATAATGATATAAACAATAATAATAATAATAATAATAATAATAGAGACATCACTAATGATAGTTGCAGGAACATCTCTGTTTCTATAAAACCTTTGTTTTGAGAGGAATATTATAAATGTTAATGTGTCACTGAAGCCTTTAACAATGCGGTGTTATTCAGTAGCTGCATGTTACATGTAAAAGATACCAGTTATAAAAAGTGTTGGTGACAGTATAGACTAATAAGTCACACAGATAAAAGTATCTCTATACAAAGCAATGCATTATTTCATAAATGTATATAAACAAAGATATGTGTGTATTCAGCTACACACACTCAGTAAATCTGCCATCACACTGTATCAAAGTCAGAGAGTTTCAGGTTGTTTCTCTCCTTTTATGATGATACAGTAAGTTAAGACAACATTTCATTGAGTCTGCTGTGCTGCATAACGAACATTAGCAGATTTCGCGGTGGCATGAGCCAACAAACACCTTCAGACGTTGTGAGAACGTGTGTGTCCTGCTGGGAAGATTTCATACACTGTGTTTGAACAGTATTAACTTGGAAAGCTTGTTTGTGTCTTTGTGCGCAGCCTCCAGGCAGACAGAGAGTGAGGAAAAACATTTTCAACCGCCTGAGCCAAGCTGTGGAAGGGATGAGGAAAGAAGGCCATAAGGTACACCACTGGGACCCATACAGACAGACGTTTACAGCCTTTACACCTGCATGTTAGCTTTTAATGCCATCATTTCCGTGCCTGCAGGATGTGGATGAGTTCTTTCAGACTGAACGTGATCATAACCTCGTTCTAACTGGCTACACCAAGACTGCAGCTGAGGTGATACAGATTGTTTTTCCCTTTCTCCTCACACATGCAGACTGCACACAGTCCTGTCTGATTATGGAATGTGTGACTTCTAACTTTTTTGTTTGTCCCACAGAGATTCCTGGATGTGGTGCTAACTGAGCAAAGTGAGAAAACTGCTGCTTTTTTAAAAAAGTGCCAGAGGATATGAAGTCTACTAGGTCCACAGCACATTGTATTTGTCTCTGCTGTATTGGAATCTGACGATAAAGTGTCTTCCATGTTCTGTTTGTTTGTAGAAATAGCAGTGGCTTGTGGGCACTTCTCGGCTGCTCTACATCTGTGTGTGGAACCAGGGGAGGATCCTGACAAACAGGCTTTCTCTAAGTGAGACAATAATGGTTCTGGTCCTGTGCCAATGTCATGTGTATTTAAAGTAAACTCCTAGGAACATTGCACGCAAGTTATGATAAACAGTTGTGTATATATGTATATTAAAAAAATGCTTTCCTCTTTCAGGGCTTGTGTGAAATTATCAGAACTCTTTGAATCTATGAAGGTAAATTCTCTTTTTAACAGAAGTAAATAAACAATACAAGGCACCATTGCTTTGCCAATGATCTGCACATAATGCGCTTTTTGTGTTGGCAGAAAAATATAACAAGTGTGGCTGAGAACAACATGAACACTCTTGGGCTGGGCCTTGACCTGGAGTCCCGCTACCAGGAGGCTGAGAAGGTGCGTCAAAGTAATGTGTCTTGTCGCTCCATCTACCTCGAATCCTGGCCTTTTATTGATATATGACATGTGACACTGACACATCTGACTAATGTTTTCCTGTGTAACATTATGTCCGATGCAGGAGATGCTCTTCAGGAGAACATGTAAACTAGTGGAGTTAGAGACTGCCAGACGGAATGCAGAGAAGGCCAAACCTGTGAAGAAGGCTGCTGTGAGTGTCTGACCAGTGTGTGACCAGTGTTGTGGGCAATGTAATCACATTGCATCTGTCTCTAACACAATGGTGTAGCACCTTCAAGGGGGAAAAGACGATTTTAGAGAATTGTTCTCATAAGATATAACCACTGCTTTAGTTGTAAACAGGTGTAATAAGGGGGACTGGTGCTATATCAGATGTGCATGCCTTCTTGTGACCAGCAGGTGTCAGTAACATTCTGCTGAGATGATTCAGTAGTGGATGGTAAAGATGAGAGGACATCAGATGCTAATATAATCTTTACATTCACTCCGATGAAGACTGAATATATAATGATGATGACTTGCTCTTCATATTCATCAGATGGAGGAGGTGAAGAAAGCCGCAGAGACGGAGTTTGAGCACATTTGCGAAGTGGCTAAACAGGAGGTAAAGCACATAGACCACCCGTCTGAAGTGCACCAAGTGTGGAACACCCTGTTTGTTGACTGTATGTATTAACATGCATGTGGCGTGTTTCTCCCAGATTTCACGTTTCCAAGGTGTGCGTGTGGAGATGCTGCAGCAGGCTCTGGTTCAGTGGTGTGAAAAGCAGCTCCTCACGGCCAAACAGAACGCTGACCAGTTCAACCAGCACCTGCAGGTCTTCAGAGGGATGGCCTAGTGACCTCACACTTAATGAAACGTCCTCAGTATGTCTAAACATAGCATGGTGTAACCCAAACATGTCCTTCACCCTGTGGTGCTGCAGTCTGACACTTTACTGGATTCAATCACATGCTGTGTAAATAAAGAAATGTAAGTAAAAGAGAAATCAGACAGCCAAGCTATAATTTGTGCACACACACACACACACACACACACACACACACACACCATTTTAATTTCTTTACTGTGGACTTGTAGTATCCGTGTGTGAGTTTGTATGTGTTCTATACTCCGCTAATACATTTGTGCTGAGAGTGTATTGTACTGCTCTCTCGCCACTACATCAGCCGGGGTCACACAGAATAAAGTGTGATGAATTGATTCCCAAAGTACCTGCTCGCCTTTTGTGTGTGTTTCTTACTCCTGGATCATTAATCAGTTGGTTTGACTGCTACTACAAGGACGTGGCAACAAGGACACTGTGTGCTGGCTTTTTTCTTCGGCTTTTCAAACTAGTCTGGTTTTGGAATATCTGTTAACGATCTGTTAGTTATCTCTTATTTTTCCAGATGATTGTATGAAAAAGGTCTGGCATCAAACTATGACACACTTCAGCCCAACTAAAATTTCAGCACATCAGGACAATGTCATCATCTCCTTCTCTGTCTGCTGCGGACTGTAGGTCCATATCTCAGCACTGCTGAGCGCTTCATCTCATCTGTTCCGGCCTGTAATCTCTCCGCTGGGTGAATAAGGAGGAGCAGTTCCCATTTGAGAGAATGAGTCAGAGAGAGATAGATGACTGGTCTCATAAGAAGAGAGGGTGGAGAGGAGGTTTGGCTCATTTGACAATGAAGGAGTAGCTAAAAGGCAATCATGCCACAGAGTGCCAAGAGTGTGTCTTCAATTCCACCCAAACAGAATGTTTGGTTCGGTCATGGCTGGAAGGAAAGCCTGCCGACTCTTGGCATTGGATGACACGTTATCATCTGCTTGTATGGAGCCCTAGGAATGCCATGATAAGAACTTTAAAGAAATGTATGGGTGTAACGCTTATCATGTTCACAATCTTGGTTTTGCTTGCTAGCTAGCAGCTGCACAACACAATGCGGAGCTGTGGCTTGATGGTTATTCATGTTTGCAAGTATTACTTTTAAACCAAATGTATGGATGCTTGATATTTTTGCCCCACTTGTGGCGCTAGAGGAAAGCTCAGGGGGTCATTAAATCATGACAGTTCTTCCTTCCTTAAAGCCACAAATGGCGACGCTAGAGGAGAAGTCAGGATCACCAACGTCAATGGGAATCTTTCATCCATCCATCCAGGAGTCAAGCTATTACAGTCTGCAGATGTTTGAGGGAATACATTTTGTGCACTAGTGCTCCAAAAAGCCATAGTTCCTAAGTATGTATGCTAACACTGCAGGCCTGACCTGTTTAAAACTGCTTGAAACAAAGCAAAGACAGCTGTTGTAGGGACTTGCTTTGTTTTCTTCCCCTGAGATAAGACAAATTGTGCCTCAGCAGTTCGAGATTTTTTTTTCACACTCACGCGATTGTATCCTGCGCTTATCCCCTAATTAACTGGAAAAGCTGAATTTATGTTTATGTCAGATCACCTGCAAGCCACTGAAATGCCAGTCTGGCATTTTATAATCCTTTTTTATGTTGTTGAGGCAGCAACAAAAACATATTCACTCTGCTTATAGTAGCTACACACATTTACTGATCGTTAAATCCAACTATTTCCACCCTCTTAGGATTCACACCTCATTTTTGTGGTTTATTGGTTTTAATGAGGCGCAGGAAAAGTTAAACGTAAGAAGTTTATGGAGCATTTTTGTCGCGGCCGTGGTTGTGCTTCTTCATCTGAATGCACACGGGGCATTATGCTGTACTTACAGCGAGCAGCACAAATGAAGACTTCTGTGTATTATCTCAGGATTTTATATACCGCTACATTATTCTGCCTGTTTTTACTCTGAGCTGTGATGCCTCCACCCCTGCTGTTTGTCACTGCATTATACAGCAGATGAATTTCACAACAGGGGACCCACATTTCTGGTGCTTTCAGTCAGGGGCTGCAGCAGCGCACGGGCTCACAAACACACACACACTGAGAGCCCTTCACAACCGCTGAGAGCATGACCCAGATCAAGGACAGTAAGATCACGGCAACGCTCTGTGTGAGGGAGGGAGAGAGAGAGAGAGTGCATCCGTTTGAAAACATGCACTAGAGCTGATTTGCTAAAGGAGCTCATTACTGGTGGAAAGGCAGCGCTCAGCACACTGCCCTATGGCCTGACAGAGACCGGTTTGTCAAGTGTGAAGTGAAGGCAATAGCTTGTCTGAGACCGGGCCTCATGACTCAGCCATCCCAACGAAGCTTTACACTACACCAGTTTGATGAGTCAGACAGTTTGTTAGATGATGAAAAAACACGGAGACAGGCCACAGTTGATTAGCAGTTTCTAATAAGAGTTTACACAGGAGGTGTTTTATTGTTGCCTGCTCATTCTTCTGTGTCTTGAGTCATAAATTCCACACTGGGTGATTTGTACATTGCCCGTAATGAGTTAATGAAAGCATCTCCGGTCATGTAAGTCACAAGAATAGAGGTGGGCATGTTTTATCTTGACAACGAAGTTCAACAACGAAACAAATGAAGGATAAATTCAGCCAATTCCACCCAAATTGGGCAAATTCATCCTTTGAGGCTGAGAAACTTTATTGAAACGGATAATTATAATGCCTGTTCCAATGTCTTCGTACTGTAGCTTACCTCTTTCATTTTATTAATTTCCATTTAACATCTAGTCAAAAAATGGCAGGCGGTATTGATAATTGTTATTTTGCCTAACACAGCCACTATATGTGATGGATGTGATAAACCAGAATTTCCATCTTGTCTTCTCCCTTCAGAGGTCCATATAGCTGTTATTCCATCTTCACAGCCATCTTTGATATCTTTGAGAATCCTCGACTCCCGGGAAGCCACAAGAACAAACTTCAACTACAGAATACTAACATGAAAGTTTCTCCTTTCCCGGCTTCTCGATTGAGACTTGACATCACTGCCAATTACGGCAGGTCTTGGAATCAAAAAAGGGAAGAAAAAATTCAAAAAGCAAACTTTGAGAAGCTTAATCCTGCATTCTCTTACATAGTGCCTCTGTCACAAGGTCCGTTGCTCGGCTTCTGCTCCATCAAAAATTAGTGAGCGCGTTGCAGCTGAGTTGAGTCAACCCAAGGTTGTTGGCACCTCATTAAATCTAATCACTGCCATACACAGATTATGACTCATTAAAAGTTTGTAGGATGGAGAATGAGACAGGAGGAGAGAAAGAGAGAAAGAGACGAATGCGTAATGCAGATGCCCGAACCATCTGTAGTTTATACAGCCTCACACGGCGCGGCCGTTCTGAATGTGCAGCACGGCACAAGGTAAACACCAACAAATAGAGCCTCTCAGCTCTGAAATCAAGCATGATGGCAGCACTCCACCGATGACTTTACTGTATCAATTTTCTCCCCTTGCAGTGGATTACAGCATTGCAAAGCATTAGACTTGCTAATTTAGTCCATTTCTCTGTTCACTACTGAATGGAGCCATAAATATTAATACCTTCACACTCCCCTCCTGGCTGCTTGTCATGCGTTTAAGAGATTGTGGCTGATGGTATGATATCGTTAATTAGGTTTGCAGGAATAATGTCAGCAGCGAAAACCTGCGGACAGGCTGACATGCTGAGGTGAACACTTGCCTGCCATTCTTGATGCACAACAGTGTTCTCTAAATATATAGTGTAGCAGGGCGGAAAAATGTGCCCATCATCTGCTTTCATGACATAATTAGTGGTTTTTGTTTACACATAAAAGGCTCCAATTAAATATTAAGGGAAAGAAAGAAACAAGAGGCTGTACATGAAACGGTGATGTTATGTCACACAACAAGTACAGTACAGTGGATATCAACAAGTGCACATGTTAAAGTGCACACTCACGCACACAAACGCACCCATTAGAGTAAAATCAATTATTCATCAATGTTTCCACCACAGCTCTGACCCACACACAATGAGGCTCTTCACCACAGAGGTCGTTTTTGTCACGTGTCTTCAACATGTGGCTGTTATTTCTGTCTCCATCACCACAACATGTACTGCCGCACACTGTGTGCCGCATGGGATGACGTGGTTTCTATAAAACACTTGTTTTGCAGCTGACCACTGCAACACGGCAGAGGTGAAAGAATCAGACATGGTGTATTTCCGGTTTTCCACAACTGTAAGTAAAGGTCTGTGTTCTACATACGTTTTTCTTGTCACTGCACTTGAACTATCAGGATGATCCAATGATGTGAGGAGGAGATGTTTTCTGGCAGCTTTGCTAGCCCATGTCTATATGCATTATAATGCATTACAAATGTACTTTCAATGCTTTGTAATGAACCTAAAGCTTTGTATTATAATTAAAGCACTCATTAATATTCACAATGCCTGAAAAAATAACTCATTATAACTGCATACTCTATACTGCAAACATTAGTATACTGAATAAGTAATCATTCATTATACAGCATGTTGTTACCTTACTTAAAGCAAACAATGACCACCTATAGTGATTTATGACCAGATTGTAATGCATGACATCTGCCTATGGTAGGGATATCATTACATTACTTGACTTTGCATAAAGGAGACGTATTATTCTCATATTCAGGTTCAACATTTTATTTTTGGGTTACTAGTGACTATGTCTACATACCTAAAAATGCTGAAAAACACATCAGTTTTCTCATTCTGTCCGTCGCTGCAGCATTGTATTCTCGCCCTGTCTGAAATGTTCTGCTTGAGCCCCTTTCTCTTTAGGGCCTGCCCTCCGGAAAGCCCAGTCTGCTGTGATTGGTCAGCTCACCTAAGCCTGAACACAGCTAACAACAGAGAACCTGTGCTGAATCAATTCTTACGTGGTGACGTAGTGGTGATGTCACAAAGTCACAGAAGAGGAGCTTCTTTTGGTGTGAACTTTGACCCTTTTAACTGTCAAGATCATTTAAATGCACAAAATACTTTATCAAACACTAAAGGAAAGAAAAAAAACATAAAAAGCATAATAAGTCTTCTTTAAAGCCCACTTACAGTAACTTATAATCACAATATAATGCATCATAATAGAGATTTAAGTGCATATTGATATGGTATTGCAACTTTGAGAATTTTAATGTAGTATAATCCCTTAAAAATAGTGAGTGACCAGCAATTATGAAGTATTGATACTTGACCTTATATGTGATCATAAAATGATTTATAATGTCTTATTATTATTGTTATAACCCATTCTGAATATATGATTGCTTATACCTATGGCAAACTATAGCACATAAAAAGTATGGTTGTAGTGCATCATAATGAGTTATGATCATTGTTAAAAAGCATAATGAATATTCATGAGTGTTTAGAACTATGATTGCACAGCACTTGTAGTAAAATTTTCAAAGCCAACCTATTCTGCTTAGTTAAAGTTAATGCAAGTTAGTATCATACACTACCAGTCAAAAGTTTGGATACACCTTCTCATTTAATGTTTTTATTTTTTTATTTTCATGACTATTTACATTGTACATTCTCACTGAAACCATCAAAACCATGAATGAACACATATGGAATTATGTAGTAAACCTGAGTCACCTGAAATGGTTTTTATTTCACAGGTGTGCCTTGTCAGGGTTCATTTGTGGAATTTCTTACCTTCTTAATGGGTTGGGACCATCAGTTGTGTTGTGCAGAAGTCATGTTGGTACACAGCTGACATCCCTATTTGACAACTGTTAGAATTCATATTATGGCAAGAACCAATCAGCTAAGTAAAGAGAAACGACAGTCCATCATTACTTTAAGAACTGAAGGTCAGTCAGTCCGGAAAATTGCAAAAACTTTGAATGTGTCCCCAAGTGCAGTCGCAAAAACCATCAAGAGCTATGACTGGCTCAGGAAAGGAGGTCCCAGGAAAGGAAGACCAAGAGTCACCTCTGCTGCTGAGGATAAGTTCATCCGAGTCACCAGCCTCAGAAATCGCAAGTTAACAGCACCTCAGATTAGAGCCCAGATGAATGCCACACAGAGTTCTAGTAGCAGACACATCTCTACATCAACTGTTCAGAGGTGACTGCACGAATCAGACCTTTATATAGCTGCTAAAAAACCACTACTAAGGAAAAGCACCAAGCAGAAGAGATTTGTTTGGACCAAGAAACACAAGGAATAGCCATTAGACCAGTGAAAATCTGTGCTTTGGTCTGACCCAAATTTCAGATCTTTGGTTCCACCCGCCGTGTTTTTGTGCAACACAGAAAAGGTGAACGGATGGTCTCTACATGCATGGTTCCCACCGTGGAGCATGGAGGAAGAGGTGTGATGTCTGGGGCTGCTTTGCTGGTGACACTGTTGGAGATTTATTAAAAAATTGAAGGCACACTGAACCAGCATGGCTACCACAGCATCCTGCGACGACATGCCATCCCATCCGGTTTGCATTTAGTTGGACCATCATTTCTTTTTCAACAGGACAATGACCCCAAACACACCTCCAGGCTGTGTAATGGTTATTTGACCAAGAAGGAGAGTGATGGAGTGCTGCGCCAGATGACCTGGCCTCCACGGTCACCTGACCTAAACCCAATCAAGATGGTTTCGGGTGAGATGGACCGCAGAGTGAAGGCAAAAGGGCCAACAAGTGCTCAGCATCTCTGGGAATTCTTTCAAGACTGTTGGAAAACCATTTCAGGTGACGACCTCATGAAGCTCATCGGGAGAATGCCAAGAGTGTGCAAAGCAGTAATCAAAGCAAACGGTGGCTATATTGAAGAATCTAAAATATAAAACATGTTTGGAGTTATTTCACACTTTTATGTTTACTACATAATTCCATATGTGTTCATTCACAGTTTTGATGCCTTTAGTGAGAATGTACAATGTAAATAGTCATGAAAATAAAGAAAAAACATTAAATGAGAAGGTGTGTCCAAACTTTTGACTGGTAGTGTACATAAACGTAATCCAACAATTATACAAACATTTTAGGGAAATATATTTTTTGAGTGCAGAATAGGTTTATTATAATGCATAATAAGTATATTCACACCGTGTTATAACCCATTATAGACATGAGCTTCAAAGTGTCACTGAAATCTCTCCAGCTTGCTTAATTAGTTGTTTTGTAAAATCCTTGACGAGAAAGTTTCCCATGGAAATCCATTGATCACCACAGAAACTAGTCTTTACTGCGCCCCTGAAGCTGTGCAGGATTCGCAGTCTAGTTCAAGGACACCTCAGCAGCGTGATGCTCGCTGGCAAAGAGGCTAAAGCCGGGGCTTTCTACGGTTGTTGAAAGACAGGCTCTCTGCTCACTGCGCCACCTTGATGTTCCAAACTAACGTACAAGGGCAAAGCAACCAGATGGAAATTCATCCCGGCCCCGACAGCAAACAGAGGTAGAGCATCTGTTGCAGGGATGTATCCAAGCCCACTCTGCAGCTCGAGACAAGTCTCGTCTCACCTTTCCTGCTGCTGCTTCCTCTGCATCAGACCTGGCAGAGAGATACAGATGGGATCGCAAATGCCCCCTAGATACTGCTATTAAATTTCACTCTATGATGAGATAATGTATGCTAAAGTCTCATTAAATCCCAGTCAGAGATAATGCATGGTAAACTCCCATTATGGTTAGATTAGAAGGCACAGTGCCCACGGTCGTGCTGATTGTGTTTTTAATCAGATGCTTCCTGCTGCAGAGCAAACAAGAGCTGAGAGGAGGGGGGAAAAAATGAAGGAACAAAGCGAAACGAGCTGAGCAAGCAGTAATACTTTATTTTCTCTCCAAGCACGAAAGTGAAATTGTTGGGTATTGTTTTTTGGCATAACGATAGCATATGAGAGTGGATTTTAAATAGAATTGTTTTTCTGTGTTATTACTGTGTGACTGCAGAAATTAATAATTAAGTGGAACAGAAACTGATGTGCAAGCAAAAAGACAATTTCATCAGTTTAATCTCTCTCGTATTCGAGGGCTTCAGCAAAACTGGTTATTTGTAGTTTTTACACTCTTAAAACAGGCCCAGTTTGAACACTGAGGTGTATTATTGATCAGCAACATCAAACTGATGACTTTAACAGCATTGCTTTATATCAGCTAATGGCTCTTTATGTTCAATAGACCCACTAATCTGTTGGAACATACAGTGCAATCAAATCCATTGCAATGTAATGCAGTTTCAACCCAGAGAAGGAAGCAAGATACAATTTAGTGACGAAGATTTTGCGATAACAACAGAACTTCTCCCCTCATAAAGATTCATAATTTTCAGAACATTGCTCGAGGCTACTTTAGCTACTTCACTTACTTTCTTGGTCACTGTACCGCCACTAAGTGTAGGCGAACTTTTTCAGTGTGTTTGCTGCCAACACCCACAGACAATGTTGGCAGTTCTGCCTCATATCCACATTTAAATAACTGGTGTTTTTCCACCCAGATGGTACAGGGCTTTTTAAAGCATCATGGAGAGGACCAGAGACGAGTCAGCAGCTGCCTCTGCTCTTCCTGCTTGTTCAGACTCTGTGATTTATCATTGCCTCTGCTCTTATTATTTGAAGACATGATGCTCAGCAAAGTCAAATCAAGTGTATTTGTGCTGCTCAGTATCCCACATAATGTCTAATCGGCTCTAAAAGGCATATCGACAATGGCTACCATCTTAGCTCAAGCTCTCGGAGAAGACAACAATATACTTTACAACAAACATAAAATATGGACAATATCAGACAGCTGGGGGTGCAACAGGAGCTTAAAGGGTAACAGCACAAATTTTACAGATTTTGGAGATTGCTCCTGCATATGTGAAAAATGCACTGTAAAGTCTTTTGTGGCTCCAGAGGAGACTGCATGTAATCTGATTAATTTCCTCCAGTGATGTCATTTAGTGGTTAAGTTGCATTGTGGGTAATCATCTAAGATAAGATCATTTGTCTTATCCATAATGAATCCAACAGTGTCAGAGGAGTGCAATGCTAGACCATTGGACTGCTTTTCGAAACCTGATGCCTACATTACCTACAATGCAACTAGTGGCATGCAGCTTCCTCTGGAGCCAATTCTAATATGCAGTAGTACTCGCCAAGACCTGTAAACAGACTTTTATCTGGAAAACTGGTGGAGTTACCCTTTAATGGGGTTATTAAAAATTAAAACAAGAATACAAAATATGAAGCATAAATAGACTCCAAGTGTTGGAATATAGTAAGAGACATTTAGATGTATCAAGCTCAGTGTAACAAGTCAAAAGTGATCGGTGAAAAAATTGCTTTTCAGAGATCAACTGAATCACGTTGAGTTATTTGGGGGACACTTCCCAGTTCATATGTTACAAAGAATTGGTGTTGGCAGGAGACACATAAAGAAAGCAAAATAACATAAAACCCTGACTGCTGGACTCTGTTCCCCATCCACTAAACTATAACTACTATTTACCAATGCTGCAGTAAAATAGGTGTAGAGACAGTTTAATCCTGTTGAATTTAGAAAAAGTTATGCAGAGCAAGAATAAACAGGTTTTAAGGCTGGATTTAAAATGCACAGGAAAGACAGTGTCCTTGACAGCAGCTGGGAGTTTATGTCAAAGAGAAGACACTCAGCTCTAATTCCTGCAGAGGCAGCCTGCTGAGAACGTAAAGCATGTCGTGGGACGTGGGGGTTTATACGGTTTGTTTAGACTGTGTAGCATTTCATGGGCATAAGTGCAGCATTTTAGAATCACACTGTGCATGAATAGAATAGCACTGCTGGGGAGCTAAGACAGAAATATGGTAAAATCTAGGAGTCATTAGAATTTGGTGTTTTGAACAAGCATGACTTTTCAATTACAAAGGTTAGTGAAAAGAACATTAAAGTGCAGTCTGTAAAGTAATGCGTCTCCGAGGACAACCCTGTTCACAGCCCTGTCCTGCTTCTCTCACCTGCTGCCCGAGCAGAGATTCTTCTTACTGTCTCTTTCAGCTGAGCGTAGGAGGGACAGAGGGCTTTGTAAGTGGAGCCGATGAAAAAGCATTTTCTGCTGATTACAGCAGTTACAGAAAAGAGGCGCTGAGACAAAAGCGAGGACACAGGACCTCTGGAGTTATATGATTAGGTCTGTCGTGTAAAAAACCAAAATATTTTCCACTTTAGCATCCACAGTAACCCCCCCCCCCCCCACACACACACACACAAATACACACAAACACACACACACACACACACACACACACATGCAGAAGTGAGGCATGTACTGTGGATCCAGTGAGGCACAAGGTAGTCTATTACAGTGAGAGTTACCATACAAAACACAGGTGGGGGGAACAAAGTCATTAAAAATGATGAGCGCAAAAGTAAATTTTTAACAAGCTTTACCAGCCTGTCTGTTGTTTCCTCTCTCATTGTGTGAAACAGCCAATTAGAGGCTGATTGGGGGGGAAATGAACAGTACAGGTGGAAGAAATTAGAGGAGGTGGTCAGGAGGGGCAGTGGGAGGAGAAGGGAAGAGAGAAGAACAACAAAGGAAAGCACACATACCTTTTCTGAAAAAGGGGAAATTAATTGGCCAATCTTTAAAGAATCTTTCCTTTCACGTAACTGCGGCGTAATTAATCAAAGTCGGACAGCTGAGTGAATTATTCGCAGTGAGTGATAATGAGTAACGAGGGTGAGTGTGTCCAGTCTTGTCTGATTGGGCTTCCTGCGTGCTGGGATTAACCCTTCCTCCTTGCAGAGCCGCAGGAACAGTTACAGAGCACCGGGGACCGAGCGACATGACTGAGTCAGGTCTGAATCACAATTGGAAGCCGTCACTACTGCAAGACAGTGAGGAACAGTGAGTCTCTAGCAGTGTTACCAGGTATTAATGTAGATATGTGATAATTTTGCCCACTGTACTATCAATAATGCCAAAATTGCCATTATGTAACGTAATTTTACACTTTTTGACATTTATCTTAGTAGTTTTGCTGTTATTCTCTCTCTATCCTGCCGCTGAACAGTCATTTGAAGCCACGTTGCAGGTGGAGCTTAAACTTTATCACGAAAGAGCAGTTAATTGTTTAAAGGAGTCTGATTATGCTTTTTCATTTTCTTCCTTTCCTTCAGTGTTTTGTACAGGTTGCTATGCATGTAAACCACCTTGAAATGTAAAAAGGTCACAGTCACCAACAGAAGCTCCTCTTTCCTAAAGAAAACACAGCTCCTGAAATGCCTCGTCAGTAGTCCTGCCTTTGATTCTGAGACTTTGTGACATCACCCTACATCATTATGTCACACATTTGCATGCTTTTTGCCTATCGATTAGTTTGGCATGCAAGAATTGATTTAACACAGCTGCTCTCTTGTTGTAAACGCTGCTGGCTCAGGCTGAGTTGGCCAATCAGAGCAGACTTGGGGGAGAAAACTGATGTGTTTTTTGAACATTAGAGCATGTAAATTTATTCTAGTAGTAGCCTAAAAATAAAAGTATGTTCCTGAAAATGAGCACAAAATGTCTCCTTCAACTAGCTCAGATGTATGAACATTTGCAGGCATGTCAAAGTGTCTAAATACGTCTTCTGTGAAACTATATATCATAACTCAGGTGCAATCTTCCCCAAAACACAATCATCTGAAGCCTCTGCCACCATAGTTTAATATTTCCCATCTGGCAGAGCTGGTCTCTAGGGATGTTGGTCTGTCGGTCAGTTACCATTTTATAGTCATTCCTGACTGAAATGTCTCAACAACTGTTGGATGGATTGCCATAAAATTTATTGTAAGCAGATGATGAATCCTAATGACTTTGGTGACCCGTTGACTTATCATTGATTGCCCCCAGGAAAACACTTTTCTTATCCAGTAAAATATCTCAACATCTACCCTGGACATTTATGTGTCTCAGAGAATGCGTCTTTATTATCCGGCATCATCAAGCATCAGATTGATTTTACAAGGGAGCATTGATTTAAAAAAAACAAACACTTTTGACTACTGAAAATAATCAAACAATGTGAAAACAAATTGCTAAAGTTTGACGCTAAGTGTAAATCATGTAAATCAATTAATTCAAATACAGCCCTCAAAAATCACTCAGTCCGGTTTCTCTTCAGGGGAAAGTTTAACACAACCTGCGGACACTGAGCGGTGTCAATGTCAGTCGGAGCACGGCAGTCCTCCACCTCTTCATCTCAAACAATGATCCGCAGAAAAATGCACACAAAGCCCCCTAATCTGCTCTGTGTAGCCAGCGATGAATATGAATGAGGATATGAATATAGATGAGAAAAAGAATTAATATTGATGAAGGGTTCTCCTCCCTCTGACTGATGGCGTGGGGGCACCGAGTGGAACCAATCAATCATCGTAGAGCGGCCACATGATTGGCAAGCAGGTCCGTCACTCTCCGCAGTTTATACAGTACCACCTCAGGGCGTGTGTGTGGGTGTGTTTGTGTAAATGTGTGTGATGTTGAGTCTTTGTTTGATGTAAAAACACGGTTGTGAATGAAGCTGCTGCTGACCTCTGCGGTGTAGTCGTCTTAGCTGCATTTGTAACCTTGCGCAGATTCGTCCGCAGCCTCCGTCATTAATAAGCCCTGGTACTTGCGCGGGTACATTTGGAGCCGTGGTAAACAAAACGTAATGAATGCATCTACCCCTGACAAACTAATGGCATCACTACAGGATGTTTGTTGGGATGATAAATTGCATACAAAACAAGCACATGAATTTTCCTTAATGGTTTCATTGTCATCAAACTGATTAAACCAACTCCGCAGTTTAATGAAGCGTGCCAGTCCAATGGCAGACGAACCGATGAAGGTTATGGAGTGAGGTCAAGGGTCAACATTTCTTACTGACCTGCTGATTGAACTTTCCTTAGGTCACCTGATCAGTGATAGTGGATAATTGACACTGCTTTGGTCTTTTCCACTCAGCTCCCCTTCAGGTTTAACCTGCCTCTGAAAGTAAAAGCTTCCTACGGGCTGTAGCCTCTCAGTGCTTCATTTCAGGTCTAATGCGGCGTCTCCTGTTCCTACAGCTGTGGGATCATTTACCACCTCTCTACCTTGTGCTTTTCCCCCCATTTACCCCAGGCCTCCCATTCCAGCTAATGAGTCAAGAGGCACCGTTGGCTGCACGGATCGCATTGTTCCCGCACCATCTGTGGGATATCGACTGTGCCGCCCTCGATCCCCGCAACAGAGAAGTGTGTTGGTATCCTCAAGTGAGTCTTAGTCGGAACTGAAATGTCTGCATCCCACACGTTATTGCTTTACCCAAGAGTCACAGTGAGTTCAAGGGCTCTTTATTGGAGAACTAAGGTACATATTTGCTTTTAGAGAAAGTGGATTTTTACTGATGCTGACCTGATGCTTGAAGAAGATGTGCGCTCGCCAAAGGGATTTTTTTTTTTTACAAGCTTGCAACCCAAAATTTAGTTAAAGATTTATAAAGCTTTGATAGATGTTACCCGTTAATGATCACTTCACCATCAAATATTTATCTACTACCAGCATCTTTAAAGCTCACTCACAAGTTACATCTCATTTGTTTTATCCATACCAAAAAAAAAAAAAAAATGTAAGAACATTGATTTGTGGTTAAACAAGGTTTATCGAGGGAGTCACTGCAACAATAGCATAGTGTATGTCAAATCACTTTTTTTCTGTATGGAAGCCTATTTCTTCCAGTTAATGAAAAAAAGAAAATCAAGCATGATGAAAAAAGTTTCCCATGGTAAATCAAAATTGTGTCCCCAAATTTTGACTTATAATGTCATAAAAATTTGACTTTTCATTTCATAATGACAGAAATTTCTGGTGGAAATGGGCTTCCACAAATGTGTGTGTGTAGGTAAAATGTATTTCTTTATTAATAGGGTACATATTTGAATAAGTGTGCCATCTTTTTGTTTCTCTGACATGACACAAGACATATTTTTTGCAACAATTTTCAACCAATGCATCAAATGTCCTTGACAATTAAATGTAAACTCAACTAATGACACTATCATATATATGCTGTCACCTCCAGGATCCACAATCGACAGGGGCAGGAACTCCTGTGACGTGTGTGTGTGTGTGATGGTGGAAATTGTGACATGTATCCATGGTGGCAGTGCAGAGGGGTGTGACAGGCCATGACAGGACTGTCTACACTGTGTCATGAGATAGTATGTCAGCACTACATGCGACATTCCCTCAGGGGCACAGTTCGTGTGCACGAGACACTTAAAGCACCAACGTCCCCGGTAAAGCCTATCGAGTGCGAGGACAATTACAGAGAGGGGCTGCAAATTATGAATGAATACTTAATTGGATCCCATTGTGCACGTAATTTGGGGGATAATTTGTGGCCACCCAAAATAAAGTGTTACATGATCATCTCTGGGAGGAACGTAATCGGCTTATATGGATGAATCTCTTTTGTACAATCCCCCTCTGAAGGCTTTTAGCCTGCCAGAGGTGGCATCGCTCGGGGTTTCACATTTGTTTCTCTTCTCTGTTTTACAATAGACACTCAGCAAGCAGCAGATGCCCACAATGAGCTTGAGCAATAGCAGTCTCTATCAGGGGCATACATTAACCACACAATGCAGACAGAACGTCCTAAATGAGATCATGGACCGAATTCTTTAATTGGTAAATGGGCTCTAAATTCAGACTTGAACGCAAGCTGATAGAGAAAGATAGATATTTTTAAAACGAGAAACTACGCTCTCTGGGCCTATAAATCAGAGTTTTTTCCCCCTTTGGCTGCATTGTAGAGCCAATTAGTCAGATGGATGTGCAGTGTTATCTTCACTCTGGCTCATCTCCACTACGCAGGCACACAGCCCCTGTAAACTGCCGCGGCCGAACGGACCCAGATAAAATCAGTAATAAAGAACCACCGTGCTGATGTTTCTGCCATCGCAGCAGCTAAAGGAGAAAAAGCAGAGGTTACCACCGTGTGTGCCACACACACTTTCATCTAATCATATCAGTTAGTACCATTCAAAACTGGAACATTATTGAATGGGCAGTAAACTGCCTCTGTAGCCACTGCACTCTCTCTGCACTCTCTTACACTGTTGTAAAAATGACACCATTCAGACCTGCTGCTTCCATGAGGAAGTTTAGATAATGAAATATTTCATGTACCTGCAAGTTATCTGATCGCTTTAATCTGTTCATCTCATGGACCATAAGAAGAATGCCTTGGAAACCATATCTGAAAGGGCCGCTGCAGGGATTTAATATTACACTTGTTCAAAGTTGTACAGAAGCTTGAGAGAGAGATTTTAACACAAATTGTTGAATGTGATGCTGCGGAATCCGGAGTTTTAGTTCATTTCTGTGTGTTACCGACAGAACCCGAGGCGTGACTAATGCAGCGTGACTTCAGACAAAGTCAAGAAGAGTAAGTGCAAAAAGTGAGCAGAGGAGTTGGGAAGATTTGACCTTGCGCAAATATGAAAACTTATCCAGGGGCTTTAAGAAACTTCTTTTATAAAAGTGATGAGTGGAAACGGAGATAGGAATAACCAGAAAGTAACAGAAACTGAGTTCATTTAGAGGCTGTACCATACACACACACACACACACCTCACATCCCCACAGTGTGCTAGCAAACTCACAGCTAATGTCAATTAAGTTGTCAGTTCTCCACAAACTTTCCCTCAGTCAAATTTCTGTGGAATTCCTGGACCCTACACTTTCCATAATGCATATCTAGGCTACCGCACCTTATCAGCGTCCGCAAGACCCTCAAGCTCCACACCCGACTCTATGACAAAGGCTCGTATTTAATATGAAGTCCCGGGCTCCAATCCAAGGACAGCCTCCAGGAGGAAATGATATAACTGTTTTCACAGGCAGTGGTCCTTGAGAGAAGACATATTATGCTCTTTTTCAGGTCCCCAGTTTTATTTTGGTTTACTACTAGAATAGCAGTAAACCAAAATAGTCCTCTGTCTGCAATGCTCTTTTTAACCCCCTCCCCCCCAACACGCCTGAACCAGCACTGCTAACAACAACAGAGCAGCTGTGCTAAATCATTTTTCAAGTGCCAAGCTAGCCACAAGGCATAAATTATGCAAATGTGTGACAAAGTGACATGGAGTGATGTCACAGAGTCACAGAATTAAAGGCTGGCCTACTGATGAGGCAGTGTTTTCTGTGGGAGAGAGGAGCTTCTGTTGGTGCGGACCTTTTTAATTTTCAAGATCTGCCACATGCATGAGAACATTTATAAAACACTGAAGGAAAAAACAAAAATCATAATAGGTCTCCTTTAATTGAAGGGAACTTTTGCAGGAAACTAAAAAACATAGCTCTAAATGGCAGTCAGTCACAGATTTAAACTTATTTGCAGAATCTGATACCATAGAAACTCTTATTCTCTGGTACCGTACAAGCGTCACTCTCCTCTTACATCTCCTCTGCTTGGTAGAGTCGAGGTTACTACAGCCCCATGGGACTCACACAGTGAAAATGCCAGTGATGTGTGGAATGAATGAGTAACAGCATAATGGCTGCAAGTAAACAGGCGCAGTCATTAAAACCGGCTTCAGGCTGTGCTCTCGGAATGAAGAACACAAGCCTTATGTATTTCTTATACATCTATGTCAACAGTTCACTGCCTGAACAGCAGGAGCTCCGCCACACAATATGTCTGCGTGGGTTGGCTTTGGCTGAGTCTTTTACTGTATATTATTTAAGAAACACAGGAACTAAATTAATTTATCACTTATTATATATATATATATATATATATATATATATATATATATATATATATATATATATTATATTTTATGGAGATATGTCCTCAATGCTTCAGCTCAGCAAGGAACAGAACTTGCACACAGAGAACAAAAAAGAGTTTAGACTGCAGTCTGGATTTTAAATGCTGCTACTTTATATGTTACAGCGAAGGTGAAAAGAATTTACAAAAGTGCATCGAGTGCAAATGTTTCAGGCCATGTTGGACCTTCTCTGCAGAATGGCAGATGCACTCTGCAGGGAGATGCAGCTCAACAGCTCAACCCACGTGTAACCCCTCAATATTCCAGGCCAGTGCTCTGATCCTGACAATTCGATCCAATATTTTAATTTTGCTATTTCTTATGGGAAAAAAACAGATCAATTTTAGAAAAATGGGAGATTTTGCACAGACAAATAAGCATGTATGATCCAGAATAAACCAGAGTAAACCGTTTGTGAGTAGCTTTGGATAAAGTGCCTCAATACGACCTTGGAGAATGGAAAAAATCACATGTTCTTTCAGGTGTAGCGGCTATAATTTGAAACCATTTTCTGGCTGTCATTACAAAGCACAGTGTGTTGTGCCCTTTGATGAGTCAGATACTCCAGTGTCATTTCGATGTACTGATTTTGATGTACACTTTTTCTTTTCTCAATAAACATCACACTCCCCTTTTCGAATGTTGAACTGCACTGTAGTTATTTCTGTCTAAATGCAAAAGACAAGACAGGACCATGTAGACTAAGAGTGAAAAAAGGCAACTGGTAACCAAAACCTGTATTCATCAATCCTGTAAGCCATTGATTTACAGCTACTATGTTGACTTTACTTGACTGATAACCCCGCTGAATGTTCCCTCAGGTTGCATGCCCATGAAAACATCCTGCAGGGAGGTCAGAGTTCACAGCCACGCTCTTGACCACTGTTGACACGGTCTGACATCATTAGTTTGATTCCCCTGCTTTGTCTTTGCGCAGCAACCCCCCTGAATGTATTGGACCGCGTGTGGTTGGGACAGATGTTCGCTTCCAGAGACGACGCCCCTCTAGAGCCTGGGAACTCGCGTGAAGGATCGCCCATAGCTTGAGCTCACTCCGACGTTCATGTATCCAGCGCCTTCAAGTCAGAGTAGCCGGGCACTCTCCCGTGGGACTGCGGGGTGGAGGTGGGGGTTGGGGTGCCTGGTGCAGTGCTTCTCCCTCTGCCCTCTTCCATTTCCTATTGATGTCCTAAAGGGTCCGGGCTAGAGGTCAGGCCTTCAGTGGTGGCAGGGTCAAACTTCATCTCATGAATATGGAAGGCCGCTGGGCTCAGGGGACCATCTGGTCGGCTCTATTGGAATCTGAACAAATGAGCCTGCTGAGAGGGTGCCGTATTAGTGTAATTGCTGTGGATTTCCCAGGCCTGAAGAACAGCATCAGGGCTTGTTGGGTCTCCCTTTGCTCCCTGCAACTGCAGGTGGATCAGACTAAACTGAAGCAAACAAAACATTTACAATCTTCAGGGAATTAAGTGAATATTCGGATAACTCAACCTCTAACTTTACTAACGCTCAGGGCCTCTGATATGTCGGCTCGTCACAATGACATTCTGCATTTTCGGAATGTTTCCCGCAGCGGTGGGAAGTAATAAAACACAAATGCTTAATTAGATCTATCTGTTCTCTACTTGAGTATCAGTTTTTCTGACAACCTTTTACTTTAACTCCCTACATTTATTCAACACAAATATCTGTACTTTCTACTCCTTATATTTTCAAAACAGGCAAGCAATTTTTTTGCTGTGCTGCTCGGGATGCTTTAGCGATCCATAATTTCCTTCCGGGAATGAGACTCAATAATCGGCCATCTTTCTGGTGCAATCACAAACAGCTCTAACAAATCCTACTGATTCTGGCTTAAATTTGGTAGTCTTTGCACAGAAATTGCCCATAGGAAGAAGTATACTTTTGTACTTTCAGCAGCTTTCAGAGCCTGTACTTTCTCACTTTTGTAAGAGTAAAGAAGCTGAATCAGTACCTGCAGTTTCACCAGAGTCTTTTATTACACAAGTATCCGTACTTCTACTTGAGTAAAGAATGTGCTTACTTTTGCCACCTCTGGTTTTTGTGACCGAGATAACGCTCTCACTGCTAATACTAATCAGGAGACCGTCAACATCCAACGTCATTGTGTATTAGCTTGTTAAAGTTTTATGCAGAGTTTTGTGCTGGTTTTGCTGCTGTTGCTTTTGTTTGATGGTGATTGTGGTGTTATGTAAGGGTGTTGAGAAATGTGCATAAGAAATGTGTCAGCCCAACGGCATCCCTGTGGCCAATGGCTTTAAGGCCCCTCCCATGTGATCCCAACAGCCTGGCTTTGAGTCCAGTTGGAACTGTCGCCTATTTGACTACCTATTGGCTATTTTGATAAAAGACTTTAAAAAAAACAAAAGACACATTTCAACCTTGTGGGCATTTATACCACTTAAGATAGAAAAGACATGACTGAAATTTGCAAACTGTATCGAAGTAGATTAAAATCAAGGGGCCAAAACAAGCCTTTAAGACAAGCTTATCCAAAGGAAGTGGATGTAAATTATGTAATAAAATAAGTATAATAAAGAATATAACGGTGTTCATCTGGCAGAGTTCTTTATATTTTCAAGTGACACCATTTGTGTGAGACGAGAGCTTCAGACACAATTCAGATACAAAGAGAAATGACCTTTCTATAGGCTGTGAATCCGTAAGAGATGGAAGGAAAGCTGAAGCTGCGTAGTGACCTTGATAAGAATCTCATCCTGTTTGTTACACTGTGAGCGGGTCTTTGTGAGGACTTTCACTGCAGGCGTATCATGGGTCAGCCTCTTGCTGCCGTTCGTGGCTCCTCTCCCCTTCTTTCCATCATTTACACCTCCCGGGAGTGGAAGACCACAATGCAGAACTGTGTGTCAGTGGTCGTCACAATATATATGTTTGTCTCATGAGGATTTTCTCATGTTTGAGTGCAGCGAACAATGCTCTTAGTCTTTTGAATGGCTCGCTGATACTGGTGACCTGCAGTCAATGAAAGCAGGAGTGCCAGCCTGCAGATTTCAAAGGGAGATTGAGGGGGTTTGGATACCTCTCACATCTGACAGCACTGTCTGAAAGCTTGTTGATGGAGAAAATACAAACATTCATCACCTGGAACCAAGGTTACAAAGAGGCTGCAGTTATTTCCACTCTTCCAAATCTTTTTGCATTTAGCAACCTAGGGGCTCGATGTTTAGAAAGAACAAAGCCTTCATTATTAAAAGCATTTGATTTGCATTTATGTTATAGTAACTTATTTACGGTCCTGTAAATCATTTCTTGTATGATTATTGTGACTTCAGTGATTTATCACTTATCAAAATTGTTGCCTTATCATTTTCTGTCAGCTGACTGATCAAATATCGACTCACTCTACATGAACAATGGGTAAAATACCCTGAAAACCAGCATACCCTGATTCACGGAGGTGTATCAGGGTAGAGCACAGGAAGAGTGTATATGTTCAGAGGGGTTGAGCCTGGAGCTTGCCTGTCAGGCTGAGTGGCACTAAAGACTCAGAGCATGAATAACTCAACACAGTTTGACCCATTTAAATACCAAATGGAACCATTCTCTCCACTGGGGAACAACAGGCATGCTTGAACACACTGCCTTATTTCCATGAGGAAACCAGGATGTCACTGGTAGACAGTGTGACTGTGGGAGTCATAGTATTATGCAGTGTTTTTTTTCTGGCATGACTTCATTGCCTCTGGCTCTGGGTCAAATGAACAGAGATGTCCCCGGCTGTGGCCCGAGGTGGGTTGATAGCAGGGTAATCTAATGAAACCGTAACCCTGATGTGAACCTGGCATTCCTGAGCTGCGGTGGCTGAAATAAAATTCTCAGTCACGTGTTTTATTTTCATTCAGCTTCTTCCTGGCCCACAGCATCAACCTCCAGCCTTTAATTGCTCCTACAGTCATGGTAATAGTGCTTGCTGGCTCCTCTGTTCAGGTAACTCGTCTGTGCTTAAACAGCAGCCTTAATGTAAGCCAAGTAGAGCACACTGAATATGAAATAATATGAATTTTTAATATAAACCAGTACAGTAGGCCTTCATGCACCAGTTCTCTACACTGACAAAGATTTCGCCCTCCTGCCTCTATAGGCTTATCGATGCCATGTGACTCCAGTCACACCTCAATGTAAATCTCTAATGAGATGCCTGTGGTTTGTGTACAGATGTGCTTTCACTGAGCTGGGTTCCAGCTGCCACCACCTCGACCACCTATCTGCATGACTGTCCCACAGTGGATGTCATTTCTTGTCTGAAGAGCTGGTTAATATTTAAAATTCATGTTTGTCTAGATATGACAAGTGACAAGAACCACAGCACTGAGAGAGAGGGAGATGGGTAACAGGGCTGTGGCAGGCAGCGTGGGGAATAGGATAAGTCAGGAGGTTATCACTGATATCAACCTGGGACCATTTGATATCACCGTTCACTGTTGCAGTGGAGGATTCAGGATGTTTGAGGGGCAGGGGTGGAAAAAAACATTAAGAAGGGCACCAGCTGTATGTGGTGGGGCACCAGCACACAGACAGTCATACATTTAGAGTGAAATTGTTATAAACAATTATGGTTAAGATTAAAAGATGTTACTTTGCACTTCTGTAATAAAACATGCTGGAAACTATGAACTGTCACCTATAAAAGTGTTGTGGTCACCTATTAATATTTTCTCCTCACATATTCTCCACTGGAGTGTACTTAATCATGTTGGAGGGTCCAACTAGAGGGCACGTCATCCCATTTACTCCACTGGAAGGGCACCCTAGATTGCAGATGTTTTATCTACCATAGGGGCATCCAAGAAGGCACAGCTTTTATGACCTTCTGCCCCCCCTGTTGTATCCGTTTCCAAGGAAAACACTGGACTGACTCTGAGTTTGTCTAGTCCAAATTTGATGTTTGTTTGACTGTTGGATATGCCCCTGAACAAGGGACATCTGGTGACAGCTCAGTTTGTCCAATAGATGTAATATGTGTGGTAATGTTTGCAATAGCACAAGGAATATTACATCCTGCAGGTGATGATCAACTGGAATCACACCTTGGCTGGTATGAGATGATATCTGACAACAAGTCAACACTAACAGTGACAGGGGGACTCAGTTTCATAGTTGTTGATGTGGGCTGTAGGAGGCTACAAAAAGGACTGCAGCAGGTAATACCCCCCAGATTCTGAGCAGCCTAGTGAGTAAAAACATGGTTACAGAGCCAGGAACAGAAAAAACACACGCATAGTGACTAGAATGAGGCAAAAGTGACAGGTGTGTGTTATGTGAAGTGTCTCAAATGATGCCAAGGACAGAGAATGTGTCTGAGGGGAATGGAAATAGCAGCCTGGCCTTGACCAACATTTCTTAATCAGTCAAACTGTTCAGTTAGGAAATTGATGGCACGCAAGCTCAAGTTTACAGACAGAATGGTACCCCTGCCACTGAGGATGAGAACACGAGCAGAGAGGTATGGGCATAGAGATGTCTGTGACCTCTGCTGAGCTCAGGTGATGGAGCCATAACGTGACATATGGGAACAATTAGTTAGGAAAGCTGGAAAATATGGTGGATATCCAGTACTTTTGTGAGCTCTTGGAAGAATTGAACAGCCTCAACAGTCCAGTACCCTTGTGTTAAGAACTTGTTGTTAAAATCTATATTTTCCCACGTTATCAAGAAAGATGTTGTGAAGTGTTGAATCCGTCATTGCAAAACCGAATGTCAAGGTTAGAGAGGCAGGGCCTCTTTGTTGTTTGTTTACTCAAAACTAAAGTTACTCATTATTCAAGTGTAATGAGGCTCTGAAGAGTTTTAACACTGCTTTGTTGTGTCCCTTTGAAGAGTTGTCTTTATTGATTTAATCTAATGAAGCTCTTTTTTTTTGTAAATCCCAAAAGCATTCTAATTACGGCACTGAATCCTGCTGCAATTAGTCCACGGGGACGTTGTGGGATCACCCGCAGAGGTCGATCAGCATATTGTCTAACAGAACGCTGGAAATGTTTGTTTGCAATTCCCATACGTGTTTTCTTTTTACCATAAGGTGATGTGTTTTGGGTTTTTTTTCTGAAAAAACTGTATATAATGGTGATCAATGTTGTGCAAGTTCACACCTCACCAGGACTAATTCAAAGTTCAGTTCCCACAGATTAAAATGAGGAACTAGTTCACACACATTTGCTGCATATCTCTTTCAGTGTATTGTTGTAGAAATGTGTCTACTTGTTGGGTAGTGGAGGTCTCTGGTCCATCCTTTACAAAATGCTGTCAGTTTGACGTAGAAGGAGGAACTTTACGCTGCGGTCTTGCTGCCATACCATTCGTAAATGAATTCTCGTGATCATCATTCACTCACAGGACTGGTGGAAAAACTTCAGTGCATCGTGTCGTTTCAGATTCTTTGCAGGTGTGGCTGATGTTCTGGCTTTTTTCAGACCCAGCGGGCACAATTTGCATTTCCATTGGAATCTTCGAAGATTCGATAGCCATGCCGGGCGCTGTGCAACACAGTGCGTGAGGGTCGTTGCCGTTCACTGTTCCCCAAAACATGAGCACGGTTAAGCACAACACTGGTTCTGAGTGATGTAACTGATTCCATCGCGTTGTTGTTATTCTTGAGGATTGTGACCAGGGGCCGCTGTTTGTGACTCATTTGAAATATATAAATGTAATATTCACTAATTATTTTCATGCTTATTTCATTTATTATGTCCTGTGTCTTTCTCAGTTGTCTGCCTCTGTTTGGTTAGGTTTAGGGACCTAAAAGACTTGGTTAGGCTTTAGAAAAGAGTGAGAAAGTTGTTGAATGAAACAAGATGTTTAAAAGGATGATTTATCTCATGTGCATGTGTTTCTGGTCTCTCGACCTGCTTTGAGTCGCCACGCTGTGGCATTACAAAAATGTGATTGGTCGGTGTCAGTGATGGTCCTGGAGTAACTTTAGTTATTATGTTCCAGAAATAACACCAACACGGTCATATCAGATCATCTGTGATGAGTCATCTTTGTGTAAATAGTGTGTGATGTCGGCTTAATATTGATCTAACACGTTATAGCTTGTCTCGTATCTCAGGATGTTTCCACAAAAGACCGCTCTGTATGTGAGAAAGTTGGTAATTCTGTTGGAGTGAAAAGATTCTTTTCAGCTAGATTCTCTGGAGTTTTCCTGCCCTTGACATCCTCCACTCCCTCCCACTACCTTCTCTCTATCTCCAGCACTCTCTCTCTTGAATCAGCGAGATTTATAAGGGCTAATAGCCGCCCACTCTCTTCACGCTCTTTAACTCTCCATCTATTGATATTAGCCAGCCAGGAAATGGAGCTAAATTATCCCATTCACCAGGTGACCTTAACAGTCCACAGGATTTACCCTCTAAGGGAGACTCTTTTACATTGTAACATTTGTACACTGAAAACAGATACTGGCACATACTGCGTATGCTCATTGCCATTTAATTATGCACACATTATCATCATGTTACAGAAATAACTCATTATGATAGAGCTTTTTTTTCCCCCACTATGGCACAGTGTAAATAACCAGCAATACAAATCAGCACAAAAAGGCTATCAGCGCTCTCAAGATAAGGTGGGAAAAAAAAGGAAAAAGGCAGACTAAAGAAATATTTCATTGTAGAACAGACCAGCAAAGGAGGCCATCCCACCCCCCTATTCCCCACTCGCTGAAATAATACCCTCAGAGAACAGACTGGTGAACCACTTCATCAGCCCCAAGCACATCACTGCTACCTTATATGGACAGAAATGGGCGGGACAGATGGGATGGAAATTCCATCACTCTCCTCACTTCTCCTCCTGATGCAAATCCTCTTCCCTCCTGGTCCTAATCACTCCTACATGTTTTTATTCACCTTCCTTCATCCCAAGTGGGACAACCCAACCTGTCATTTAACCCAAAGCTTTATGCACACAGGGCTTTTTTTTTCTTGCACAAAAAGCACTGGCAGCAGGCAGCTGGGATGAAGTGTTTTGGTGTGGATGAGGAGAAAAATGCTGCGTGTGGGTACTGTATCTTTGACAACATCTCATCCTCCTGACAGGAAAAGTGCAACGCTTCTTTTGAAAATCAGAGATATTTTTTCAAGTTGAAGCACCCAGAGCAGCAGAACAAAAAGCTGGAGTGTTTTGAACAAGAAAAGGTGCTGGGTAAAGCGCTTTTATAAAGACAGCTGCTTCAGTGAGCACAAGCACGCAGTCTCTATTGAAAGTGTCTGAAAATATGCTGATGCTCTAAACAGAAACCTAGTAGGCACAAGGCCTAACATTATCTTCAGGATTATTTCCTCCCCCCATCTCTGCTGCCCATAGATACACGAACAAACACACACTCTCAGCAGTACCTCTGTCGGTGAAAAGACACATCCTCACTCCAAGTCTCAGACAGAGCATGTAGCTTACAAAGAGCAGTTGTCTTTGTTCAGCAGGCGCAGGAGAGGGAGGGGTGAACATGGAGGGATAAGGATGGAGGATGGGGAGAGATGACAATTCCCCTCTTTTCTGTTTGAGCACAAAAAAGAGCAGACAGGCAAAATTTCTCTCACTAATCATAAGCATTCACAATTCAACCTGTTAGGACCCAGAGTCCTGAGCTGCACTACTGTGCTTGGGCCTAATTTAAATTTTGCCTTGATGATCGCGCCATGACAAGACAGGGAGTCGCAGGGAGATGACCGCTGGCTGCATGGTTAACAAAGATAACCTAGAGGGCGCATGGAGCTCAGGAAGGGGGACCGGGTTGACAAGCAATCAGAAGGTCACTGGTTCAAATCCCTGGATTCCCCAGATGCATGTCGAAGTATCCTTGAGCAAGATACAGAGCCCCAAATTTCTCCTGATGATCGGATGGCACCTTGCATGGCAGTCTCTGCCATCAGTGTATGCATGGGTGATTGTGACAAGTGTCCTAAGAGCTATAGAAATGCAAATCCATTTACAATCTGGTAATGGCATTCTAACGGCATTTAGGTGATACTCTGGTGATATCCTGCCCAAGTATGAATTCAACAGGAAGCCAATTCTTTCACATTGCACCCTTAAAGAGGTCATATTATGCTAATTTTCAGGTTTGTACTTTTATTTTGAGATCCTGGTAGAATACTTTTACATACTTAACTTTTTAAGTAACATGATATTTTTCTCATATGATGCATTGCCTTGAAATGTGTCTTTGGTGAGAGTTGCACTTGCGCATTAGGTAACAGGCAGGATGTAGCCAATCAGCAGCAGGGTAAGGCGGGTCATGCCGTGCAAGGTAGTGTGTCCAAAAAAATGCCATTACAGCTTGTAACCATGGCTTCTGTACAGCTGTACATGTTCGAGCCCTATTCTGATACCGAAACACAGGCAGAACAAACTGAACAACCTTTGCAACCAAGACTGGAACGGGACGTTTCTGAGTGCTAAGTTATTATTTTGTAACTATCTTTTATTTCAAATATAACGTTTAACTTTGCAATAACTTTGCATCACAGTAGCAACTGTATGTCTGCTGACTGACTGGAGTGTATGTATTTTATAATATATGTATAAATATACACATTTATATAACGACTTTTACACAGTGATGCACATTAGTTATGGAAACCTAACTAAAATCCAAGCTCGGACCCAAACCAAGCAGTGCAGGAGAAGTGTTTTCTGTTGGAGAAAGCAACTCCCCTTGGCTTTGGGCTTGTTCAATTTGCTACATAACACAATAAAGGAAAACCAAAAACCAAAAAGTATAATATGACCATGTAATACAACTCACACCGAGGGTGACATGATTATCTAATTTCATGACAATCTCTCTAGTACTTGTTTAGACATTTCACTAAAAACAACAACTGTGAAGTTGATGGTACAAGGGAAGAAAGTCAAGGCCTATAACACAACAGCTAACAACCAATCAGAATCTTGAAATGTCAGACAGCACTACATGTGCAGCTTCCAGCATGAAATGTAGAGACATGCTATGTTGCTGTGACCCACTGAAAAAGCAAAGTAAACTCATTTCATTATTAACTCCGAACCTTTCTGTCTTTCTGTGCTTCGGTCTCCAGAGACAAAACGCATGTATGGTTCCATGATTCCAGCATACTGCTGATAATTATTTAATGATGAGACACAGATGGTAAAGACACATTTAACTCTCTGCTGTCTTACTTTGCAATGGATTGCATGGATGCGTGGTTTAATTAATCCAAGAATATTTTGACTTGATGGCATTTTCCTCTTGTGTGTTCTCTCCTTCCTCCCACTATTCGACTGCCTTAAGTCGTATCATTTTGCTGTTTTGCATTGCTCTGCAATGGGAAGCCAAAAAAACAGCAAAATGAGACGACTTAAGGCAGTCGAATGGTTCTCGTCTCCTCCTTTGCAAAACATCAGTGATGCAAAAGCTGCTGATGCCACATGTCAATTAAATATTAATGGTCTATCTTTTTTCTTCGAGATGAGCTGAAAGGAAGAAAAAAGAATTGTGCTTGCTGAGGAGCGAACATAAGAAGGATGGAAATTTAAAATTGATTAACATGAGGCTGTTATTGTCCTATTCTATTCTTTTACTGAGTGGCACACCAAAGAACAATCACCTTTATTAATTTATTACTGCACGAGGCGAATGAGTACAAACAGCTATCTCACAAAGTCATACACACACATGCTTTAGAAACGTCATCTTAATTTTCGATTGGGCCAAAACAAATCAAGCAAGGCCTGTGTTTGACAAACCCAAATGAAAGTCAATCCCCAAGAGCCTCTACTAAATTGCTTTGCTCAGGAGCAATTATAAAAGGATCTGTTGATTTTGTTGTTAAGTGGCTCTGATTGGTTGCGGAGTGGCAGGCTCTAATGTAGACACTAATGCAAAGTGACATGTGTAACAGGAATCAGGACCTCATCACCTCTGTGCCTATTAAGACTGATTCAGGAGAGACATTTCACTCACACACTCACCTTGAGCCTTGGCACCATGACTGGACATAAACTGTTGATGCCAGCACCAATAGAAGAGCAGTGCCCTGCTTTTCTATACAGGATCGGTGGATACTATGGAAAATACTACACACAATACAAAAAGCTAATACTGGTTTCAGACGTTCTCAAATCAAGTCCCACAAAAACTGGCCAATAGCTGACCCCGCCCCTGCCCCATTTAAATCTTATTTAGTTTAGACTATCCCTTAGAGTCTATCCCTCATCTGCTGCTGAATGTAAACATATGAAAGTAATAAGTATGTTTCATCAGATAGATGTGTAAGTACATACAAGGAACTTTTAGCCAATTATGAACAGTTTACCATCCAGCCCCAGCCCATCCTGTCACTATAGCGATCGGCAGCTACATTTAGCAGCAGTTAGCAGATACTGGGGTGATATACTGCCCCCCATTATTTGGAATTAGGCTTGACAGGTGGCCAGTTCCATATTGCATATTTGTCACCATGTAGGTTGGATTCCCTATGAAATGAAAAGAAAATTAAAACTATTTTTATGGCAAGTTTCAGAGGATAAATTGATATATCTCACAGCCTGAGGAAAGAAGCTGCTCTGTAGTCTGGTGGTACTGAAACAATGTGTCTGTATTGTCAGACAGCAGAAGGACAACTAGCTTATAACACAATGCTTTATGTGTTGGACTTATTAGACAGCCTTATCGCGCTGTTAACCTACAATATCTAGTAAATGTTGATTGCTTTACTTTTCTCAACAAATTACTATTAGCAAGGAAAATAGTCTGGGTTGCAGACTGACATTGAACCTGGTTGTGTGAACCAACAAAGTTGACTTTGATCATCCATTGTCATATCATAATTATTACTTTTACACAGCCACAAATAGAGTTGTTACCTCATCGCTGTACATTCTGCAAAATGGTGTGTTTGAAAACGAAAAAATAATTTGTGTCTTTCTTTCGGCTGCTTCCAAAACCTCCTGCGGTGGTGCTATGAGCACCACCGCAGGAGGCGGTGGTGCTCATACTGCCGCCAGAATCAACACAAATAAAAGTTCCTTGTAGCTGCTTTAATGTAATAGATCAACATTTGAGGAAGGATGTTTGTCCTTCAAATATATAGCAAAGGCCAGGAGATGGTTAGCTTAGTTGAGCTTAGCTTAAATACTAGAAGAAGGGGGGATAGCCTGGCTCTAAAGGTAGAAGAAAATCCATAAACCAGCACATCTGAAGCATGCTGTTTTTTTTTTTTTGGTTTTTTTGGTTTTTGTTTACCAAAAATTCCATCATTGTCTATCCAAAAATCCAAACATGAAATAGATGGATTTTCTTGGCCACTCGCAGTTACCTCCTGGAGATCCCTCTGGCAACCTTACAGTGACAACAAGTCTGGCACAAAACCCACATAAAACCACAACTTGGCTTTAAGCAAATGAGATATAACACGGTAATTAGGACGCTTAGGACGTGCTGGTCTTGGTAGAATATGTTACTGTTGGACAGAGCCTGACTAGCTGTGTCCCCTGTCTTTGCATTCTTCATGCTAAGCTACTTGACTTCTTTTTTATCTAATTCTCAGCAAGAACGGGAATACACATATTCCCCAAAATGTCAAACTGTTCCTTTGCAAGTGTAAATTATTTGGATCTGATCATAAAGTTTGGCATGAACTGGATCTACCACATAAAGAAGAGTGAAAGCTTCATGGGAAAAAACACAAGTACCACCTGTACACTCTGTTGCAAACCAATATAACAGACCTGCGATAAATGCGACCTCAGTGAGGCTCATAATGTTTAATTTGTGTTGAGACTGGAGGCTGCTGATTCAACACAGAGGGGATTTTCTGAGGCTGTGGTTTGTGCTATTGTTGTGCTGCATTACATTGTGAGGCGTTTCTGTTTCTGTGTCCGCCCCCATCGCAGATTTTTTTGTTCAACCTGTCATTGTGCACCTAACGCCAGACACAGACTGACAGAGAGTTGGACCACTTCAAACACTGTGTATGTGTGTGTGTGTGTGTGTGTGTGTGTGTGTGTGTGTGTGTGTGTGTGTGTGTGTGTGTGTGTGTGTGTGTGTGTGTGTGTGTGTGTGTGTGAGAAACAACATCTGCAGTTCGTCAGCAGTGTCTGCTGCCTGGCAGAAGGTGGCGATGGTACCGGGAATGGTGTGAATGTGACATAATGTCACAACAAGGCAGCAAATGTGCTAAATGTTCAGGGGCAGGCTGCTGCTCCAGAAGAGAATCAAGCTGCTCATATTAATGCCAATTAAGATCAGACTTAATCAAGAAAATTGAATTGCAAACTGCTACCTTTGTCCTCTTACGTTCAGATAGACGTTACCTCAGATACTGAATGAACTCTGCGTGAACTCAGGAAATACCCGCCAGTTCACCTGCAGTAAAGTCACACGTGTGTGTTTGTGTGTGTCTGACTACTTCTCATCATCTACTTTATTTTACACGTTTTACATATTTAACATTCTACCAGTATATGATGGAAAAACGAGCTCTGACAGGAGAAATGACACCCCGTCTTCCCTTCAGCAGAGTGTAATGCGGCAAAATGATGAGAAGACTTTGCGAAAGGTAAAACGGGGGGCATACGTTTCTGTGTGACTGGTTTTCCCAGATGGCCATGTGGAGGGAGCTGTGTGATCAGAGATCTAATAAACCGGTGGATATGCTGCATCGCCTTTCCTGGGAGGGAGTTGTTGCCATAGCAACCACAAGCACTGCAGGTTAATGGTGGGAAATTATGATTTGCCGGTCGCTAACTAACACACGGAGCCACTGCCGAGGCAACTTTGAAGCTTTCTGTGGCGGCAGAGCGGTAGGAGCGCCTCCTCGCAGTGCAGTTTTTGGACACCACAAAAGGCATTTGAACGAGTTCCAGTTGGCCCGCAGCAAAATGAATTACATTTCACTAATGCATTTGTACTCAGAATGGTTTTGCTCTGTATTTGCTACACACACTCAATCTGCACATAATCCTGAATATTAAAGTAGTAAAACATATGAAAACACCTTTCAAGATCTCAAATAGGAATCAAGTCTCTTACTAGTTCCTCTGAGGATGAATAAAACTTTAGAAACTGTGAGCTATGACAGCGTTTCTGTCCAGTTCACAGAATAACATTTGTTTTTTATATTGTTGCAAAGAGTCATTGCCTCTTACTGATTGGCCCTAATAGACTGAGGTTTAAGATCTACGAGCTTGAGTCTTCTGTTTGAGGAATAGCTTGACATTTAGGAAAATACATTTATATTATTTCTTGCAGAAAGTTAGATGAGATGATCGGTATCACTCTCCTGTCTGTGTGATAGCAACACTGGAAACAGGGGGAACAGCTAGCAAACAACTGAATCTGGCTTCCTATTCACTGTGCACATGTAGACAACCGTAAGAGGACGATACCGAAACATGGCACACCATAGCTTGTCTTCAAAACCTTCCGCCATTGCTGTCCCTGTGGCTTCCGACATGTTTACTGACCCCTGACCCTTTCAAAACCCCACACTGCCCCTACCGTTCACTTGCATATTGCATTAATTTCAGCCAATGTGCACGACCGACACTCCGAGCACATGCAGGCCACGCAATTAGCCATCATGCATTTGTGAACACGTTGTTGAAACCAAGCATATCTCTGGTGTTAGTGGACATTTTTCCCCCCTCGCGTTTTCTGTAGAAGGTTTAGGACAACATCAGCTCCCCGACTCTACGAGAAGAAGAGGCATTCATCCTCAGGGGACCATTGTCTAATATTTAATTGTTGAACGTCAAACATCAAACAGCTGTTAGGGTCCCTTTCCTGCGGCTCTAAAGATATCAAGTATGATGTGACAGAGACTCTTTCTGCTTATAGAAACAAGCTCTCTCTCTCTTTCGCTTTTTTTAGGGAGACGCATGACAGAGCATGTAGATTCTTTGCTGTGAATAAGAAGAGCGGAAATGAATCAGCTACTGTACCTCCATGACTCAGAGGGGAATGGAAAAGGATTAATCCGTGCAAACACAGGAGGCCTAACAGAGGAGCATCGGCGAGGGGCTCACAAATACCACATGTGCCACTTATTAAAGAGAAACAACACTGAAATGACAAACTGACATTGACATTCAATTAAAGGATGTGAATGTAACTTTCAGCTGCAGATGAACACCTGCCTGGCACACAATTCCAACCTCGACAAAGAAATGATCACATGCTGCCTTCTCCATAGCTACAGTGTGGATGAAGAGGCAGCAGCTCAAACAGCAACACCATGAAACGTTGTCATTTTCACTGCTCCCCTTACAAAAGAAAGGAAGGGGAGGAGGAGGAGGAGGAGGAATCCAAACAAGTGACAGGTCTGAGAGAGGAGAGGTGTTTCTACTCTTTCAACATAAAGCTCCTCTGTGGAAGTTTTTGTGTGTGTGTGTGTGTGTGTGTGTGTGTGTGTGTGTGCGTGTGTGTGCGTGTGTGTGTGTGTGTGTGTGTGTGTGTGTGCGTGTGAGTGAGAGAGAGATGGGGGTGGAGGGGGTCATAAGATCCACTTTAAAGTCCATTTCATATCATAATTATTCTGAATTATTAATCACAAAGTCATTAATTTTACATCATCTCCAGGTCCATGGCACCCACGAGTCTTCAGACACGCTCTCCTCTCAAACAAAGCTCGCAAAGCCTTTATTTCTCCACCGATGAATAAACTTCAGTCGCGTCGACAATGAAACTCATTTTAAAAGAGCTCAACAAACAATGAGGTGCCATATTCCCCCAGCTGCACCACCATCACACTCCTCACTCCTCCAGCTCGTGGCCGGCAGGGTGGGACTTTTGTTCCCGTGGTGCTGATGACAGAACAGATGGTGAGGAGGGTTGCCTTGTTTTTTTTTTTGTTTTTTTCCGGGCACCGCTGTCGGTGTCAGACGCGTTTCAGTCCAGCTGACCTGCGCCAGGCAGCTGCTCGTCAGTGGGAGCTGTGCGCTGCAGCTTCTGTTTCACTTCTCAACTATCACCGCCGCGTCTCCAAGCACAGGAGATCCGAGCTGATGCCAAAGAGCTTTTTTTTCTCTCTCTCCACAGATTTGAAATAAGGCTGCTTATTTTCTGTTCGCTCTGCATCATCATCATCATCATCAACATCGTCCCGGAGCTGCGTATGCTGCATGGGTCAGATACAGTAGCCTGCAGCAGAGGATACAGCGCTTCATAGGTGAGAGCAGCGTGTTTATTCTGTGCATGTGCTCAAATCTTGATACATTAACAAAAAACAAACATCCCAGATCATTAGCTTATTTCATATCTGGGTAGAAAAATGTGTTTTCGTCGGGTCAAGAGTGATAAACTCGTAAAGATGAAGTCATCATTTTTTTTTATTTTTTTTTTTAGAGATGCACAGATCAACAAAGATGAACTGAAACAATAACGCGTTTCTCTCCGTGGCGCGGTCCTCGTGCTGCGCGTGTGAACACAGAGAGATTTGAGTATTTTTTTTTGCAGCTCCAACAAAGAAAGATCTCTCTCTTTTTTTCTTTTACAGAAAATAGACCCTCAAAGTTGTCATGTTTATTGATGTTTATGTGTGATGTGTGCGCTGGGTCAGTCTCGTCGATAAAATGCATTATAGGAAATATTAGATTTGCAAGGGCACTGTGCTCTGCAGTCAATCTGTGCAGAGTGTATCATTATTATGAGCCTTTTTCCAAGTCCAAACAATAGACAGCCATAAACTGATCAGGGATCAGAAGAGGAGAAGCAAACCTAGAAACAAAACATCAAAACCAAATGCTGGAATTCTTGTGTTAAGTTGCAATATTCACTTCTGTTTGTACTTCAGCCCCTAAAAGACACATATTTATGCACACTGTGAGTCTCGTCAGTAAAGCTGCAGTCAGGCCAGCAGCCCTGACATTTCATTACACCGTGACACCGGGTTCTACTAACAGTGAAGTGGAACATTCACACAAACTGCAGCATCACTAGCCAGTGCGGAGGGCAGTTGAAACAGCTGAGTACGGGCTCATGTGCTCCACAGAACCCATTTGCATGGGGTCAGGAAAATCGGCAGATGTCTGAAGGGGAGACGCAGAGGAGTGAGAAAGAAAGGAAGACGAGCCGGTGTTTCTGCTCAGAAGTTGGAGAAAGCAGGCAGGGTTAGTCTGCATTGTTTGGGTCACCTTTGTCAAGTGAGCTCTGTTGTTTCAGCTGCTGCATTACAGCAACACCTGTTACTGAGACCGCTAAAGAGCCCACTGATATCAGTGTGGTTAGCATATAGGGTTGATCAGGGCAGGGGGGACATTGTGCATTTGTTTTGGGAGTCAAAACAATTGATACATATGTCACCAAATGAGGGTTGAAAAGGCTGTGGCACCTTCCCCCAATCCTCACAATGCGCAGTGACGTACGTCCTCAGCTGGTCATGAGGAGTGTGAGAACCTGCCGAAACAAAGACACGTCTCGGTGCGTCTGTGTGTGTTTGGGTACGAGCCATTGTGAGCCACAGGGCCAAACTCTGCAACATGTGCTGGTGCCGGGGTTCCCACAGCAGCAGAGACAAGGGTGCACCAGCTTGACCTTCTGCCTTTGTGAGTATGATCTGAAGGGGAGCGTAGAGACACTACGGGCCAATGAGAAGGTTCGGTCATGTGATGTTGTGACTGAGTCAGCTGTTTTTTCATCCTTTGTTTTACCAGCAATAGACTGAAACTGTATTTCGGGTTTCACACACAGCTTTTGTTCTAGATAGACAAGGTGGAGGAGACTTCAGTTCAGTTAAAGGGACACCATGTGGTTTTTGAGAGGACATTCAAACTTAGAATATTAACATCTACTATGTTAATGAGGTGATTACACAAAGTCAGAAATGTGTATTCTTTCCATAACTGAATAAACAAGCTGCTCTCGGAGGAAAATAAGATCACCAGAAAACTGTTTGACGCTAGAAAGGTGGCAGGGTCCGCCACATATAAACAAAGTAAAACAGTATAAAATTGTGTTGTCCTTCGAGGTCAGTTTGTTTATTCAGTCATCAAAACGAAGAGAGTTTGTTTATTTAGTTTGCTTAGAAATAATAAAAGAAAAAAAAACAGTCCGTGAAGATCTTTCTCTACTGAACAAAAATATGTGAATTAATCCTGCAGACGCACATTTTTATGAAAATCCACCATGTAGTTTCGGGCAAGACATTTGAATCAAAAGAGAAAGATCTTCACTGACTCATTTTTTTATGCCTAAACTAGCTGAATAAACAAATTCTCTTTGTTTTTACAATGGAATAAACTGAATAAAAAAGCTGACCTTTAAGGACAACACATTTTCATACTGTTTTACTTTGTTTACATGTGGTGGACCCTGCCAACTTTCTAGCTTAAACAGTGTTCTGGACCCTATTTTCCTTAGAGAGCAGCTTGTTTATTCAGTTAAAACCACATTTCTAAATTTGTATTTTTACCTCATTTATAATGTAAATATATAAATTCTTGATATTGATCTTCTTCTCCAAAACCACATAGTGCGCCTTCAAATTAAAAATCATTTTAACCGCACAAGTTAATCTTCCTTGACCTCTGCTTTTCTTTCGAATAAGGATTCCCCTGACGTTAGTGACAGTGGCTTTGTCAGTATGATTGATCGATGCTCCAATGACAACAAACTGGCTTTTCACCAACATCGCAACTGTACGGAGCAATGAAGTGAAGGGGGAGGGCAAAAGGGGAAGAGATGAGAAAAAAAATGAGAACCAGAGGAGAAAAATTGTGTCAAGATCCATCTCAGCTCCTCGGGGAAATAAAGCTACCATATGGATTTGCAGTAAATAGGAATACAGGCAATTTGCCATGCTGCGGCTTATAAACCTTAATGGTGTGTGAAGACATATTTTTAAAAGTATGCAGCATACTTTCTTTTATTTCCATATGTTTTGGGGCATTTTCTCGTTGTACCCTCGGCCCTGTTGCATTTTCAGTTCAGCAGTTCCCTCCTGTGGCCTTCTAATTGAAGCAGAGCTCTCTGTCCTCTCCCTCTTTACTTCCTCTCTCTTCCCTCTTTGGTGGAGTGGACATGCATCCTTTCTCCTCTTCGGCTCTACACCTCTACCATCAGCAGCTGCACCAAAGCCCTGTGTGATGTGAAGTGAGACGCTTGCATACTAATGGAGCAGGAACAGGATGTGTCTCAGGCAGGCCAGCGCCGCGAATACATAGAGAAAACATCAGGCACCACATGATAGCTCCGGACTGAGACTGACTGAAAAAGTGGTTGTTTTTTAGTGTTAAAATGCGGAGATGTGTTATACGGTGGTGTATGCTGACATGGGAAAAGAGCCAGACATTTGAGCATAAGTGCATGATATGATTGTGCTTACCGGTCAGCTGCATCATGCGTATACGCTCCGTTGTTTCACCATACTGTGTAATGCTGCAGTCACCTTCTTGTACCAGCAGCAGCTCTCGCTGGCATTTTCCTTAAGCCGTCTGATGGCACTAATAGCTGTCTTCTCATGTCTTCTCATTTGGTTATGAAACAGACATGCCGGTGGCATAGCCGTTGCTATGGTGACGGCATGTCTGTGAGCCTGTTGTGCGGCTGCTGATTCAGAAACACTGCTTACATTTTGCACCCAGTGAAAAGGGCCTCAGGAATAGAGGGGGCAAAGCGTAGCCTCCTATGAAAAATGATGCAGTATGCTATCAAGTGAGGTTCCCCCCGGCTGCACCAGTGGCACATGAGGTGTAGTATTAGCAGCACTGCATCCAAATTCTTCAAAGGTGTAAAAAGGAGTAAATTACATTTCTTCAGATCAACCAATGAGGACATTTTTTTTAAAACAATTCAAAACAAGAAGTGTTTTTTTTTTATCTTCATCTGGTGAAAACAGAAACAGATTTAAAGAGAAACCGTCCCTGCGTCTGACTGCAGGTCTGTGTTTCTATAGCCACTCTGATTATCTTCATTGCTCCCTGTGTTGTCCAGAGATCCTGTCCTATAAATGCATTTATGAGGCCCTAGCATGGAGCAGACAAAGCTCATTATGTCCCACAATTACATCTCGCTGTTTCGCTTCCTCTGGGCCAGTGATCGTCGCTTAAAGGTTTTACGTGAACCCACCCTAGCTTCAGTAGTTGTATATTTGTTGACGTGTGTGTGTGTTTTATATGTGTAATCATGTGTGCTTATATTAAAACCTCATAAGGATTGGGTGTGCAGACAGAGTAAATCCCTCCTGCTGGAGGCTTCAATTCAGACAGTCAGCTGGATAATGCCAAGCTGTTGAGGGATTTTTCTGCCTCCACGCAGCGCTCTGCGTATGCATGCATGTCACAGTGTGTGAGTCGAGCGGGAAAACAGGATGTGTATTTTGTGGCAGTGCGGAGATGGTGCAGTGTAGATACATATGTACACATGCATTTTTAATTATGTTCCCGACAGTGTAATTGCTTTCTGCTGCCTCAGCCAAGAGATTAGCAACGTTTTTTTCAGGATACAGGAGCTGGTCCGGCCCCGCTTTGACAGTGAGAGAATTAATCTGAGACCTAATCTCTGTCACATCCCAGAGAACAAGAGTTCACAAAAGGTGTCGTCCCACAAAAGTGATTCTGTACAGCGTGGTGCTATAACACACCTCTCTCCATCTCCCTCTTTGATATGACCCTGTAGGATTTTACTTCTCCTCTGTCTTAGTTCTTGTCATGTTTCTAGACGAGACTCATAGCCAGGACTTTGAGGCAGAATAAAATACACATTGTGCTCTGTCTCCTCAGAATACACACGTGTTTTTTCATCCTGCAAAGGAATGCACTGACCAAAATAGCCTCATAGTATTTGCAGTTTGTAAGAGCTGTTTAATATCACACAGATTCTGATTCTGATTGTATCCACCAGTAGGAATGATGGCACACATGTCTGTGTATTCTGATAGTAGAAGTAAAGTGATGGGGAACGGTGAATGAGTTGGCCAATGCTTTTTTTGTGTGTTTGATTCAGATGTATTCATGATATATGCTTTGTGTACTGTAAAGGTCAGAGCACATGGATATGCTGTACGTCATTTACAGGAAAACTATTCGCTGCTGATGTCGAGGTGTAGGCTGTAGAGAATTTTACCACAAACTCAAAATCCTCAGTCAGAGTGGCAGAGCAGCTGGCTGTATGCCAGCTTGAATCCCTGGATTAGGAGTTGACAGGAATGCTTGGATCCCAGACACATCAAACTGACATCAGAGAACTACTGGCAACGAAATTCGAGTGTTGTGTCGCCTCATGTCACCTTTGTCTCGGCCAAGAACTAAAAGGCTGCATTTGAACCACTGCAAAGATTACAACCGACGTACGTTCCACGTTTGTTTAGCCGGGTTTGTGATGCTCATTTTACAGACGCTTCAAAAAAAAGGCCCTTTTGGGCCACGTGTGTCATGTGACGTTGTAATTAAACTGCTTAGCCACTACAAAAACTGGCTTCAAAGCCCAGCGCTCTCCCTGGGGGCTTGAGCTGAGTCGATGAAATCATGGATATTACAGTGACGGGCTCATTTGTGTTTAACAAGCAATGCTTTACCGTAAAACGTGTCATTTATGATTATTGTTAGATACGGACAGAGCCTTCTGCTGGTACTCATACTGGAATTTTGTCCATTAATTTTTCCCACATTTTCTAATAGAACAGTGTAGCAGTGTGGCCACTATTTAAGCTTGACACGACCACAGGAGAATAGAAAGAAGTTTCAAAACTGAGGAGAGGTCACATGAGTTGAACATCTGCATAATGTTTCTTTGCACAGGCACAGAGATACAGTCACTACAGAACAGCTTAGATCGCTTCATACGTAAATTAGAAATAGAATGCCTTTATTGTAATCGCACAGTGTACAATGAAATTTCAGTGGGCAAAAGTGACATATACAAGCTTTTAGGCACAATGCTGAACTCTGCTTAACCGTCAGTAGAGCTGGTCGGTGGCCAGTGGCTGTACTGGGTAGCTTGTAAGTATGAATCTGTGTACTGCAGTGATCATGAAGCAGGTCATCAGTGAAAAAGAGCATATGTGCTCAGCAGAGCTTCCGCAGGTCAACAAGGTCAACGCGTACACACAGTGAGGGAGAGGTGGGAACGGATGCAGACCCCCACGGTGCTGCCAGGCTGCCAGAAACCTGGTGCCAGGTGTCTGAGTTTTATGGCCTCAGCATGAAGGCGGCGATTACTCCGCCTGTCTCTTCCGATTTGATACCCGAGCAGCGCGCGACACATGGAGGAAGCGAGGGGACAGACAAATGTATTACCAAGTAAATCTCTTTACACCGAGGCACAGTGTATTGTCCGGCAAGTATTAAAAGACACTTGAATGGATTATTTGAGAAACCGAACGATGGATTATGAAAGTCGGGAGGAGGTGCCACATGTTCGGTTATTCACGTTCAGGATCCATGAATAGAGGCCAAGAGAAGGTGCCACACTTCAGTCGCACTGAGGGGAATCAGTTGGGTCAGTTTGAGTACGGCCGGGTCACTGCAGATACCAGCCATCTGATGCCAGGCACCATGTGCGCTCTCACACACAGAGATGCAAACACGGATAACCTGTGATGCTTAAACGCTAATTCTGATTTCTCTCCCTTTTGTGAATTTGAGGAAAGAGCTGCAGTGCCTCTCTTCTGGCACGTCTCCCTGTGTTGCTCCTCTGCATAGCAAAGTGCTCGGTTCTGTATTTGTTGAGCCGCTTCTTACGCTATTGTACATGCAAATGTGGAGGGAAAACTGTGAGAGGGTGTCAACACATTGCAGGGCGCCAACAGACAGCACATGAAAGGGGAGTGAAAACAATCTGTAGCTGTTTTATGTTAATATTGGAGGGACTTGTCAGTTTTGATGTGAAACAAATACAGCCAACTATCTCCGTCTGCTACACACACACACACACACACACACACACACACACACACACACACACACACACACACACACACACACACACACACACACACACACACACACAGGATGCTCACCCTCAGTTTATTTATGAGTGTGAATTTCTGAGTGTGAGTCAGAGTAGAAGCTGACACTGTGGCGTTTAGTTTGAGCAAAGGGAGAGGAAACCTATGAGTCTCTCTTTGCCTTCTCTCTAGCTCATGCAAACAGTTATAGAGGCAGATGATTCCTTTTGCTCCCTCATCACACACAATCACTCACAACACTAACGTAGGAATGTGTGCGCACATAAAAACTTAGTCAACAGAGCTTCAAAAGTCTCATTTCAAAAAATCACATCACAGTCTGACATAGGTGGGTTACATTTTAGGATTTGTTTGGGGCTCAGCCTGTCAGCCCACCTGGACGACTCTGGCTCTTATGAAATTAAAAAAGCTAAATTAACTTCTCGTGAGCTTCCCATGGGCCTGTACGAAGGAGTGAGTGATTAACAGTGAAGAGCACACACTCCATGTTTATTAAGTAAGTCGTGTAATGGGCTCACAGCCAGAGTTGCCGGCTGTGCCCACCACACACACACGAGTGCAAGAGGATCACTGATACCAAGCTGGTATGCAGATAATTTTACCCGGCACAGAGACAAAGAAGTGTTAGTTATCTCTGAGGAGGCAGATATGCAACACATCAGGGAGCCAGAGTTAATATATCGGGTGCTGACAAATAAAAAACATCAGGGAAGCAGAGTTCATATCTTGAGTGCTGACAAAAACATAATGTATTTGTTGTGTTTTTGCATTACAAGCTACATGCTAAATGGACCTTTCTGGTTGTGGAGAAGCTAAATGAGACATTTGATTTCTTTTGGGCTTCAGGTTCCGTTCCTATAACAGTCCTGTACTCTCTCAACCTGTAAAGAAAAGCAACAATGATTTTCACTAATGTAACGGTTTAAGAAACAAAGCATGAAACAAAGCTCATGCCCCACCACTCTTTTTTTTAATAATCTAAATCAATCATTAGTCAGACTTAGAGGATGCAGACTTAGCTTCTGTCCATTCCTTTCCAACAGCTTTTTAACTTTTCGCTACGTGAAGCGACAGCCTCAGAGCAAACAACCTGCACGCTGAAACTGGTAACTTACTCAAACACTGACCCGTTTGCTAATGGCATGATGTAAACAAGCTAGCAACTGTTGCCCTTTCTTTTTAGTCATTTTGCAGGGGCAACATCGCTGCATCCTGATGTAGTCAAGTGCCTCCCAAGACGATTGTGATTGGTTGAAGGACATGCAAACAAGCCAGAGTGTTTTTTTTTCTCCCCTCTCACAGAATGAGATTCGAAGATAGGGACTAATCCACCCGTTGAGAAGCAACTAATAAGAAGGGATCCAAGTTTAGTTAATTTATGGAGCATCAGCGGTCTCTTGTTTGTCTATTTTCCCGACATGAATTAAATTTATTCAACTTATTTTCACTGCACATCTTTCTTCTGGTCATCCCAAGTAGTTATTTGGCATGCGTAGTCTCACTCAATTTCATCTCAAGATCCAGAAGTAACTTTTTCTCAAACTTACTCTTATTTTTCAAACTGTGTCTGGCTGTGTGGGTGCTCATTAAAAGGTATGCATGGCTACAACATGGCAGGGCAACGAGACAAATTTGACAAATTCATTCTGCTCCGTTAGACATGTCAACTCGGTGCCCTAAATATCTGTGGGGTGGCACAGTGGAAAACTGCCACTTGCCTCATTTGTAACCCTCTGCAAGCAAACAAAATATGACTTACATTCTCTTTTCAGCTGTTGTCAGTTTGACTGGGTTTGCAGATACTCAAAGGTTCTAACATTTTACTTCCTTTCTGTTTGTTTAGGTCAAGTTTGAACCAGATGACCTTCGGCCCTGGCTTCTGCAAAAAACTTTGTCCTGGATAAGAAATCACCACTCCGGAAATTGCCTACAGCAACTAGCCAGCAGCAAAGCAGACTAATGCTCATGAGCCTTCCCTCCAAACCTTTCTCCAGAACGCTGACTCTCGTCTAAGCTTTGTGCGAGCGGAGAGAGCAGACGTCATGGCCCTTAGCTCGCAGCCTCGGCCTCCCCTGCTCTGGCTGTGCACGGGATTGCTTCTTTCCTCTCTGTCGCCCGTACAGGGCAAAGAATGTCCACGTTTGTGTGTATGCGAGATCCGCCCTTGGTTCACCCCTCAGTCAACGTACAAGGAAGCTACCACGGTGGACTGCAATGACTTGAGGCTCACGCACATCCCCACTAACCTGTCCACAGACACTCAGGTGTTACTGCTCCAAAGTAATGCCATCTCTCACACCAGTGGAGAGCTGGACGTGCTGTTCAACTTGACAGAGCTGGATCTATCACAGAACAACTTCAGCACTGTGGAAGCTGTGGGCCTCTCGAGCATGAACCATCTGACCACCCTGCATCTCGAGGAGAACCAGATCTCCCAGCTGCCAGACCATTGCCTGGGAAACCTCTCCAATCTCCAGGAGCTTTACATCAACCACAACCAGATAAACTCAATCTCCCCTCGGGCATTTGCAGGCCTACACAGCCTGCTGCGACTTCATCTTAACTCCAACAAGCTCCATGTCATAGACAGCCGCTGGTTTGAAGAAACACCCAACCTTGAGATTCTAATGATCGGGGAGAACCCAGTTATCGGCCTCCTGGACATGAACTTTAAGCCTCTAGGAAGACTGAGGAGTCTGGTTCTGGCCGGCATGGACCTTACTGATGTTCCAGCAAACGCATTTGTAGGTTTGGACAACCTTGAAAGCATTTCTTTCTATGACAACAAACTGGTCAGAATTCCTCAACTATCCCTTCAAAAAGTTCCCAATCTGAAATTCTTGGATTTAAACAAAAATCCAGTTCATAAAATCCAGGAAGGGGATTTCCGGAACATGTTACACCTGAAGGAGCTGGGTATCAACAACATGATGGAGTTAGTGTCAATTGACCGCTTCGCTCTGGACAACCTACCAGAGCTGACAAAGCTGGAGGCGACCAACAACCCTAAACTGTCTTATGTGCACAGGTTGGCGTTTAGGGACATGCCCTCCTTGGAGAGCCTGATGCTTAACAATAATGCCCTCACTGCACTTTACCAGCACACTGTGGAGGTGCTGCCTAATCTGCGTGAGATCAGTCTGCATAGCAACCCATTGCGTTGTGACTGTGTCATTCAGTGGATGAGTTCCAACAGGACCACAGTGCGCTTCATGGAGCCGCTTGCCATGCTGTGCACCTCCCCGTCAGAGCTCAAAGGCCAGCGAGTTCGAGGTCTAAGGCTTCTGGAGTCCTCAGAGCAATGCCTCCCGCTCATATCCCACAACACCTTCCCCAGTCACCTGAACCTCGAGCTGGGCATGAGTGTCAGCCTTGACTGCAGGGCCACGGCTGAACCCGAGCCTGAGATCTACTGGGTGACTCCTCTTGGGACAAAAATCACAATAGACACTGTTTCAGAGAGGTACCACTTGAGCACTGAGGGAACACTGCGGCTGTTTCATGTTCAGGTGGAAGACTCTGGTCATTACACCTGTGTGGCCCAGAATACAGAAGGAGCCGACACACAGGTTGCCACTGTCCGTGTAAATGGCACCTTGCTAGACAGCGCCCAGGTGATGAAGATCTACGTCAAGCAGACTGAATCGCACTCGATCCTGGTTTCCTGGAAGGTCAATTCTAACGTCATGTCCTCCAACCTGAAGTGGGCCTCGGCCACCATGAAGATTGACAATCCGCACATCACCTACACAGCTCGTGTCCCTGTAGACGTTCACGAGTACAACCTCACGCACCTTCAACCTGCCACTGAGTACGAGGTATGCCTTACAGTCTCCAATGTCCACCTGCAGACACACAAGTCTTGTGTTAACGTGACAACACGTAGCGCCACCTTTGCCCTTGACCTGTCTGACCAGCACCCGAGTGCAGCGGTGCTAGCTGTCATGGCGGCCATGCTGGCCTTCCTTAGTCTTGCCACTGTGGGTGTCTACATGGCCCGCAGGTGGAAGAGGAAAAACTACCACCACTCCCTGAAGAAATACATGCTGAAGACTTCCTCCATCCCCCTGAACGAGCTTTACCCTCCACTCATCAACCTGTGGGAGACCGATGGTGAGAAGGACAAAGATGGCATCACAGAAGGAAAACCCTCCCCTGTTGACACCACACGTAGTTATTACATGTGGTGAGGATTTAGTAAGGAGGCCTGGCTGCCTCTCCAGCAGCACAAAAAGACACACTTTTGCCATTTTGGTGCAAAAGTCAATTAAAGTTGCAAATGTTTTTTTTGTATTCTCAGCTTTGCTAATAAGAGGCAGAGTGATCAAGGACAGGATTTTTATTAGTATAGCGTATCGCCTTTGTTTGATTCTTTCTCTTAATTGTTTTGGACTCTCCAAGATGGCAGCTGTATTTAGCCTCCAGGTTTTCTTAGTTGCTACGCTCTTATTTCTGTGGTGCATTTTTGACTCACTTTCCCGTTGGGTTAATAATACAGCAGCAGGGGCCAATGGTCTTCTTGCGTTATTAGTGAAAATCAGTGTTTTTTCCTCTGTTTTGTAAAACAGGTAATCTGTTGTGCACTGATAGATAATGGAGTTTGTCTGAACTTCAGTTAAAAGCTGACAGCGGGTTTAGACTCGTTAACCTGTCGACTGAATGTTAGCAATTGTGCAGTAATGTTGTATCAACTATACCTTTGAACTTTCTGATTTAAACTGTGACAGAATAGGATTTTAGTTTGCTGATAAATGTGATGTTAATGCTAGAAAAACAAATGTTTGTTAAAAACATTTTGAGTTGTTTTTTATTAAGGTGCACTAGAAACTTTCACGACCCTTTCCCTGTTTACTCACTTATTTTGCTAGACTTTTTTGCTAATTGCTTAGTTTATTATTTCCACATGCAATATGTATACTGATGAAGTTAAAATAATAAATTTTTGGTTCTTTTGCAGACATCTGGTCTTTTTTTAAAAATTCCTCCTCCACTTATACAGTTATCATACCCTTTCAGTTCTAACAGGCACACTCACTCCCTGTGATACATGCTGTGGGTGTCATGTGGATTCTTAATCGCAGGTCTTGGAAGAACTTAAGCCCATCTCAGTCCAAAACCGAGTGAACAGCTTTCGAGCGTCACAGCGCTCACTGCCCTGAACCATCCTTACAGACAGAGCTTATACTGTGTCAGCTTAACTTCTCAGCATGGGTATTTACAAACTTCTGATACAGACATTCAGATAGACACACAGTGATGAATATTTGAGCAGGTGCTGCCCTCTACTGGATGCTACAGATAATTATAGTAAACAGAGGTCAATAATTATAAAACACACAAATAGCAAAGTAGGTTCCTGAGGTTTAGCATTAATAAAAAAAACAACAACCTCCTATTCAAATTCAAAGTAGCATTTTGAGTCATGTTAATAAAATTTGGTTAGTTTTTTTATTAAGGCAAATTGAAAAACTGAAAGAGACAAAACAAAGAAGATTGTTCAGGATCCCATTTCTCACAGATCTACCAATGTATTTAAAAATTATATTACAGTACATTACAATAATCTCACAGTGTATCTGTCTCAGCCAGCTGTTTGACAACCTGTGTGCAATTTACAAGACCACACTGATCTTTGTCATGACGATGAAAAGTTTCATCAAACCAGCAGAAACAATGACTTGACTTATATAGAACTCTCCACAATTGACTTCTCTATTAATTTCTCATGAAAAAAGGCTGACAAAAATATCATATAAAAATTGACATTTTGAGATGTCTGCTAGAATATAACACATTCTCAATTCCAAACTGATTGAGGTCCTCTTCTTCTTCAGATGTACACCGGTTAATAAGATGGCAAATAAAAAAAGCCTCTATCAATTTCCCTTTATCAGCTAACCAACACTGGAGCAACTGGAAGAAGGAACTCTGTGTTTAAGACAAGCAGGTCGGGTCACCGTCGCTCCTGAGAGACGCAGCGAAAACCCAGATTAGAGGCTGAGCTGTCCGGAGTGTTCTGGCTTCTGGCTGCACATCTATATCTGTAACAATAAGACTGGAGGAGGGGGGAAAGAAGAGAGGGAAATTTACTGTCATTGTTACGATGTATTAAAACTAGAATTAGCTCCTCATGGTTGTATACCTCCATGCACCAGTCAAGATGCTCCTTTGGAGCTATGGCATTGAATAATGGCCAGAATATTTTTGTTGAAATATTATGACATCACAGTGAAGTTGACCTTTGACCTTTTGGATAAAATGTCATCACTTTATCATTTTATCCTATTAGACACTTGTGTCAAATGTCATCATAACAAGCATGAATTCTTGAGCCATGTTCATGGTGACCACCAAAAACTAACCAGTTCACCCGTTTGTCTAAGTCGACATTTGTGCCAAATCTGAAGAAACTCCTGTCAAGGCGTTGTCACGTTCACAAAGAATCAGAGTGACGGACTGACGTACCTGAAAACATGTTGTGCACAAAGACAAACTCGCACAGAGTTCTCTTTATTTCGCATTTCTTATTGCTCTTAAGAAAAAGTTCTTTTTTGTCCATCTATGTCCTCTCACCACTCACATGGTTTATTCATATGAAACAAACAGACCTCTGTTCCAAGGGCTTATTTTGCATGCAATTAGTCAAATTCCCATGGCAACCAATGCTGGTGGCAAGCAAACTGGAATGGTCACCAGTGGGCGGCTTGAATGGTGTTGCGGATAAAGTAAATGCACCATATGGTACGAGTTCTCTCGTCATCTCCATGGAGGTTTTTTTCCATCTATCTTAAATCCAGAATGAGCAGAGCGTCCAGGCGACTGCGTGTCCTAGCAAAGAAATCTGTCTTGTTGTCATTTCTTGCAGCCTCACCTTTTACCTTGTTATTACCATGGATTCTTCCTTTACTGCTCTTTCTTTGATGACTTTAGTTGGGTCTGTTTTTATAATATCTTTACCTCAGCACCACTGTAAATGAGCATTGTCCCTCCAAGTGTTTTCTGAATTCAAAAATAAATTCAAACTACTTAAGTCTCACATTGCAGGAAGAAAGGAGAGACTAGAAGAGAAGCTGAATTTTCCCTTTGTGGATTAGAAAGCTCCTCTGCATCCTTGAAATGCAGAAGTCAGCGATTTTAATACTCACTATAAAACAGGTTTGCACTGCTAGTAGGAGCTATTGTGTTTTAACTGATGCACTCACATCGCAAAAGAGCCATCTGCACACAGAATGTGAGCTATCAAAAAGTGCAACAATGTCAGCTTAACATGCAGACTGGTGTTCGTAATTTCATGTCTGACAATCAACATGCTGAATGTGACTTGATTGAATCTATAAAGTCTAATAAGCATAAACGTGTTGGGGTGGTTGTCTTCTTTACCTTGTGGCACATGTATGAACCTCCCTTCTTCACCTTGTCAGTCCCTGACGGAGGGCCTGTCTAGAGAGAGAAAAACAATCAGATATCAGAGTTAAAGCTAAACCTGGAGAAACTGAAAAAGCTGAGTGGGCATGTGTTCTTACTGGGTTCTGTTGTTTTTCTGTGGTGTGATGCACCGTCCACCAGTCTGAGGTCCATTCCCATGCGTTCCCCACCATGTCATACAGGCCGAATCCATTGGCAGGGAAGGACATCACCTGCAGGGTACAGGGAGAGCAATGCCACATCACAGGGTAAGCTCATCCGCAGACTTTATCTACTCACTCCACATGCCGAAGGAAAGTCAGGTGACGTTTAGTAGTCAACAAAACACGTTTCCGGAGCTTCACAGCAAAACTGTGTCGTAGCTTTCTCCTCAACAACTGAAGTAAAAGAGGTCTTGTTTTGAAATATAAATAAACACAATATTTACACCCTTGGGGCGGTCGGGGTGTGGGCTAATGCTTTGAGCTGGGAGGCTACGGTGACGATTTCAACTTTGAAAAGAATGTAAGATCTCAGGGCTTCAGAATACTTGTTTTTTGCCAGGTGAGCTGTATGGAGCCAATTTATTTTATTCACTTATTTTTTCAGGTTTTTTTCCTACATTTTGAAAGAGGTTTTTCAGTTGTTTTGCTGTGAAGCTGTGAAGGTTTGTGGACTACAACACTTCACTTGACTTCACATCAGAATGGGGGTGAGTAGATAATCACTGAAGTTTCCTTTTTTGGTGAACTCCTCCTTCAATGCAGGTTTGTATCATGTACTCCTACAAAGACTTGTTTCTTCTCACAGCATGGAAGATGAAAAAGCCTATGGCTGTATACTGTATGTGCATATTTGTATTTTTGACAGAATGAGCATGTGACTCTGAGGGGGCTTTCCAGGAGGCGACTCACAAATACAGATCACTTAGTGTTCAACCTGGATTAACAGGTACTCCCGCCGGTTTATCTTCATTGTTTTTGTTCCTATTGCTCAACATGCCAAACTGCTTAAATGTCATGTGTGTTGCTATAATCAGTGAAGTGTAGACTACCCAGTTTTTTCATTCTAATTCATTGTTTCATTTAGCATTTTTAAGCAAAAAAGCCAAAAATTTGCTGATGCCAGCTTCTTACATGTGAAGATTTCGCTTTTCTTTGTCATTTATGATTGTTAATGAAGAGTCTTTGCGTTTTGGATGGAAGAAGCTATTTTAATCAGCAGATTATTCTGAACTAAAAATAATCATTAGTTGCAGCCCTACTCGTATCCTTGAATGATTTGTGATCATACAATCATGACTGACACTTTTAAATAAGGGCTTTATTATTTAAAACTGCTGCTGCAGAGAAGGAGACTGGAGCAATATTATCTAATGGTTATTCATTTGATCTGTGGAAGCAGCTGGTGTGACTTTATTAACTTGTGAAATGAGCTCTAATCTCCAGCAGCTTTAATTTCCTGTACACTTAAAGGCAGTGGCTCAAATGTACACCTGTTTCCAGTTATGTGAAATTGGCTGATGAGCCCAACACACCCACAGCTAAGGCATCTCTCCATCTTCCCTTCTATGACTTACTGGGGACGTTTTGATGTATCCATCCTCTCCAGAGTTACTGTTGGGGAAATCTCCCTGCCAGAGGTTGGCGTAGTGTTGTCCTTTTGGGTTCAACTTGTTTCCCCAGGGGTAAAGCCTACATTCAGGGGCAGCATGTCAGTAAATAAATGTGGGACATGCTGTATGTATGCCGAACACACGCCCGGGCTTTTTAGTATATTATGAAGTCACATAACGAGTAAGTGCCATACCTGTCTTTACGACCGCCCCTACAGGCGTACTCCCATTCTGCCTCTGTAGGAAGTCTTTTGTTAAACCAGGAGCAGTATGCGACAGCATCCGCCCAGGACACATGAAGAACAGGATGGTCCAGCCTAAAAAAAAACTGGTTTGTATTAATTACTGAGCTTGTATTTGGCTTATTAGTTTGCTTTTAACATTATATATTACTGTAAATAGAAATAGAAGTAAAAGAGAAGTAAAATATGTTTTTAAATCAACATTTAAAAGGTAGAGTTCTCTACCTGTCTGTGACGTTGGAGTCAGGACCATCAGGCTGCCTCCAGTTGGCCCCTTTGACCGGGAGCCACCAGGGGGCAGCAGCAACCTGACAACAAAGTGAGGGTAACAGTGGTCAGTGACTGACCCCAGGCTGTATGGTTCCTTGTCGTCTTTAATGTACAGAGCTGTAACACTGCTGATGGTTTCCAGTAGTGCAGTGCTGAGATGAAGCAGTAAATTCTCTGTTGTCTGGTTTTCGTCTATGAGAGGCCTGCTGTGTTCAGGCCTCTTGCAACCACTCTGAGAACATTCTCAGGGTTGTTAAATAACAGCAGTATACATCTTAATGTCTATCTAAAGCCACAGCTACATGTGACCTGAGGTTGGTACTTTTAAGGTCTTCCCTGAGAAAGGCTTTCTGCACATAAGCAGTATTACTCTAAATAAGGTTAAATACTCCATTAGTTTGGAGTTTTCTCTCACAATACATATTAAAACATCCTCTTTCTTCTTTATTTTTGAACACTGCCTAACATGGCTTATGTGCCATTTTTCTACATCCTCTCTGAAAAAAACAACAACTTAATATTTACTGATGTTGCAGTTCGCAGGAAATAGATGCAATGATCAATCTATTTATGTCATATTATGTCAACTATTAAATAAATTGCAAGCTATTAGGATAATCCACTTGAGTAATTGAGTAAAAAAAAAAAAAATCAAAATTATCTGATTCCAGCTTCTTTAATGTGAAAATTTTCTAGATACTTAACTCCACTGTGACAGTAAACTGAATACATTCGGATTGTGGACAAAACAAGACATCTGAGGTGGTCATCTTGAGCATTGAAACACTGATTTTTATAGACATTTTATAGACCAAACAACAGATCGATTAATTGAGAAAAAAATAGATTAATCGACAATGAAAATAATCATTAATTGCAGCCCTAGCTGGACCATAATGAAAATGCATACTTATTTTATTAGATAAACACCATATTAAACTAAGCACTATCTATTAGCCTCACTACTTCATTACTCTGATAAAATGTAGCCTCTTTTCATCCTGGTATGGTAGAAGCAGTTCTTCTACCATAACAATTCTTACAACTGGTGTGAAGTATTAATTCTTCATGTAATTGAAACACGTAATGTAACTACACTTGGTATTTTCAAATGATTGTGACAGTGTATAATGCTGTGATTAAATCTGGTAGACATGAGAAGAAAACTTAATGAAAATGTCAAATTTTCAGTTATTTACACTTGTGATTTATATTAATTGGATGAATAAATAGGAAACAGAAGAAGGAGAAGAAGAAAAAGTATGAAGGTGTACACAAAGGAATCCAAAAAGGCTAATACCAGTCATCATGGCACTAACAACGCTTCACTTGTATAATAATTAGTACCGGGAGCTTTAGCTGTACAGGTAAGTCCGCTGTTGACTTATAATACTTACGGCTTGGGTGATTTCGTTTTTGACACTCTCGCTCAAAAGTCCCTCGAACACAAATGAGTCTCCGAATTTCTCCGCCTAAAAGCATGATTATAAAAACATTATGAGCAAAGGAGATGCCTATTAACCTTACGAACATATATGCCTTATATGATTGGTTTGTGGATTCAACTGTTTTAATGAATCTAAATAAAATACGATCTATGGTTCAATCTTTAGATACAATACCTCAGTAACGTATCCTGAGGCACGGACGAAGCTGTGGAACTGTTGATTTGTGACTTCCTGGACATCCATGTAGAAGGAGTCCACATACACCGGCCTCTGAGGGCCCTCGCCATCTGCTGGGATGCCCGGGTTATCCGTTCCCATCAGGAACTCTCCTCCAGAAATCAGCACCATCTGTATGCAGGAAATAAACATTTTTTTCTTCTTTTTTTTTTTTTTACCAGCAGATAAGCGATCATATGATTCTCTGAAGTTTTAAGAAGGTTGGAGAACTAATGAGATTAAGAGTCTTTATAAGGCCTGGAAACTTAATCTATCATTAGTGCAAAGATTAGATTACCAGATCGCGAGGAAGCACATAAACTGCAGAGGCACAGTCGGAGGCACACAATAAAGTATACAGAAATAAATAAAGGTGCAACATGCATAGAAGGAGGACATATTTACAAATTGGAGCAATGTTAATGATCAGTTCTTCTACACACAGCTGAAATTGTATTCCTCTTTCAATTTGTCCTACATCGTGGCGTTGCTTATTAACTGTGAGCTTTTGGCGGGGCCTGTCATCTACTTAAACACTCATGAGGTTGTCCAGGAAGCGGGGAACTCCCTAGATCCTGAGGCTGTCAGGCTGTTTCACTAAGATCATTAGCTAACCCTGACTCTGACCTTAAATGCCTCTAACCAGAACTAAAAATAACTAACACAGAATCAGATCAAGTACTCTATAAACAATAGCGAACAAGGAAATAGAGCTACGACACTCGTCCACCATGATCAACCACAAACATCACGTCATTCACTGAAACAGCTTGTTGGAGAGTGGTTGAGAAGGACAGCTGTTAAATATCGTTTATTAATCTATTGATTACTTCTTTATTAATGGATTATTTGTTTGATCTATAAAATGGTTAAAATAATGTAAATCGGTGTTCCCAAAACTCCAACATGACGTCCTCAGATGTCTTGTTTTGTCCACAACAGATAATCAGTTTACTGTCATGGAGGATAGAGCCCTACGGGTACAGTGGTTGGCCTATATTTTCATCTGATATTCATTTAGATATAGATATATATATCGGTATCACCATACATGTTATCCCACATGCTTGCCTAAAAACTTTTAATGTAATGCAGAAAAAGATGCTGAGTGCAATTTATGATTATTAAATTGCCAGTGAAGTGTATTGCAGTCCTTTTAGACAATAAAGTTTATTGTTAACTGTGAAATACCCCGCCTCCATTACATACCTCTGTCAGAGGTGTTAAATAGCCACAAGTTTGGAATCATAAATAATGTTAACAAAAAACAAAAATAACAAAAAATAATGTATCTTTATTGGCTCACATATCGATATCGGAATTGTTTACATCTCGGAATCACTATCGGCCCCAAAAAACAAACATTGGTACTACTCTGAAAAAAGGAGTAAGGAAACGGGAAGAATTAAGAATTTGGAAACAAAGAATTAAGATTTTATTTGTTTAATACTGAAAACACTCTATTGATCATCAGTATAGGTGGTGATTAATAGTTAAAAAAAATCGATATGTCATAGCAGCCTTGTTGAGATGAGCTGAACAACTGATTTGCAGTGCAAAACTGTGATGAGATGGTTTCAGTGTCTTTGTTTAAAGGGGTAATATGTAAGATTTTATGTCGAATATGTTCAGACTCAACTAAAGTTATCAACAGAATGTGAAAAAATTGCAGTTTTGACGTTGTGCTTATCTACTGTATGTACTGAGATGTAGAGATATATAGTGAAGTTAGCATGCTCAACAGATAGCTTCGGCCCATCACAGGAGGGTCGCACTCAGCCTTGCTTCAAATCTGCCCCTGTTGCAATTTTTAGTATTGCAGCTTATTCCCCAGCATTTTCTCTTTTATTGTGAAATCTGAATCCGTGGAGTCGTTGTGTTTGTAAAACACAGATTTAAAACTCTGTGATGTCATCACAGTGTGATAATAGGCTGAGCGGGAACTCTTGGGTGGGGCCATTCAGGGAAACTATAATATGTATATTTAATGGGTCGCAAAACCAGGTAAACACAGAAGTTAGGAAACTGTTATTACATATTGCGCCTTTAAGAGCACTTCAGTGGGGTTAGTGGATACTGCGTCACCCTGACGTCAGACTGAATTTATAATGTCAACTTTTCAGGAAGTCATGTCATCTTTTTGTTTTTGTTTTTTAATTTTTTATTTAGAATGCACGTTTAGTTTATCTCCTCGGGTCTTTTTATGTGAACTTCTGTACTTCACCTTTTATTGGAGAATAATAACACAGTTGATAACAACTCAGGATTCATCCATTTACAGAAGTCCCAGTTTCATGTCTTCTCTCTTCAACTGTCCGATGAAAGCTGACATATTACCTGACTTTGCACTTCCTCCTCATCCCCCTGAGCTTCAGACAGCCTCTCATTCGCTCTTCTCGAGTACTTGTCAGCTGGCTGTGCAGGAGCCGTCCTGTCCTCCGCAGGCTCCACGGCAACGGCTCTCTTCAGGCTGTCGCACCCGCAGCCCGACGCTCCCTGCAGGACAGCGACTTCCGGCTGAGCCCCGCATGAACCCTGACTGCACAACACTCTGCTCACACACCCAAAGACAAAGACACATAAGGCAAAACTTCGAACCATTCTCGCAGGACCACGGCTCAAAGAGACCTGCTCATCTTGTTGTTGCTGGTGCTGCTGCTGCTGCTACTCTCACTTCCGCATTGTCACGTGGTCAGTCAGCTGCGTTGCGGAGTAACAAAGTGTAACTCCTTCCTGCCCGAAGACGAGCACAACTTGTAGTTTTTATTTCTATAACAATATAATTAAATTGCAAGTTATTATCAGGGCTACTCCTTTTAATGCCAACGAAACCACCTTTTTTGTAAACACTGATAAAAAAAAATACAACATTTAAAAAATAATAAAACCCTAATCATGCTGCTGTGTGAGAGTTTACATCGGGTAAAAAACAATTAATAAATACATAAGTTTAAAAAATGTGCTTGCATCCTAATAATCAAGGCTCCAAGCTAGGAGCAGTTTCCCAGAAGTGATGGGACCACATGGACATCATTTCCCAGCTTTCAACGCTGCTGGCCGCTGGAGGAGAAGAAGAAGTGGCATCGGGCCAGCCAGTGTGCTGCCTGCCTCAGTGAACACAGCCCCGGAGCACTGACACACACACACACATACACACACACAGGCGCGGAAAGGTGATAGAGCTGTCAAAAAAAAATCAAACCCTGGATTATTACAGCGGCTGACGGCTGGATCTCAGCCCGGGCCCCGCTGGAGAAGAGCAGAGCCACAGTCATGTTGTCTTAGCCGGTCGGGAGAAAGCTGAGCACCCGAGCTTTTTTTTCACCGCACTAACCGAGGTAAAGTTGAGCGCACAACTTGTACACTTCATCCTCTCTTTTCTGTCTCTGTCGGCGGAGGGGGATTTTTTTTTTTTTTTACTTCGCCTCTCCTTAAAAGGCTAACGAAATGCTCGCAGCTTGCGATCCTGAGCGCTCGAGAGCGGAGGAAAACAACCGAGAAGACAGCGAAGTGTGATTCCGGTAATCATTTGGGGAAGGCTGTGTAAACTGTGATTGCGGATGCCGATTAACGTGACAAGACGCGTTTTTTGCTCAAGTTTCGTGTTCAGTGGTCAGATGAGCGGGGCCTTGTGAGGAAGCCGACAGCTGATCGTTTCACCGTTTGGAGCCAGTGTTTTCATCTGGCTGTTACAGCTTTATTTTTGTATTTTTTTTGTTGTTGTTGCGAGTTGTCGACCCGAGTAAGAAGCAGTGCTTCAGCCTCAGCAGCGATGACCTGTTGCAGGTGCAGAAAAAAAAAAACCTTTTCCTGTCAGGCAGCTGCACCTCCTAATCATTAACTGTCCAACCCCAAACCACAAACACAAACAGCTTACAGTAACAGAGAATTTCCCTGAAGCCTCTATGCAAATCTCTGCAGCCAGACTGAGGTTTCGGTGTACTGAAGTGTACCTCTCAGGGAACCCTCTCCTCTAAAATACTGTACCGCCACCTGACTGGAGAGCATCTGTGGCTCTTGTGGATTTGTTGTGTGTTGACATGATCATGTCTGCAAAATGGAAACTGGAAGTCAGGGAACAGTCAGCTGTGGGAATCGATCGGTGATGTTTGAGCCGAATAGATGATCATTTTATCAGGGCACATTTCAGCATGGAATAACATGAAGCACAATGTGACTTTTTTATGTCATTTTCTTTCTGCTGCAGGTGTCAAAAATGTCGGATAAGATGTCCAGCTTCCTCCACATCGGGGACATCTGCTCCCTGTACGCAGAGGGATCCACCAACGGCTTCATCAGCACCCTGGGGTATGTCCATCTCACTGGCTGAACACTGTGCATGTGTGGGCCCGGCTTCACACTCTGTTCTATTGGCTCAGCAGCACTTGGAAGGAAGGAAGTGGCACCAAAAAAAGCAGTGACTGTTAACCGTTTTTAGAAAGTTCAGTTTGGCGGAAAAAAACCCCCGACTCCTTGGATAGAGCATCCCCATTCTGATTCTGTGTTTGTCACAGACATCACTTCCCACTATCACTGACAGAATCGGTTTCAATAGAGATAAATCGAGTGAGTTTTGCAGTTTGTCCCACAGAACAAAGTGGTGGAAACAGTGGGAGGCCTTTTTGAAGTGGTGCTTTGGCCCTGACTGACCCCATGGCCACTGATAGTGCTGGGAAAGAAGGAAATCTAGGGGCGGCGAATGCTCAGTTAATGATAAAGTGTGTGTGTGTGTATGTGTGTGTGTGTTTGTGAGAGTGTGGCAGGAGTGGGTGTGGAGGGCACCGTTAGAGGAGAAAATAACAATGAGGTGGTGCATAATACTCGAAGCTAATGGTGAAACCAGGTTTACAAGCCACTCATTCACCCACACAGTTGCAGCAATACTGTGTTGTTTTTCTACTTTCTACGAAAATATATTTACATTCTTTATTGTTAAATAAAACCACATCTGTTTATCTTATACTGTCCGGTGTTGCAGCACTGTATACTCCCTTTGTTTGAAACGCTCTGTTTTAGCTCCTGTCTCTTTAAGGGCCCCCCCCCTTCCCGAGTACCAAGTCTGCTCTCATTGGTCAGTGGACACACGTCTGAGCCAGCGGCGCTAACAACAGCCAAAGTGCAGAGTGAAGCCAAATTCTGCAAATGTGTGACATGGTGATGTGGTGTGATGTCACAAAGTCACAGAATCAAAGGCGGGACTTCTGACGAGGTGTTTCAGGAGCTGTGTTTTCTGTGGGAGAGAGAAACTTCTGTTGGAGCAGACTTTTACTATTTTCTACTTTGAAGATCTTTTACGTGCAGAAGAACCTGTAAAACGCTGAAGGGAAGGAGGAAACTGAAAAACCATAATAGGTTCCTTGTAAGATACTGCTGACAGTGTGGGGATTCACGCTTGTTGCACTTTAACCTTTCCTCCTCTGTTCTGAGGAGTTCTGCATCAATGCTTTCCCGGCAGAAACCACAATATGATCAAAGGAAGGTGCAGCATATTGTGCCTCGCATCCGTAATGCTATTGGTATCAGCGGAGGACCTCCCCTCCCCGCTCATGAAAAATGGAATGACCTACAGCAAAGACTGAGTCACTGCAGAGACTTTGTGGCCTTTCTCAAGTTCCAGCGCTTCCTACATACATACACACACACACACGCACACATGCAAGCACGCATATTTTACGAAACTGTCATGACAGATCTGGCAGTGAGCCATTTTCTCCACGCACAACCACCAACTCAGCAGGCTGCTCCAGATCATCTGCCCTCAGAGGAAGAAGAAACCATCCTGAGAAGAGAGAGAACTTCTCCAGCTGAGCAGCATTCCCAGCTCTTGTTTGGTAACTGGAGTGACGGGATTAGAGGTTAAAAATGTAAAAAATGCTGCTTGGTACAGTCCAGCCTGGTTCGTCCCATTTATTCAAAGGTGTAACGATTAAACTCCTGTTGGAGACTGGCCGCTCTGACAGAGAATGTGTGCATCGTTCGCACATGCAGATGACTGCTCACACTTGCTGTATAATTTCTTCTTAATACTCCCGAGATATTTTCTTGCTTTCTATCCGAGTCTGCTGCCTTGTTCCTTGAGGTGCTCTGACTGGAGAGGTAGACAGGTCTGTTTGGACAACTGTAGACATTCCCCGGAGAAAAGGCCTGAAATGGATGTGGGATTTGGCCTGCGTCCCGACAAGTGTTATTCTAAACTAGTAGAAAGCTAAATTCGTCACCAGAAATTCCAGCGTGCCCGCCGCAGGTCATCAAATCCACAGTTATTTCATGATTGTGTGGCGAGGGGGAAACACCAGCACTGTTTTATACGAGCGTTTTTTGTTGGGAGTGCTTTGTTCTGTGTTCAACACACACCCAAACCAGTTTACTCACAAACCCACAGGGATTATATTGACGTGACGTGGTGACATACAGTAGCTCAGATACCAGAGTGAAATGTCAATCCCAGTACATTTCTCACAGAAGTCGACTGATATGTGTGTCTTTGATGGGCAGTATAATTGTGATTTTCATAGTGATTTTTTTATATAATGTAAGGCAAATATTTTCAACCTTTGCTGCTTCCAGCTTTTCAAATGTTAAGATCACTTATGAATGTTTTCTGAAGCGTATTTTGCAGCACTGTTTTATATTTTCTAAATTGTTAATCAGTTATCAGTTAATGAGCTAGAGCCATTATCTGGATCCGCACCAAAAGTCAATTGGGTCTATTCTAGGCCGAGACCCATCCTCCATCCACGTTTTGTGGAAATCTCTTGGGTAGTTTTTGTGTAATCCTGCTGACAAACCAACCAATCAACAAACAGACACAGAGGAAAACATAACCCTTTTGTCTGCAGCAAACAATCGTTCTTATTATTGATTATCGATGATGATTGGTCAACTAATTGTTATAGCTCACGAATAAATAAAAATATTATAACCTGCAGCCTCAATTTATTTCAACCTGGCAACTGATGATGCCATCGGTGATCTGTCTCTAGTTCTAAGACCATGCTTATATAATGTACCTGGAAAAATATTCACAGTTTGGTCAACAACAAACTCAGACATCTGATTAACAATGTTATTTTGGATTTCTGTCCACAGCCTGGTGGATGACCGCTGTGTTGTCCAGCCTGACGCGGGGGACCTCAACAACCCGCCGAAGAAGTTCAGAGGTAAGACAGCCTGACATCATCACGCCAACTGCTGTCTGTTTATACTGCGGGCCCTGCGAGAGAGACGCTGCTGAATGTGTTATGCCGTGTTTCTTTGGTGACAGCCGCAACATCTCTGCCCGCTGGACTTCAAATGGAGCTGCCTTTGACATTGTTAATGGTGCGTGTGTGTGTGCATGTGTTTCGTGGCTGTGGGAGCCTCCTCGCACACCTCGTCTGCGGAGGTAGAGGCAGCTGGAGAGGATCAGCTCTGGTGCTGATTTGTTGGAAAACAACACGCTTGAAAAAGCTGTTTTTTAAACAGAAGGCCTTGAGATGCCTCTTTGGGTGAACCCAGTTATTTTTAGCTTCAATACAGGAAGTAGAACTCATGACCCTCGGTTCTCAGGCTCGAGGTTTATGCCTCTGGGGAGTAGCCAGGCCCGACATTGTGCAGGGAAAAGAAATGTATCAGAGCCTTGTGTGGTATTTCTTACAGGTTTCTTGTACAAACTACACACACAACAGTTCTTCACCGCTGAGTAAATCTTTGATTGAGAACATTATTGCACCGTTGGTAGGTACAGGCTGTCCATTAAATTAGGAAAGTATTCGTACCAAAATCCCTGTCTTTTTAAGGAGCGTTTTCTAATGGCTATCAGTCCGTCAGAGTTGTTGGTCTTTGCAATGTTAAGCAACTCGATTTGAGGGAGTGAGCATTCCACATACGCCTGCTCACACTTGGCTTTTAGGATGTTATCTGCTGTCTCAAGAGCATAAATTAGATCGGACTGTATTTAGAAAGTAGAAAGCTTTGATGTGAGCAGTGGCCAGACGGCTCATCTCCTCACTGGGTCTCTGGTGTCCCAGGACAGGTTATCTCCCCCAAGAGACAATCGCTGTCACCGCGATAAATACCGACTGCAGACAGAAGAATCCACCAAGCCGGCAGCAACATGAAAGACAAGGCTCTCGCTCCTCCATCTTTGCTGCCCTGTGTGTGTGTTTCTACAACCGTCAAGTGTGTTCATAGACGTGGGAATAAGTGGCAAAAGCACCTGTTGATTCTCATCAATGATCACAAATCAACGGAGCACAAACATCTGCAGTATTTTGCAGTAATGTAGCTGGAGACTGACAGCATTTGTGTCCGCTGTAGGGACTAGAGACACACAAAGTAGTTTTGACTGACTTTGAATCATGCAGTGTCCTATTAGTGTTTTGATTAAATTCTGTACATCTATTTTTGGCTGCAAACGTGATTGTGCTGAGGGAGCTGCCTATTGGCTCGGTTACACAGGAAAGGCTTTCACTAATGACTGTCTCTTGTTTAAACATCCATCCTCACACACTCCTGCTTTCCCCTCCACTCACTTTTTAAACTCGTCGCAAGCTGCACGGTGCACTCAACGTTCTAAATATGACCTAGTGCACAACACCAAGCATCAGTCAGATTTGAAGATATTGAAGGGTTATAGCAGACCTGCTGTTTTTGAATGTACAGTTTCATTTTCTTGACTCTTGCAAGAAAAAGCAAAATAAAGGAAATGAAACTGGCTGTACTCCAAAGAGATTTGTTAAAAACTTGTTTACGGATGTGTCTCCACAACACACTTGGACATACGCTACCTTTACGAGTGCTGTTAGAGTGGCGTTGGTAACTCCTTCACCACGTCAGCTGCTCTTGACCAGAAGAGGCCTTCGTGTCACTGTGAGAGGCCTCTGATGTCCACCAGAAGGCAGAAAGAGATGGGCCCTATATGATCTTAAGGAAAAGGACAGCCCGATGGAGTAAAAGTGAACCCAAACACAGTCTGTTTTGATATATTTTAGAGACAGGGACCGTGTTGCCAGATTGTAGCTTGGCATTAACAGGACATTTGTTGATTTAACACATAAAGGTCGGTGTGTGTATACCACCAAGCATCTGTAAATTGTTGTGCAACGTCTAAAGGCTCTGAAGTAGTTTCATCAGGTTTGACAAAATCATTTTTTAATGTTCCAAAGGGCTTATCTCTGCCCGGAGTTGAAGTATTGAAAATTCAGAGCAGACACAGAGAGGAGATGAGGAGATCAAAGGGTGTGTTCTTTTAAATGCAGGAAGGGTCTAATGGAAAGTGCAACGTCATTGGAAATGTAGGATCTAGTGTTTGAAGCTCAACCAAGCCTTTCAGAAGTGCGCCTGGCTTTGAGGTCAATTTGACATTGTGGCTAAACTGTGTAATTACAGCTTAAGGTGACGCACACAAGCCCCCATAATTAAAAAAATGTCGATATGTATGTATATATGTATATATATATATATATATATATATATATATATATGTATATATATATATATATATATATATATATATATATATATATATATATATATATATATATATATATATATATATATATATATATATATATATACACATATGTGTATATATATGTATATATGTATAGGTTTACCCATTTAAATTGTCCCTTTTGGCATGTAAAACAGCCTGCGTACATGATATTGTTCTCTTTGTAAGTGATGATACAGCGGAGGACACTGGACTTTATGAGTCAGTTGACCTTTTTAAACATTATGACTTGTCAAACACAGGTGTAATTGCTAACATTAGCGATGGCTGCGTTTCATGTTGCTGTGTCAGTCATGTAGTAGTGCACGCTGGCTAACTGCTTTAATGGTACAACGCAGTTACTCGTGTTGAACCTGTGATTCTCCTGCCATGACGGGTCAAAAGAAACACTATTCCAGTCTTGGAATGGGACACTTTCGCGGAACAGATTGATCGTTGATGTTATTAGTAGCACCTGTGCTTTTCCTACTGTGACAGGTCAAAATGTCGCCTGCGGCTCTTGAACACCCCTGCCGGTCGAGCTTCATAAAGAATATTGCAAGATGTCTTTCTGTAGATTGTATTCTTTTACACCTTTTTTTTATGATCTTTCTGTAACTATCTCACCATCGTTGCCCTTGTGCATTGCATTTGGGAAGAATTGTGTACATCAAAAGCGCTCTCAGAAATCAAGCATTTTTTTGCTTGCATATTGACTTTTGCAAGTACTCTTTGTTCTAATATGTCATACGATCGGTCTCGACTGTGATAACCTGTCAAGTGGTTATCTAAATATAGTAGTGCGGGTTGAGAAGCATCATTTATGTGGGTTTTCTAAGCCACTCTTAAAGCCAGATGAGGAAGTATTCGCCACTCGAGAAGTGTAAAACAGCATTAAAACCAAACAAGACACATGCCTCCCCTTGTTTAAACATCCACAAACACGGTCCAGCTGAGTTTGCTTACATATCTGTATTTTCTGAGGGGCGGACTTCTCGTTTGAGCTGTCCGGCTGTCCTCTGGCAGAGCAAACGCTCTTCAGTTCCTCCTCGTTTTGGGAGGCTCCTCCTCAGCTGCTTGAGAGGGACATAGTGGTGCAGAGATAAACCATCTTAGCGGAGGCTGTAAGGGCACAGGGCCAGAGTAGCCATGTCCACATGCAGGGCCTTATACTGTCATTGCTGAGGTATGCTTAACATTTCCTCCTAATGTAAACACCAGTACCTTCCACACAATCCCACTCTCACTCATGTAGTCTGCATGCGTACACTGACCTCACGACGACTTGCTTTGTGTTTCAAGCGTTGTTTGAAATACCATCACATACACACACCTACACACACTCAGATAGTGCTTTGAGTTCAGCAGAGTACGCCGAGAAGCAGTCGGCACATCCAAGGCAGGGAAGAACACTAACTCTGCTTTGTATTAGTCCTTTAAAATCATCTTCCTTTGTATTATTTGTACTTTTAAACATCATCACTCGGTTGTTTGAATGTCGGACCACCATCTAGTTTGAAGTTGCTATGATGGCAGCTGGTTTTGTTGTGGCAGTGACAATTGAATGCTCGCATTGTTGAAATGTCATCCACTTTTAATTTTCACTTTTAGTGAATCATCAGTCACCATCCTCTGTCTCTGTCTGTGTTCAGCGGGCTGTTCGTAGATCAATGAAAAGACTTGGAGTTGTTGTGAAATGTAGTGTTTTGTTTTGCACAATAACTCGTTCGAGTACACCTTTGATGGTTTCTGATCTGCATGACCAGCTTTCCCACAAATGATAATAAAAAAGAAATCGCAGGCTTGACTTGAAAGTCTTGTAAGTGTTATGGATGCTGACCCAAAAACGAAATAACAAATTAAGTCATCAGCACTCACAATTAAGTATGATATTATTTATATCGATGCGCAGCAGCAGACAAAAACAGACATGTTTCAGCCCGAGGCCTTCTTCAGCGCTAAAATCTGTTTCTATCTGCTGCTGCGCATTATTAAAAGTGTTTATAATTGCAAGTACTGATTACTTTATTTGTTTAATAAAGGGGGTAAACATTGAGGCTCTGGTTGATTGTGTCAGGGTGAAAAGTTTGATAGTGACTGAGAAAATCTGAAACAAACAAGACGAAGAAGGAACCAAAACATCCTCTGTCTTTTCAGAAACAACGGGAACTCATATTTGTGCTTGTTTTTATGCCTGACGTTTTGATTTCTAAACCAGGAGCATGTGAAGACCATTATCGCATGTCCTTGTCATTGCATTACATGCCTACAACTCTCCTGTTGTTGTTTTTTTCTTTTTTTGTCTCTCATCTCCTGCCTTAATTTCCTCTAATGTCTTTTGCATGAACACTCCAACAAAGTTCGGAGCAGAAGCTCCTTGCCGCTACCTATCAGTTCTCAGCACAAACCACTGTTGCTGTCAGAGACACACTGCAGGCTAGTTGGGTGGTTGGTCTGAGATAAACACCAGGAGCGGTTCTGTCTTTAGTCCCTTCCTCTCCTAATAACCACATATATTGCTTTCCTGTCTATTGAGTGAGGAAAGGTCTTGCAGGAAGCGGTGAAGGGAAGCTGTTGTCGCTAGACCATTTATTTTCTTAGATGCGCTACAAGTGATTAGTTGCTTCCTTTACAATATCTCCAACAGGATAGGAACCTCCGAGCGAATAGCAGTTTATACAAGCCAGATCGTTGAGGATACTGTTGATCTAAGATAGAATCGAAGAAGTATTTTAAAATGTGGGTCTTTAAGTCCATTTGCCAGATTGATGTTGTCTAATTACTGCAGGGAAGAGCAGATCAGACCTCTTTGCAGGCCTCCCTGCTTAGATGGCTTCTTTGTCACGTGGGCATGTCAGGGTTTTGTCTCCCGTCAGGCTGTGTCAGCTAGCTGCTTTTGTGACTCGACCATTTAAATAATTTCCCAGTCTGGGATCAATAAAGTAATTCTATTATTCTATTCTATTTAAATTGTGTTCCATTGTGAACTATGCAGGCTTGTGTTGTGACACAGTAGATCTAATTAAAAGCTATTGTCTGTTGTTGACGCTCTTCTTGCTGTATAATAAAACTTCCTCCGAGGTGAATCATCACTGTTGGCTTAACATCCTCTCTCTAGTTTTTATGGTTGCCACGGCTACGAGCATCTTCCTCTTGACCCTCATAAATCTGGTGAATTTTTGTCAGTAAGAGCAGGATTTTTATTAGCTTTTTGTTGAACCATCCATGTCTAAAGGGTTAGTGTTGCTGATCTCTTTGAGTCATCCGTGGCCCTCGTCCAAGACCACTCAAAGCAGCCTTGCGTGACACGGCAGATATACAGCAACAACACATCAGCAGACGAGGTCTAATGAATGATTTAAGGATCCCATCCTGATGTCTTTAAAGAGATGTACAAATATTTTGCATTTAATATTAATTTTTAGTATTTTTTTTCATAATATATGATTATGATGATGTAAAATTTTACCAGTTTCAAAAAATTAACAGATATGAAATTACTAAATCATTTTCTTTTTCAGTGTTTGCATTTTTTCTCAATAACTTTTTTCCTCGGTGTGTTATTTCGTGAGTTAGGTGAATGTCTAGTTCAAGTTGAACGCCTTCCATTAACAATATCAAAACGGATTTAGGAAAACGGAAATCCTTTTATCTTCAGGCAGTTAAAAAACAATGTTTTTCAGAAATACTTTCATCCATATTCTAATGATATTTTTATTGCCTATTTTCTGTGACTTTTCTGTAATATAGCTGCCAAGTGCTGTGGACGTTCTGCACTGTTCGCAGATGAAGGTTTAAACAGTCTGTGCATACATCATTCTGCACAGCTCTACATTTTTATTGTAAATGTTTGATCATGTTTGAAAAAGGAAAAAAGTTAATGATTGCATTTCAGTTGCAATGCAGTAGATGCCATATTTAATAAAGATACGACGATAAACAACAAAACATCGAACACATGAGGATGTAGTGAAGTAAGTTGTTATATCGATGTAGAAATGCAGTGCACTGTAGTTGGAGACTTCAGACTTAGATTTGTCTCAGACTCGGAGTAAGTCATAAAGAATGAAGACTTGAGACTCAACTCCCTAAAAAGCTGACCTGACTCGAGACATGAAAGCAAAGACATTTAGGTCTAAAGTTCAACAACAAACAGCAAAAGGAGACACACAATTTGTTTCTTGCCTTTTGACTGAGAGTGACAAACTGCTAAGAGCCATTAAAAATAGTTTTGCATGTAAATCCCATTTCCAAATTTTTGGACTTGGGATGATTGTGAATCAATAATTTAACAATGTTTTTCTGCTCCAAAATGATGAAAATGTTTGTTTATGTTTATGTAAGAGTTCTGACGGTTGGTTGCAGCTTCTAATAAGGTTTGTTAGCCAATAGTGTAAGACTTTTTTTGGAGGGTGTCGGCTAAATCAGCAATTTGTGAACTCGTATGAAAATGACTTGACTCTAAAAGATCTTGATGTTCCGTACTCCCACTTTTAAGAGACAAAGGTTGAAAAAATAATGGTCGGATACAAAGTATCAGAAGGGAAGATATCCTGACTTTTTGCGCTTAGGATGGATTCAAATCATTTGATGCGATGCTACCCACAAGGCAACATAATAACTGAAGCCCCTTTCAGAGCCTTTCAGATCTTAATGTTTAAGTCTCTGCATTGAAAGGACTTGGTCTCATCTCTGAATCGTGAAAACACTGTAAACACTTGAAATGTTCTAATTCTGGGTCATTTGAATCTTAAACAGCCTCTAGAGAACTGAAAGGCCTCCGGTTGACAGTTGGCTTGTGACTTTCCCTCAAATACTTGTGACTCGATTGGCTTGATTTGGCTTTGTCCCAAAAAAACAAACAGCACTGGTAATGTTTTTTGTTTCTATCATGCTTACCTCAGGGCTACATGATTTTAAGTCGGTGAGTACATGTGATGCAGCTCTGTTAAAGACAGATTGTTTATGAACTCAAATAGGATATTTTGGGTGCCAGATGTTTATGAGGCGGGGGCTCCGGTAGTAAAAGATTGTTTCAAGTCACGAGAATGTTAATGAATGATGGAGTCGCCTGCCCTCTGGTGCAGTCCCACCCCTTCTCCTGACTGATGACCCCCAGCAGGAACCCTCACTGCAGATTTCAGTACGACTGAGATGTTGCCTCTCCCAGCTGACTGTGATTCCGTCAGACACACACTGCGCTCATATTGCAGCTGTGATTGTGTTTTAGAGTATGATAAAATGCCCGTGTCAAATTAAAGGGCAACTCACTCGTCGGACTGGAGCTTCCAGTCTGTGTTTATTTTCATTTGGCTTTTCCACTTAGTTTGATCCACTTCCGCTTACAGTGTGATGTAGTTGTGGGACATGTGCATGCACATTTATTCCCTGTGCAAAGCTGCATAACTCCAGTTCTTCTTATTCCTGCTCCTACCCTCTCTGTGCTCACTCTCTCTCTGTCTCACATTCTTTCACTCTCTCCCTCTCTGTCTTCCTCATTTCACTTTCACTTCCTTTTCTTTGTTGTTCTAATCATATTTTTTTAGGTCAAACTAAAGTAAACCATATCTGATGCGGATGCGGGGGGGGGGGGGGGGGCTTCAGGAAGATCTGTGGGACAGAGACCATTTACTCAGAAGGAGAGAGCGGTGTGTGAAATGGTTAGAGGAATTCAGAAGAGAGTAGGAGGGATGGTAGAAAATCAAGGGAGAAGATAGGGAGTCCCCACCCTCTTCTCTCTCCTTCTGTCATCCCACTCCCCTTCTCTTGGCTGACCTTATTTGGTCATGTTACTGCGGCCATAGCAGGAGGAGAGAGAACGAGAAAGTGGAAAGGATGGCCGGATTGTTCTTTTTTCTCCTCTTTTCGCCCGCTCAGAATAGAGAGCATCGGTCTGATGAGAGGTGAAGTCAGAGGAAAGCCAGGACTCGGAGGGAGGAGTGGCTGATGGGCAGAAGTTTAAACTCTGCAGGCAAAACTGTCATAGTAGTTTGTGTGCTCTGGTTGTAAGCTACTAAACTAGCTTTCAGCCAGTGTGAAAGCACATTTGTGGCTTCAGTTGCAGTTGTTGTGCAGCTTGATTTAGAAGAGGAACTCTGCTATGCTAAAACTGCGTCCACATGCAAATCGTGGGACTGTGAGCCTGTTTCTACTGTATCTATGAAAATGAGCAGCAGACGCAAAGTCTGCAGAATCTCATCTCATTGACCACACACACACACACACACACACACACACACCTACACACACACACATAGAGTTTATTGTGTGCCCTGATCCAACCACAGGATGTAACAACATAGACTTGTGAGGACCCTCACACTGACATAATACACTCCCTGACCGCTAACCCTAACCACCAGAACCACACACCTAACCCTAACCCTAACCATACACATACACAACCACAAACCTGTTTAACAACCCGTTGACGTTTTTAGGACTGGTCAAAATGTCCTCACTTTGCAACATGATCCTCACTTTGTTGGCTAAAAAACCTGGTCAAGTTCACTCACTTACACACACACACACACACACACACACACACACACACACACACACACACACACACACACACACACACACACACACACACACACACACACACACACACTCACACAGAAACACACACTCTTCTGTCCTCCGTTTCTCCTCCCTGCAGCAGACCCTTTGATCTCAGTGAAGGAGAACAGTGAATATGAGTGTGTATTGTTTTTTGCTAATAGGATCGCATCACCTGACACGTCAGACTGGGTCATTTGTTAAGTCGGGCCGTTGTTTTTTTTTCCATGTATTGTTTTCCATTGTGTGGTTGCGGAACATCTTGTATCTCCTTGATTTAGCGACTAGTGTGCATTGGTTTATGCTATGCTGTTGCTGTGACCTGTCCCACACTGTAGCACCGACCTTTCCAGACTCAACTCGGAGTGCATCATCATATTTCTCTTTTTTGTTTTCTCTTCTTTTGATTTAGGCCAGTGTAATTCTCCAAGCTATAAACACTTTGGTTAGCCTCCAGTGTGTGTTTGTTCTTATCTGATATATTCTGTTTGTGTGTGTTTGCGCATCTTTGTCTCTTTATTCATTTCTGTCCGTGTCTCTCTGTGCAGACTGTCTGTTCAGACTGTGCCCCATGAACCGCTACTCGGCCCAGAAGCAGTTCTGGAAAGCGGCGAAGCCTGGAGGGAACACAGACACAGTGCTCCTCAACAAGCTCCATGTAAGCAAAGTGACGACACATTCACCGCCCTGCAGTCGCTGCAGACGTGACACTACTCACAGACCTGTCCTCACAAGCTCACAGGAGAAAGGACAGACTTGCATCAGATTTAGAGATTTGGTTCAGACTGAATGCAAAGTTACACAGTGATTGCATAAAAATATTGTATTATTTGTTTATTTACCAGGACCCTTATCTGCTCTTTTATGTCTGGGGTCCATATATAAAAAAAAATCAACATATTTGTTTTTATTTATGTTTGGGTGCAAGCCAGGGTATGATTCAAACAAAAAGCTACAAAAACGGCACTAAAGCAAACACATCTGTGTAGGAATTTGCAGCTGTTGATTTAGTGACTTCATATGGATGCTGTGCACTCAAGGATGCCATGTATATTTGCTGAAGAAGCATTATAAACTCCTTTTATAGACAATTCTGAAGCTTTTCACTCCTACTATCCTACCTTTCTGCCCTCTACACTCTCTGTTCTCCCTTTCTGCTGTGTTGCAATACCATTTAAAGCAATCTGCTATCTGATTGCAATCTCTCCCGCATTTCCATGGAGATGTGCTCCAGAGTTTTCAGTTAAAGCCTCTCTCTTAAAGCTGACATTCTTGGTAAAGAGCTTTGTTCCTACTATGCTTTGTTTAACAGCTAGCCAATCAGATTACTTCTCACCTCATCGGTGCGTGAAATTGGTTATCAGTGAACAGTATTGCAGTAAATAAGTGAGAGATTTACTGTCTTAATGTTGGACTACAATCCTCTTTTGATCTCATTCTTGCCTTACAGCATGCAGCTGACTTGGAGAAGAAGCAAAATGACTCTGAGAACAGAAAACTGCTCGGAACAGTTATTCAGTACGGAAATGTCATTCAGGTTTGTTCCCTTGATGCTACAGAGTTCTGTACGCCAAAGCAAGCACACACAGAGAAGGTGTCTCTCCACAGGCTGCCAGTAACCCTGTAACACTAATGCACTCACTTAAGACCTAAGTTTGACCTTAAATTTTAACATGTGAAAAAAAAATGCATGTCACATCTGAACTGGACGTTTTTATTTACATATAAATTAAAGTTTCCACACAAAACGTGGCACCTGAAATCACTTATAATTTGCGTTGTCAGATGTGAATTAAAATTTTCACATGTGAAATTTACATTTTCGCTTTTGACTATGTGATTGCCTTTTTTCCTACATGCAGATTTAAATTTTGACAAATCATCACCGCCCATTCAATGTGTATAAAGTTAAAGTAAAGTAAAAGTAATTACATAACCTTTCCACAATTTGTTTACAGTTTACAGAATCACTTGACTTGAACCATACACCGACATTGTATGTTGTTGGTTGTGTTGCTTTTGACATGCATATACCCCTACTGTATGTTTTCACTTCCTTGTATCAATCAATCAAACTTATTCATAGAGCGCCTTTCAAACAAATCAAAATATAATTGATGAATAGATTTAGAGACTGATTCACAGCACTTGAAAGTAAGTAGTGAATTAATACAAGATAAATACAAACATTTTAAAATGACTATGCAATCAAATATTACAGCTGTACAATACATTTGTTTAAAAGACAACAAATGTATTTAAAGAATGTTGATAAAATATGGTGTAATCATAATAACACCAGTATAATATAAACTATAGATTACAATTATATATTGAATCCAGATAAAATTTATTTAAATTAAAATGTGCGTTGTAGTTTGATGTTTGTTTGCCTTATGTCTATCTATCAACATGAAAATTATTTCTAGATCTGCGTGTGGTACTGAGAAAAACTGAAATCGAGAGTCTGTTCCTCATATGTTCCCGCATGCTCTGCCAGTACAGCTTCAGATTCTGATTCTGATGAATCTGAAATGGTCATCGCCTGCTTGGTATTTCATCAGATAAACTTTGTTTGGACTTCAACAAAGCTTTCGGGTTAACGGCTCTGAGATGCTAGCAACGGGGGCGATTTAATCTCCCAATTTTTCAAGTATCTCTTATCTTAAGTTTGAAATATACCTGTGTTTGAATGCATGCTCCTCAATATGAACCCATCAACAAAAACTTAAGCCATAAATTGCATGTTCTAGTTGAACATTGTTGGGAATTTTGGCATAAGCTCAATGAAATTGAACAAGGCTAAAATGTCCTGCGGAAAAAGGGAACTTATGTAATACAAAAATACCATTATGTATTTTTAAACAGAGAGCACTGGCGGCAGACTCATAAATTAACTTCATAACACGTGCTCATACACAATCAAAACATAAGGCTCAAAATGTCATTTTGTGTACCTCAGTTCACAATAAATCAGTGTAACTCTGAGATTTCTTATCATGACATTAGTTCCGTAAATAACTCTAATGACTGTGATGAGAGTTTCTACCAGCTGCTTTCTTGCAGTCAGCACATCATTAGAAGCACTTACTCCTCACTACGGATTCCATCATGTCTATTTGTCTGTAGTGTCTTACACTATATTGCATCTCCACTCAGCTCCTCCACCTGAAGAGCAACAAATACCTGACAGTGAACAAGCGTCTGCCCGCTCTGTTGGAGAAGAACGCCATGAGGGTGATGTTGGACACTGCTGGAAATGAAGGCTCCTGGTTCTACATCCAGCCCTTCTACAAGCTGCGCTCCATCGGGGACAGTGTAAGTCATAACGTGTACACGTCTGTGGGTGCGGTGCATTGTGGGAATATATGATTATATGTAAAACGTGTAATACACACACTTACAATAGTACATCGGTGTTATAAGGTTAAGACTTCACAATCAAGGTCCAGAACGTGAAAGCACAAATCTTTTTTAACATCCTAAGCCTCGTCCATTTGACCACATCTATCCCCTGATGGTCTGGTGCCAGCACCCAATTGGTGTTTACCTGAGCACAAAGCTCTTGTTGGCACCAGCTCGTCTTTCCCTGCAGCAAGAAGTAGTGGGCTGGTGCCCAAGGACAAAATGAACCACAGCATAGACCAGGCTTCTCTGCTAAGCTCCTCTCAAAGTAGCTATGGCACAAGGCCTAAGCAGCAGCAGGCAACAGACAAAAAGAAAACTGGAGTCAATCCATACCTGCTTAGAATAGACAGAAGACAGTGACATGCAAATGGATACTGATGCTCCCCGACCTCTGCCTGCTGTGTATCCATGTGGGAGATTTAAAGTTGAGTGTCTTTCGTTAACTGAGTTGCCCTGAACCCAGGGTATTGTGCTCCCATAGAGTGCACATTGCTTAATATAGCAAATTGTTTTTGAGTTATAATCCTCCATATATGTAAGTAAAGTCAATAAAATAGAATAAAAATAAATACATACATACTTTATTATTTGTGGAGCCATAACCCAGTTCCTTATGACATGGTGTTATTACCAAACATCACGATCAAAATCAGGTTAATCAAGTAAATTTTCACATACAAGGAATTCTGTTTTATGCGAGTTGACGTAGCAACTAATCGGGAGGATATGGCGAAGTTAACAGCGGCGAAAGCTGCAGAGGAGACGGATGAATAAAATAAAAATGGCATAAAAAGGGCTCTCACACCATCCCAACAAATAATAAATACACTGGACTTTTGCTCTCTGTCGATTGGACCATCATTCTGACCTTGTGACATGCCTGGCTATAAGATGAGGCTATAAGATGAGACTGTTGTTCACTCATGACGGACTAATATGGACACATGTGCAGACACACACGTAATCTGTATGTACTGTCTAGAGCTTGAATTCAGCTCTGTATGCTACTGCTGTAATATGTTTTGTCAAATGTCATAGTAAAAGAAATTGTTAGGTAAAAATGTAAAATGCAAAAGATAAGAAAAGATTAGGATGAAGATTTTATCCTGTGGGTAATGGGGGCGGGACTAGATAAGCTTTGGCTTCTCCCGCTTTTCCCTTTAGGCCATGTGTATTGTATTATTTGAACAATGATGAAATGTGATGATGATGATGAATTGACATGCCCGAAATAAACAACATAAAATTAAAAAAAAAATTAAAAATTAAAAAGTTTAATCCATAACGATAAATATATCTGAAGAAAAGTTTTACTTGATTTGATAATGATAATAATAATGAAATAATGATCAGTACTTTGAATCAAATCAGTCAAAAACTACAAATAATATATTCTGTATTAGATTCTCAACAAACACAGCTGGGAAAGACCAGTTATCAGCCTGGCTATGGGGGGCGATATTAAGCATTTTTCCGATTATTGGAATATGTGCTTTTGTTTTGTGAGATTGCCGATACAATAAATGGGTTACTTTGGATCTGATGCGTCATACTTTCACACAATGTTCCAACTATAACAATATCTGATTGGCTACGTGTCACATGTGTAGCCTATTAATGCTGAGTAATCTGAATCTGCAAAGTAACTAGTAGCTAAAGTTTTGAAATAAATGTAGAGAAGTATAAAGTAAAATGAAATGGCAGGTTAAGTTGCTCAAAATTGTACTTAGTCACATTCCATCACTGGTTATTCTAAGTTTTGAAAATAAGATTTCTATTTTTATTGGAAATGTTGTTCGGTTCCAAATATCTCTCATTGTTCTCCTTGATTTCTGATCGTTGGTATCGATATCTGCCCTGATAAGGTCATATCAGTCTACCCCTAAAAATATATAAAATACTTTATATCTGGTAAAATCTAATCTGTTTAATGAAAGATTTGCACAATTTGTGCAGAAATGTGCAAATCAGTCTAAATTAAAAAGAATATAACACTGGATGTTGAGACTTCACTTAGCATGTAGAATGTAGCAAGGGGTCCTGGACCCAGCTGCTGGCCCTGATCGACTCCACAGTCAGAGACATGCAGGGCAGACTGTAGCCGATCACCCTCGCAGCTGGGCAAATGATCCGCTGCAGTCTGCCTTTGTCCTTAGCCGGGGCAGCAGCTTACCAGATGGTGACAGAGGTGTTGAGGATGGACTCACTAATGGTGGTGTAGAAGTTCCCCCGTCTCTGACCTTGGCAAGTTAAACTTCTTCAGCTGCAGCAGAAAAGTACATCCCCTGGCATCCCCCTCTGGCAGCTCTGCCTATGGTAGGATTACAGTGTCTAACCGCTGGTCCTCATGTTTCACATCTTTGTTTTTTAATGCGTCTGTTTGATTGCAGGTGGTGATCGGTGACAAGGTGGTCCTGAACCCAGTGAATGCTGGTCAGCCGCTCCACGCCAGCACACACCAGCTCGTGGATAATCCGGGGTGCAATGAGGTCTGACTGAGCCGCTGCAACTTATCTTCACTTCTTAGAAGTTTCGGTGGAAGTGTTGGCCGTTTACAATCTAATTTTATCTTTGTTTTTTTTCCATCAGAACTGCTACTTGGTTATTTACTGCCTGATGTGAAACAGTACAGGATTGTTTTCCTGTCGCCAATATTTTTCACAGTTAAGGGTCAGGCTACAGTTATCTGCTCTGAGTTACGTTAAATTACATCTGTTATTTTGCCTTACAGCTACTGTTAAAGAGGGTTGGACAGTTTTGGGGCAGTTGCACAATGTTACTATTTTACTCCTTATTTATGCTTATTTATGACTTTGCATGCAGTTTCGAGTTATGGGAAATGGTAAAAATGTGAGCACTAATCACTGATGCATGTGACATCTTGTGGCAACTGTTAACAAAGGGAGGAAGTTACATATTTTCAGTGCTTAATTAGACACATGCAGTAGATAAACATTTAAGTCATCAGGCTGTTGTCTCTGCTGCCTTGGCTGTCCAAGATGCAAACAGGAAGTGGATTTGATGTTGATTATAATCCAAATTTTAGTGAATTTGTATTTATTTGGACAACATATAGATCTTAAGAAACATTTACAGCTGCTCTTCTTTACTATCTTTGAAAAAAATGGTCTCACTCAAACTGAAAGGGGCAAAATGTAACAATTTCAGTTGAAAACGTGAAATAAATCTTCAAATGATCAACTGAAACAAGTCCAGTTGCCTTCGATACATGCTTAGAATTACCATGACCTGGATGACTGAGAACCTTCATCAGCAAATTATCAACCGACTGCGTGTTCGACAGAGATTTCTGCCTGTTGTGGAGATATCAACTGAAGTTAGCATGCTAACAAGCTAGCCCTGGCCTGGCCTGGTGCGAAGCTCCACTCACAACTCCCAGAGCTACCAGTTTTTGAGCCGCTAGCTGCACGGCAAAATGCGCTAAATAGCAAATGGCAGCTACAGTTAGCAGCAGTAAGCAGTTACTTACCGGTATGTGATATGCTGCCCTCCTATTTGTTTTGAGTATGAATTTGACAGGTGGCCAGTTCCGACATATTGCACCTTTTTAAGCTCCACTGACCTTAAACTATTACTTTGCAGTACAACCTTTGCGGTGTTGTCATGCAGGCATGCTGCCAGGAGATTATACCTACAGTCACGTCAAGCTCTGTTTGTTTTTCAGGTGAACTCGGTCAACTGTAACACCAGCTGGAAGATCGTCTTGTTTATGAAATGGAGTGACAATCAGGAGATCATCCTAAAAGGGGTTTGTCTCACAGCAGCCACCAGAACGAGCAGACACACTGTTTTCATGGGAATTTGGGTTCAAAACACATTTTTGCAAAAGAGGGAGATGGATAGATGGATAGATGGATGGATGGATGGATGGATGGATGGATGGATGGATGGATGAATGGATAGACGGAGATAGATAGATATTATACTAGTAGCAAGCTTCTTCAAAACATCCTCAAGAGTAGATTCAGTACAGCCTCAAAACACTCAAGGAAAGGTTGCCATAATGTATCAGACTTGGTTATATCCTCTCTTGTTGTGTAATGTCACTCATCAGAGCTGAGTGGGCTGATGGCTTTGTTTGTTTCCAGTTCAGTATGATCAGTCTACAGTATTTGCTGACATATGAGATTGTGTTTTATTGGTTATTCAACAGCTCTACATCAGAGGCTTTAATGCCAAAAATAGCTGCGACTACAATAGGCCCAGCCTAAGGGCCTCTCCAAAAATACCTGACAAAATATTTGACGTGAATATATTAAATCAATTTTGGGGCACATTCAGAAAATATGAATTATTGAAACTGCTGTACACTAAATATTGATTGTATTAGCCTCTGGTTTATTACAAGGAATGCATATTGTGGAATCTGAAACATGTTACAAGCAGACAAGATTAGATATCTCATTATTTTATTTTGACAAATTCATTTGTTTTAAGCTTAGGCTGAATATGTTTTGACTGTAACAACATTCTCCGTCTCTCCAGGGCGATGTGGTACGGTTATTTCACGCAGAACAGGAAAAGTTCCTCACGTGTGATGATCACAGAAAAAAACAATATGTATTCCTCCGCACTACTGGACGGCAGTCAGCTACCTCGGCAACCAGCAGCAAAGCCCTATGGGAGATTGAGGTGAGGAAGAGCATTTTTAGAGTTGCTGATTTGCTGTATGTACTACACTGTTGCTGTTCTCCGTAGACCAGCGCTAAACATAAAGTTAGGCTTCGTAGGGAAGCATTTCCTTTTACTTTACAGCATATCTGGTAATTCAGCCCACAGCACCTGTTGAATAAATCGTATGCACTGATGAAAGATGTAACCGCTGCGTGCTCCGGTGTCAGGTTGTGCAGCACGATCCATGTCGAGGGGGGGCAGGCTACTGGAACAGCCTGTTCAGGTTCAAACACCTGGCCACTGGACACTACCTGGCTGCAGAGGTCAGTGGACTACAGTCACACAGCTTTTAGTGACTACAATTAGAAAAAGGCAACATTACCTCTGAGGCAGTATACCGTTCATCCATGTATTTTTATTGTGTTTAAGGTATTACCCTGTTACATTACTCAGAAAGGCAGAAAGCAGCCCTAAAGATCAGGTTTACACAAATTTAAGCTGAACTTAAGCTACCACTTCATATTTTTGTAGGTGAACCCTGAGTATGAAGAGGGGTGCCTGGAGTCCCGCTCCTCAGTAAGTGAGCCTCACTGAAAGACTTGAGTGGTTACAGTTGGTAACATGTCATTAATCACTAAAACATTAGCCTACATTTCTTAAAAATGTGTTTTTGTTTGGTAGGTTTTTGTGATTTGGTAGGGTCATTGCGCTCATCGTAATGATCACATTTCAAAAATGTAATATGAGAGATTGCCCAGCAGAGAGTCGGCCATTTTGAATTTCCTGTTTAAAACTAAATTTTCTAAACGCTCTATGCCTTTGAGATGCTCAAAATATCACAGTTTCTTGTTGTCAGTTCTTGTTTGAATTTGGAAATATTCCGATTTAGTGTCATCATGGGACGTGGCCCATGGGCTCTGTAGACCACATTCAGATGGCGGCCATTTCCTCTGCCATAACACTCAGGGTGGGAAGCTCAAATGTGGTACTGCTCTGTTCTTGGGTGCAAGTCATGTAAATCTTGGCAGTCTGACAAATTTTCATCATTTCACAGTTTCCTGGTTGATTAACAACTGTAAAGACGACAGATAGTTTAACCTTGACGAACACTGGACCATGTTTCATGGTAAAAACAACAGGTTTGTTAACTGATTAGCTTCCATTAGACAGCTAACATTAGCATAGCCAACGATACAGTTTTAATGCGATGCGATTAGCAAAGGTGTAAATTAATTTGGAAATATCAAGGTACATCTTGGTGACATTTGTTTCAACCTGCAGGCAAAGTGAGACACACTGGCTGTTATCAAATGGTAATGTTAGCTAGGAAGTTGTTGAATGCTAACATAAACTAACAAGTTATCAAAATGTTGTTTTGCCTTTTAAATATGGACAGATGTGCCTCCAGATTTTCACTGTCGATCATCTTCTCAGTTGCTGATCAACTGAGAAGCTGTAAAATGGCAACAATTTGTCCAATGACATGCTATTGTTATACAACAATAAAATGGCCTCCGTGTGAATAAGGTCTACAGCGCCCCTTGAAGACTTTTAACATTTATGATGCTCCACGTGTACCTGAAAACTGCCTTGACTGCAGAAGCTACTGTTTCCCGCAGTAGATGGCTAAATGTGGTTTTGCACAGCTAGATGGTATTACACTTCAGTCACCAGCAGATGGCAGCCATTCACTGTAAATGAATGCCTCTTTCTGCGTTGGAGCTTCAGTTCTTTGCAGCTGTCTGTGACTGAACATGAGGCCTTCACATCTGCTGACCAGGCGGCGGCGGGTGAACCGGCTCACAATCGACCTGCTTTTGAGTTTACTCGCTTCCACAGTACTGAAAAAAGAAAACACCCCATTGATTAATATGTTTTTATTAGGATTCACCGGAATAAACTAAGACATTTACTGAATTGTGCGAGATCTGGAAATCATTTAAAATCTCCAGCTTGATTTGATGAAGTTGTTTAGCCTTAAGGCTTTTCTGCTCACTGTTATTGATTTACTGAATGATGACTGTGACATTTTATTGGGAAAATTTCACTTCCAAAGAAAAGACATAGTTGCTCTTTTGAGGAAAAGGGACTTTGAACAGTGCTTGCCTAACGCACTACGTTTCATTTTTACCATCTTGAGTCAGTTCCTAAAAATCCATCCGATGTCACAGCAATAGTCAACCTTTTCAGTAAAAGACCTGACTGTTGTTGTTCCTGACACGTGGCAGATAAACTCAGCTACTCAAAGTGGGAACGTGTGTGTTCATTGTAAGGTGTTTTTTGTTATGATTGCACTTTTCTAATCGTGGTCTGTCTTGGCTTTTCCCTCCAGCTGGACTCGGAGCAGGAAGCCTTACGGGCCCGTTTGAGAAATGTCCAGGACAAAGTCATGTACACCCTCGTGTCTGTGCCTGACGGGAATGATATCTCTTCCATATTTGAGCTCGACCCCACTACTTTAAGAGGGGGAGACTCACTGGTGCCCAGGTAGGGAGGCCATAACTTTAAGGTGGCGAGGTGGTTCAGACTTGTTCCTGGTCTGACGCTGTTTCCACCGAACACCAAACAACAGGGGACTTCCATTGTACAATAAGTCATCTTACTTCATTAACCATGAAAGTGTATCAAGCTGTACGTAAGAGAGTGTGTGGCTGGGCGATACTCAAAATAATGGTTATGCACGAATTCACACAAATGAACCAGAGCGAATGGCTCATCCCCCTGGCATTACTGTAACATGCGTGAGGGCAGATGTGTCGGTGCTTGTTAATGGCGCAGCGGGATTCATTTGCGGCTGTGAACAATCAACGCCGTGCGTGTTTGACGTTTTTCACTAGAACTGCTTTGACTTTCATTAGAAAGAAACAGCATGAGGAAGAGGAAACTGTCATAAATGTCTGGGGGTGTGATGTGTTGATGTGAGCACATCAGGTCTTGCTGAAACTTGAAGTAAAACTTACTGTGTTTCTTGTGTATTGAAAAACAGTGGTCGATTGTGTACTGAGGTCTAATACCACGGTTTGGAAATACTTTAAAAGTCCTGGATTCAAAATTTTACTTAAAGTAAAAGTACATAAGCATTAGCATCAAATCCAGAATGGCACATTAATATGTAGACATTACTAATGGTAATAATAGGTCTAGGTAGCTTCATTTATAGTTAAATGATCATTTATTAGTTAATCGTTGCTGAATATTAGTTATATTTTGTATTAATCTGTATCAGTATAAATCAACTAGTAACTACAGTTGTAAAATGAAAAAAAATGACCTAAGAACAATACTTTGGTAGATGTTCTTAGTTATATTCCACCACAGGAAACAGTTAACTGTAAGGTGACCGGTGCTGAAGAAGTGTGTGACAATTAGACACTTACAGACAATCTATATACAAAGTCTCTTCAGTGTCATTCAAGAATTTCAGATCTTGCAGGTTTACACTGCAAGGAGCACGTTTTGTCTTTGGCACAGTTACATTTAAAGAGAGTGACATGGGGACTTTGATTTAAGCCAAAGATATTATCATTTGAAGTTGTAACACAACGTAGCACTGAAAGACAACGGTATCTTGCTTGTGTTGAGCAAATATTGCTCATTGACTTAGGTCCACATGACTGTGACACTGTTAAAAGCACTTATCGTCAAAGAAATTATCATCTTAACCATTTCTATTCTGACCGATAAAGCAAGAAATATTCGGTGTCTATAATCAAAGATAAACATGAAAAGTCGATGCACCTGATAAGAGCGAATGTAGACCCAGTATCATCATTATGGGTGTAGACGGTAATGGACTCTATGGCGGGTAGGGGTGACAAAACCCTAGATCGAAGAAGGCCCTGCATCACGTACTCTTCAGTGGAGGGGACCTTATCACTTTCTCTTGTACACTTTCTCTTACATTTTATCTGCCGCAGGATCATCTAAGAGGACTCTTCAATTCTTCAAGGCTCTGAATTTCCTAGAAATTTGCAAGTTTCCGGAATCAGGTTCAGCAAGATCAGGTTCCGAGAACATCACACTTAGTGATAGGTTGAAGCCTGTTGAAAAAAAAATCCACTTGAAGCCTGCTGCACCTTGTGCAAAAAAAAAAAAAAAAACGCCTGCCATTACCCAATCTTGTCCTGTATTCACATTGGGAAGTCAAGGAATTCTGGGTTTGGATTTTCCTCTATAGCCATCATAGCTTGTTTTTTTTTTGCCAGTACAGACATGAAATAGTTCGTAATTTGCATTCAAATGGTCTTAAAAGTGGTCTTACGCGTCTCAAATTAAACTTGTCAAAACCTGCAGAGGCCCTTACAAAGAACTCTGCTCTGTGTTTGCAGTTATTGACAGTATTGGCAACCTTTGATTGAAGATGCTTTGTTATTTTAAAAAAATCCCTGTTTAAGTGTCAGTATGTGCTGTCTAGTATTTGTGCTCCAAAAATAATATGCAATCATAATAGGAAATATAAACATGTGTTTTCAGGAACTCGTACGTGCGCCTCAGGCACCTGTGCACAAACACATGGGTTCACAGCACCAACCAACCCATCGACAAAGAGGAGGAAAAACCTGTCATGCTGCGTGTGAGTGCACATGTAAAACTATTTGTCACCTGTACACTGCTGCAGCTGTTGCCACTAGACCAGGGTCTATAAATGTTGCAGAGATGGAATTCTGTCTTTGTTTATGAGATTTTTTCAAATCACAATGGGGTCGTAAAGTCTAAACCAGCTGTTGTCAGCTGAACTCCAGGGGGCAGAGCCAGCTTCTGCCCCCTGCAGTGAAGTCATGGAAGTGTTTCAGAACTGAATAATAAGTGCCCTGTCATGTGTTTTGTACCAAGGGACCATTTCAAAACACTCAAAAATATCTCACATTGTTCTGACAAAGTGGTACATCTCTTTTCCGTTTAAAGATTGGCACCTCAGCACTGAAAGAAGACAAAGAGGCTTTCGCTATTGTACCCGTCTCTCCGGCTGAAGTGAGAGACCTCGACTTTGCCAACGATGCCAGCAAAGTGCTGGCCTCTATTGCTGGAAAGCTGGAAAAAGGCACCATCACACAGAACGAGAGGAGGTATAAAATGCACAATGGTGCCGTGTTGTGACTTTCTAACTCGAAGCGAGGTAGCCCTGTGTGCTGTAAATGCTTTGCGTGTCTCTTTTGCGTGTCCAATCAGAGCGGTCACCAAGCTCCTGGAGGATCTGGTGTTCTTCGTGGTGGATATTCCCAACAATGGTCAGGACGTTCTTGAGATCATGGTCAACAAACCCAACAGGGAACGACAGAAACTGATGAGAGAGCAGAATATTCTCAAGCAGGTAACATCTTGAAGATACAACATCTAGCATTTCTGCAATAAAAAAGGATTCATTTGTTATATATTTTGTTGACTTGTCTATTTACATTATCCCAAATGTTTCTTACAATGTCAATGTAAAAAGGTAATGTTATTCAAATACCAGTGAGTTTCAATCTGCCGCCTGTCGCTGTAACTTTCAGGAAAACATCAGATGATACGTCAGAGAGTGAGGAAGGAGACCGGCGAATTTGGCTATACATAACTTGAAAAAACTTAACACATTAAATCAACCGGGAACATTCCTCATAGTCACATTAGATCGATTTTTTTTTTACCTGTTGTATACATTTATAATTCTTACATTGATCATTTTAACCTAACTATAAAGGCACACTGCACTTGTCCATCCAGAGTTTCCCATCTTTCCTTCCCCCACCCTGAGGAATGGCTCATGGGTAAGACAACCCCCAGAAATAAGTAGTTAATATGTAATTAAATAAGCATAAGTAATATATACGTATACAGACATCAGTTATACACGTGAAAAACCAAAGTTGGATACATTTTCATAAGCAGTCGTTGCTGTTTAACAAAAAAGACAGCAGCTCCCATGATCCCATGCGAATTTCATCTTTTGTTTTGTTTTGATTGAGACCCCTAGCGGTAAAAATTGCATACTGTACTATTAATATAGTGACTATAACATTTTGAACAAACTCTCAAGATCTCGTAAACATGAGCTTGTTTGAACGTCACTTAACCTCCCCACCTAACCTATACAGCACTCTTTCACGTAACTCAAAGAAGTCTCTCATGCTTTCCTAGCCTGCTATTTGTACCTCTGTCTTTAGATGTAGTATGGTTACAATTGTCACAACCCTCCCATTGTATCCAGATCTTCAAGCTGCTGCAGGCTCCGTTCACAGACAGTGGGGACGGGCCCATGCTGCGACTGGAGGAGCTGGCCGACCAGCGCCATGCCCCCTTCAGACACATCTGCCGCCTGTGCTACCGGGTTCTGCGTCACTCTCAGCAGGACTACCGCAAGAACCAGGTTCAGTTTTGTCAGACCTTTATGAGACATGGGGTGTACGTGCCGTTAGAGTTTGTTGGAAAAGGTGCAGAAAATATTCTGATTCAATCTTATAGTAAATGAAAGAAGCCTTTGCTCTGACGCAGCTCTGATACGATTACCAAAGCAAGAAATGAATCTATGATGTGTAATTGAATGTCCTGTTACATGAATCGCCTTTTTATCAAATTTTCTAGCCACAGAGTGATGCCAGCTCTCGTGATACTTTAGCAAATACTTTCTTAACATTCCCGTTTTCCTAGAACGGTTGATTTCTCTTAAACACATTACAGTTTAAATGTTAGAGGGCTCATTTAATTAGCTTAAACAAGGAGGCGGCTGGTCATTGTGAACATCTTCTGTTTCCCTGCACACACATGGTCTGTATCACTCAATATAAGTAATGAATATAGACATAATAAGGTTAGATAAAGGCTGGAGGGTAATAATGTCATTTTTGTCCCCCACAATGAGTCTTTGTTTTGGTTTTTGTGTGCTCAGACTGTTTATCCGTCTGTCCCGCAGGAGTACATCGCCAAACAATTTCGATTCATGCAGAAACAGATTGGCTATGATGTCCTGGCTGAGGACACGATCACAGCTCTGCTCCACAACAACCGCAAGCTGCTGGAAAAACACATCACTGCTGCAGAGATCGACACGTTTGTCAGCCTGGTGCGAAAGAACCGGGAGCCCAGGTTTGTGCCTCTCTGTGTGCGTACACCATGAGCACAGGGATCTGCGTAAAAAGGCAGAATCAAAAAATCAAAAACAAAATGATCTGCGAGATATCGTGTTTATATCCTGATTATAATCAGTTTATCTTGACAACACAATGAGCACCATAAGCACACTTATAACTCCACTTGAACCAGGCAAGCGCACGGTACACACAACAGTGCAAACTACCGCAGCCAGTGTCAAGTGAGGAAACTTTTTTCTTGAATATCCTTAAATGTCTCCAAAATGCCTCTCTGCTGTTATGATACATCAATATAGTGTCCTTAGGTTATCAAACTGAAATGTGTTGGAATGTGTGGTCAATTGACATTAGTGATGCAAGATATGGATTTTCTTCAGCTGATAACCTGTGTTTAACTGCTGCTCATGGCCAATTCTGATAAGATAACAGATAATTTTGTCATTTAAAAAGAAGCTCGTAACCTGTAGTTTATGCACACCTCAGAGTTCGAGAGGCTGAGATGTCATGACAATAGATAGATGGTGTAATGTTTAATAACTCGAAAAAGATTTGTTGTGTTTAGAACTCAGAGACATATTCCCCTGTAAAACATGTACTGCAAAGAGTGATCACGTCGTCTTCCTCTGAAACTGTAAAAGCATCCACGCAGGAGACGACATGTTCAGCTTCCCTTTTCTTCCTCGCTGTGCACTGATCACTACCAACGTGTTTACGGTCCGACATCATCATCACAACACACAGCATGCTGCACTTCTTGAGAGTGTGGATGCTGTGCTTGTTATGTCAATTTATTGGCTATAAGTTCCTTATTGAAATAATACATCATATAATATAAATATAATAATAACATAAAGATTCACACTGTAGGGCTAATGTTTTATTTACCGATATATGTGTTGAGTCCCAAACAGACATGGTGCATTAATACTGTATGCTGACACTTTTCTGATGCTTGAGTTTTATTCTTTTACAAAATATCATGGGTAATTTGTGTGTGTGTGTGTGTGTGTGTGTGTGTGTGTGTGTGTGTGTGTGTGTGTGTGTGTCCAGGTTCCTGGACTACCTGTCAGACCTGTGTGTGTCAATGAATAAGTCCATCCCTGTGACACAGGAGCTCATCTGTAACGCTGTGTTGGACCCAGCTAACGCAGACATCCTCATAGAAACTAAGTGAGTAGTCGCCCCCCTACCTCTAAATACGTCTGACATATGTGACATCAACAGAATCATAGAATCACATTTATGTTACTTATCAGATGAGGCATTAATCATTAAAAATAACAACATACAACACAAGATAGTCCTTATTTTAATGCTACCATGCATGGTGTTAAGGGATGTAGTGCTGACCTGAATAGATGATTTAATACCAGCTGGTTTTCAGATAATGAATCAATAACTGTTTGAATAAAACACTATACTAAACAACTACTTTGCTACTTTCGTATCAATTATGAAGTTAATATCTTGTGAGTTTGGCAACGAAACAGGAAATGTGAAGACACTTTGAGCTCTTTAAGAAGATTAATCATTCATGAAAGTAATTAATTGCTGCCTGAGTGGGATATAGTGATGAAGATGCTGATCAATCTCTCTTGCAGTACAGATGCACAAATGTGTTAATGAGGCTTGCCCCATCCTTTTTTGTAAAGCTTGAGAGTGACAGTAATGATGTTAGCAATATCCTAATCCCAGTGCTTTTGTTCCAGTTTGTCACAAATGCTTACTCATTCGTTTCAGTCATCCTCTAACAAAACACAAAAAAATCTCTCCCTGCAGACTCGTGCTGTCAAGATTTGAGATAGAGGGAGCGCCTCTTGGGGAGAACTCTGTGGAGTCAGAGGAGGACGAGGAGGAGGTGTGGTTGTTTTGGAAAGACTGCAATAAAGAGATCCGCAGTAAAAGCATCAGGGAGCTGGCCCAGGATGCCAAGGAGGGCCAGAAGGAGGACCAGGAGGTGATCAGTTATTACAGGTAGCTACTGGACTTTATTATGTTGTCTGCGATGAAGGAGATTACACTATTCCCGTATCAGTTTCCAATGTAAATCTGACTCTACTCGTGTGTATTTCCTGCTACAGGTACCAGCTGAACCTGTTCGCAAGGATGTGTTTGGATCGACAGTACCTGGCGATTAACAAGATCTCCGGCCAGCTGGACGTGGACCTGATCCTGCGATGCATGTCCGATGAAGACCTTCCCTATGACCTGCGAGCCTCCTTCTGCCGTATGATGCTGCACATGCACGTGGACCGTGATCCTCAGGAGCAGGTTACGCCTGTCAAATACGCTCGACTGTGGTCTGAGATCCCCTCAGAGATTGCCATTGACGAGTGCGTGAATTATGGAGAATTGATTGTATTGTTCTCCAATGTTTCTCTCATGTTAATGCAACCTTTTTTGGGTTTGTTTTAGATTAATTTGTACGTTTTTTGTTGTTCTCTCACTGTAGTTACGACAATGATGGAACATCTAAAGATGAAATCAAGGAGCGATTCTCTCAGACGATGGAGTTTGTTGAGAACTACCTGAGAGATGTGGTGTGTCAGAGCTTCCCATTTGCAGATAAAGAGAAGAACAAACTCACCTTTGAGGTCAGTCTGACACCATCACACTCATGTCGAAGCACCCGCCTTTTAATGATAAAATCAGCATAGTAAATTCAAATATTTCCCGTGTTTAGGTGGTGAATTTGGCCAGGAACCTGATTTATTTTGGTTTCTACAACTTCAGCGACCTGCTGAGACTTACCAAGATCCTGTTGGCCATCCTAGACTGTGTCCATGTGAACACCATTTTCCCCTTTAACAAGCTGGAAAAAGAAGATGAGAGTAAAGGTACACATGAGCAACACACTTGCTCAGTGGAGGCCCTAATAGCTCATGGACAATAAGCTGACGTCTTGTGTTTCTTTCCAGGCAGTAACGTGATGAGGTCCATTCACGGGGTAGGAGAGCTGATGTCCCAAGTAGTCCTGAGAGGAGGGGGCTTCCTTCCAACGACATCAACCACCAGCACCAGTACAGACACAGCTAAGACCCAGACTGAACCTGAGAAACAGGACATACTGGTCATGGACACCAAGCTGAAGATCATTGAGATCCTGCAGGTGAAGAACAAGCAGTATTATACTTAAATACAGATGCAAGCATACAGTGCATATTACAGAGCCCTGGAGTGCTTATAGAGGGATACAAATGTAAATATTGAGGTCATGTTTTACTACATTTAGGGCTTGAAATACTTTTGCACATGAGATATGATTTGTTTCCTTATTTGTGTGCATGAGATAATTTTTCCAATCCAATACTTCAGATTAAAATATGTCCACTTCTGTATGACCAATGCCTTGATGGCAGCTAGCTTCATTAGCTTGAACATGATGATGAGGGTCTTTGAATTGGATGGATTTACTGTTTATCAGACCACAAATGAGACAAGAATCAGGTTGGGAAAGTGATAGATGAGTCCTGCTGGATATACACTTATCTCACACAGAGTTATTAATCAAATCGAGGGGCAAAAATGTATCTCGTGCACGTACACAAGCATTTCAAGCGATCGATGTAGTAAAACATGGCCTTGATTTATATTCTCCATTACAGTCCATCCATTCTCCAGAATGTTCTCATATAACGCCTGTTCTGTCTCCTGTGCCCTGCAGTTCATCCTGAATGTGCGCCTGGACTACAGGATCTCCTGTCTGCTGTCTATTTTCAAGAGGGAGTTCGATGAGAGTAACTCCCAGAGTGATCTATCTGTCACTGGAGCAGTAGAAGGCCCGAACAACATGCCAGGTTAGGTTAACTTATGGCTGCATTTTACACCAGTGTGGGACAAACTACACGGTTGATTACAAATATCTGTTTTGTTTTCAGGAGCTCTGGATTTTGAGCACATAGAGGAACAGGCAGAAGGGATATTTGGTGGCAGGTAATCTTAGTTTCAAGAGAGAAAGAGTTGCAAAGAAATACGAGAAAGAGGATGTGTTTTCATTGGTGTGTGTGTGTGTGTGTGTCTGTGTGTGTGTGTGTGTGTGTGTGTGTGTGTGTGTGTGTGTGTGTGTGTGTGTTCTGTGTGAGTTTAGTGAAGAGAACACCCCGCTGGACTTGGATGACCATGGTGGCCGAACCTTCCTGAGGGTCCTGCTCCATTTAACCATGCATGACTATCCTCCGCTGGTGTCCAGAGCCCTGCACCTGCTCTTTCGGCACTTCAGCCAAAGGCAGGAGGTCCTGCAGGCTTTTAAACAGGTGCCCTGATGACTAATACACATCTCGAAACTGAAGCAGTGAAAATCATACCAGTTCAAATAAGATGATTCATGCATTTAAAGTTAGATTTGCATGTGGAATCAGCATCATATTGCCATTCCAGTGTGTTCTGCTCTGTGCTTTATCTTGTGACAAATAGGATTATCCTCATTGATCCCCAGAGGGTTATTTTAGATTTGATGTTTGGTTTACCTGCAATACAACTCAACTTTGTTTTACCCCTTCATCGACCTCAAAACTCAAGAGAGAATCATACCGCTTTATACATTCACAGGTCCAGCTGCTGGTCACCAGCCAAGACGTGGAAAATTACAAGCAAATCAAGTCAGACCTGGACCAGCTGCGCTCTATCGTAGAGAAATCTGAGCTGTGGGTGTACAAGAGGCAGGGGCCAGATGAGGGAATGGATGCGGGAGAGGGGCTCTCCACTGAGCCTGAGCATAAAAAGGTGTGGTGTGTCGTACATCAAAAGACAGTGAAAAGCCTGTCACCAGTAAATGTCTTCACTAGAGTAAGGCCTTCTTCTCTGAGGCATTGTTTCTGGTGTTCTCTGTAGGGGGATTCAGGAGGCACAGACAAACCAAAGAAAGCAGAAAGTACCAGCAGTTACAACTACAGGGTGGTAAAGGAGGTAACTATTTGACTTCCAAATACGGTTAACAAGCTTTTATCTGCCTTAGTTTGTCAGCACACACTTCTCTCTCTCACATCTTCTGTCTTTTTTTCTTTCATTTTTCTCTGTCAGATCCTGCTGCGTCTCAGCCGCCTGTGTGTCCAAGAAGGCCTGACAGGCAGGAAAAGCAGGAAACAGCAGCAGAGGCTGCTGAGGAACATGGGGGCTCACGCTGTGGTCCTCGAGCTCCTGCAGATCCCCTACGAGAAGGTATCAAGGGGTTTCACTTAAAGACGTGCTTTTTGTGTGTCAAAGTGGACAAACCGTCACATCAGCCATTTTCCTCATCAGGGAGAAGATTTGCGAATGCAGGATATCATGAAGCTCGCCCACCAGTTTCTACAGAATTTCTGTGCAGGAAATCAGCAGAACCAAGCCCTGCTGCACAAGCACATCAATCTGTTCCTCAACCCAGGGGTGAGCCGCCCTGCCAGACAACCCTCATCTCTGTACAGTCAGTGTTACGTTTAAAAATGGCTGATACGACTTTAGGCAACTTCTTTTCTCTTTTTTCCCTTTTGTTCAGATTTTAGAAGCTGTCACCATGCAGCACATCTTCATGAACAACTTCCAGCTGTGCAGTGAGATCAATGAGCGTGTGGTCCAGCACTTTGTCCACTGCATCGAAACACATGGCCGCAACGTCCAGTACCTCAAGTTCCTTCAGACTATTGTCAAAGCAGAGAATAAATTCATCAAAAAGTGTCAGGACATCGTCATGGCAGAGGTCACGCTTCGTACTTACCCAGTGTACGACCTATTCTACAGGGTACACATGTCCTGGTGTGATCATGTATATTTGTTTCTTCCTACAGCTGGTGAATGCAGGCGAAGATGTTCTGGTCTTCTATAACGACCGCGCCTCCTTCCAAACGTTGGTACAGATGATGCGATCGGAGCGGGACCGCATGGATGAAAACAGCCCTCTGATGTACCACATACACCTGGTAGAGCTCCTGGCTGTCTGCACCGAGGGCAAGAACGTCTACACAGAGATCAAGTGTAACTCCCTGTTACCGCTGGATGACATCGTGCGGGTGGTGACCCATGAGGACTGCATCCCTGAGGTGAGATGAGCCTCAGACAGAGCCGTGCTGAGGACAGCGACGAGGAAAACATAAGCCAGACATGGAGCAGACTGAGTGGGCACTCTGTGAATATTGAGGCTTGCGAAGCAATTGTCAATACATCTAAATGCCACATTCACAGTAGAGTAATCAGCTCATTCAGAATGTATCATGAAAACATCAGATTGATTTTCATCCGTCGTCATCTGTTTAAGCCCACAGAATGATGCTAACTGCCAAGATGAGATCTGTTCACAGTATGTCCCATTAGTCTCAGTCCTGTGTTAGCTTAGTGTCACGTATGATGGATTTTTTTGTAGTGTCTTTATGTTTCACTGTCCATTTAGGATTTTTTAAAAAACATTTGTTGTCATCTTAAGCGTTGTAGCTTCTGCAGTTTGCAATGACACAAGCAAAAATTTGTAATAGCTGCAACTAGATTTGTGAAGGCGTCCACGCATACGGTGCATTCACATAAACACAACCTCACAAACAGCTGACCTCTATGGCAAATACTAGTCTCCTAGAAAAAAAAAGATGGCTGCTACGGAATGAAAATGGATAGAATGTTGTGGAACCATTAAATGATGGACCGCCAGAAGGAGATAAAGCAATGAAATACGAACTCTACTGTGTTCAGTTACACGATGACTTCATGAGACTAGACGAAATTGTGTGTGTGTGTGTGTGTGTGTGTGTGTGTGTGTGCGTGTGCGTGCGTGCGTGCGTGCGTGCGTGCGTGCGTGCGTGTGTGTGTGTGTGTGTGTGTGTGTGCGTCTTTCTTTCTTTCTTTCTGCAAAGTTTGATCACGTTATGTTTCCACGCCCCCTTTTAGCCAATTGGCATCAATGCACACACACACACGTTACGGAGCTGTCTTGGTGATGGCTAACACATGTATTCATAAAGCGATATTTTTAAGGAGAATGGCACATTGATGTTTGATTGTTTGATTTTCTCACCCTCCACAGATTCTACCTCTAGTACTTTTTTGTGTTTGACCCTAATCCCAACCTTTTCAGGTGAAGATAGCTTATATCAACTTCCTGAACCACTGTTACGTGGACACTGAGGTTGAGATGAAGGAGATCTACACCTCCAACCACATGTGGAAGCTCTTTGAGAACTTCCTGGTTGACATTTGCAGAGTAAGGAACACCGGGCAGCTCTGTAGCAGCTCTGACCTTTTTTATTTTTTTTAAAAACCACATTTAAGAAGACGCAGAGGTTTAAATACAAGCTATTTTGTTTTGTTTTGGTGATTACAGGTGTGCAATAATACAAGTGACCGCAAGCATGCAGACACTGTTCTGGAGCGCTATGTGACGGAGACGGTCATGGGCATCGTGACGACTTTCTTCAGCTCACCTTTCTCTGACCAGAGCACCAGTCTGCAGGTATCTAATCACACACTATCTTAATAATAAGTGAGAAAAATACTTATTTAGTAGGAACAAAACAAAGCTAAACTGGTAAGTACTATTTAATTAAAGTAGGTTTGATCAAAAGCAGCTGTGGGAACGTAATGCACAGACTGTGTAGAGTGAAAAAGAGAGGTAACACAAGATAGATAGAAGATTAAGATTCAAGTTGTGGATGAACTTCAGCCTATTAATGAACAGTATGTGTTGTGGTCTAGGTGGCGATCAGAAAGAATGTAAGTACCGATTACGAACTTGTATCAACTATCCCATGTAATCTCAGCCAATAGCAAGATACCCCAGAGACACACCAGACTTTTAGATGAGAACCAAACCTTCCACCACAGTGTTTTTCACATTAATTTAAGTGCTTCCTTAAGTGGAACAATTAGTAGTTTCTGAGAATTTTCTTCTCCTTATTATGTCATTGCGAGTGGTTACAGAAAATGAATGCCTCCCCCTTCCCTTCCCATTGTGTGTGTTAATCAGAATTCTGTTAGTCACGGTCCTGTAGAGCCAATCGGACATTACAAAGTTAAGACCACTTAGATTGCAGGCGTCCTGTTGTGCTTGTTGTTCATTTCCTTTGTAGATGCACTAAAAGTTGACCCTTTTCCTTCATGAATGTGACAGGTTCGTATACATGTCTTGTCTACATGCCACAAATTATACAAGTATAGATCATATCTTACAAATGTGAGGTTAAAGAGCAGAGACGGCGATCTGTGAGATGTATAGTAATGTATTTCAAAGTATGAGTGTGATTTATCTCGGTTGTTCTCCATGCATGTTTTGTTTCTTCACTGCTTGTATCCTCTGCTGCAGGCCTCTCTGTTGGGGAAAATATTTCAGGTATTTGTTGTAATTCAATTCAAGAGGGGAAAAACACAGAGCTGGGTGTTACAGATTCCTGTTGGGTGCAAGAGAAAATGCTTTGTCTTCTTATTGATGTGTGCACGAGTATGTGTGTGAGGCTGTCTTTTTACCGGGCTAGGTTTGGGCAAATGTATGTGTGTTTCTTTCATTCTTTCTTACAAAGCTAGAAAAGTTGAATTAATCGAATAATCTACAGGTTCATCTTTTCTCTTCTTTTCTCTTCTGCTCAGACCAGGCAGCCAGTCTTTGTCCAGCTGTTGCAGGCGGTGTTCAGGGTCTACCACTGTAACTGGCTGACCCCAGTCCAGAAGGGCTCTGTCGAGAACTGCATCAAGGTGCTCTCCGATGTCGGTAAGATCAAGATCCTCGAGCACTTGCATCGACTCCTGAAAAAGCCCTTTCTTACAAATCCTTACTTTTAACAGCCCCTCATGTCCAACAGCTTCAACAGTTTGCATTTTAAAGAAATATTTCACTGCTGTAAAGATGGCCCTTATATAAAAAACCCAAATATTTTCGAAATTGGTGCTACATGATCACTGAAAACAAGGAAAAGCGGCTGCAATAATTCCCATTTGCTCAAATGTAGAAAATCTACAACAAACAGAATGCACTGCGCCACACCAGGCCAATAAACCCTCCCACTGATTGGTGATGTACTACAAGTTGGCTCAGTTTTCAGTCGTCGACCATTTTGAAAACAGGAAACAGTGACAAGATGGTAACAAACAAGACCAAAAACCACCAAAATATGTTATTGAGCACATTTCCAAGTGAGAAATAGACAATGAACCGGACTGAGGTTCATATTTGATCTGCACTGCCTTGTTTTACAGTGTGATTGGCAGTTATTTAAGCTTATGTTGTCACAAAACAGGAACAATGCCTCTTTTGCATCACAAACTTCTCTTTTGCAGCTGAAAAGTATAAAAGCTACAAACATTTTAGCGGAGAAGTAGACAGCGTAGTAACAGAATCTTGGTTTTTAGTTTATTAGCACTGAGTCACTCTTTTTCTCGATCTGACTTCACTCTCTGTGTCTGTGTTTGTGCGCATACAACATGTGGAAGTAGAATCAGTAGCTCTAAAATCCACCAGATGTTAGTTTTGCCTGCAAAACAGTTGGGGGCTCTGGGTGAAGGCAAAATGGAGAGAAGTTTATTATTGTTCATTTTGATACACTGACAACATTGCAGTGATGCAATGCTGGTTGATTTTTGGCAAAGTTCCCGTTAAAGTCGTGCGTCTTTGTTCTTTGTTAGTGCCGCTGATTTATCTTCACACTGCTCATGTGTGTCTCTGTGTGTTCCCGACAGCCAAAGGCAGAGCGATAGCCATCCCCGTGGACCTGGACAACCAGGTGAACAACCTGTTTGTGAAATCCAACAACATCGTCCAGAAGACGGCCATGAGCTGGAGGCTTTCTGCTCGCAATGCTGCCCGCAAGGACTCCGTGGTGACGGCTTCACGGGACTACAGGAACATCATCGAGAGGCTGCAGGTACAGGGTTTGTGAAAATTTTTTTACTGACGCATTTGAGCTAAATCACTGGAGCAGTAAGGAGGCTTCTTTGTCTGGACTGTAGGACATTGTGTCGGCTCTCGAGGATCGTCTGCGCCCGCTGGTCCAGGCGGAGTTGTCGGTTCTGGTGGACGTGCTGCACCGGCCCGAGCTGCTCTTCCCCGAAAACACGGACTCACGCAAGAAGTGTGAGAGCGGAGGTTTCATATGCAAGTAAGCCCTGGAAAAATGCATACCTACCCTCAGCTGATCTATTGCTGGCTAATGAGTGAGTGTGACTTATGAACTAATGTTTTTGTGCAGACTGATCAAACATACCAAGCAGCTGCTGGAGGAAAATGAGGAGAGACTGTGCATCAAAGTGCTGCAAACGCTGCGAGAGATGATGACAAAAGACCGAGGTTATGGAGAGAAGGTAGGAGGAGCTACCACGCACAGAAATAATGGGGTGACATACTTCATGGCCACTGTATGACCGTGCATAAAACGTGTGAATACCATCATAGAAAATAAGTTGAAAGTTCCTCGCTTGATTTTGATTTTACAAGTGTATTTTGCTGTAGTTGTGTTCACATGTAGGATTATATAATCAGAGAAAGAAGTTGTCATATCTGGAACTTTAAAGCCTTTCAGAGACGTTTTTATACTTAATACAACACCAACCTTAAATACTTCAATACAAATGGAAGTGCAAAAAATGTAGTGTTCACACAGAAACAGCAATATGACATTTATACAGTACATTTTGATGTATGACAACACACACACAGTGCTAAGAGCGCCCTTATTTTGAAGGAGATTAGTTTGTTCCTCCTGCAGTCACTAAGGCAGCACTGGTCACTTCTCGGAAACGCTTTCAGCAGCACTCACCACGTTATGAGACTAATTCTGCTCACTGTGGGTAACATCCATTCATTAATCCTGTTTTCTCTGTGCTGCTGAAGTTGATGAGTATCCCCACGTCCCCTTAACACACTTGACTAACATGTCGTGCTGTATCATTGACCTCTGCTTTACCTTCCTCCTGCCCGTGTTGTTATCTAACCACTTTAACCCCTCTGTTCTCTTTCAGCTCAGGGCCTTTGATGATGAGATGGATATGCCTAAGGTTGTTGCTCATTTTCTTCTATTCATGCCCCCTTTTCCCTCCGCTGTTGTCTGTCATGTCTGCGTAACACTAGTAGTCCTCTAACTGTATTGTGTCAGCTGCTGTGGCTGTGTGCTATAGTTAGCGGAGGCTCTAGGCACAGCTGGTGACATAGGTGGTCGGCCGACTCAGTCCCACACACCTGCTGCACTGTCTGCCTTAAACCGGTGTTTAGATCAACCGAAAAACGGTGAGAACGAAAGAGAGATACTGCGGGGAGATGAGTGCTGTTGCTCAACAGGGTTATGTTATCCCAAGTTTCAAGTTGAGTCACTCGTAAGCTGCACTCACCCTTGTCACACTGGAGGTTAATGTGTCATATTTTCTGCCAGTGTCAACAGCACCAATTAGTTTTGGGACATGGGTCATGCTCCAAACAATTGGGGCAGCTTATTACCTGAGTCACTGAGTATCTGTAGCTGCCATTAGCTGGTTAGCTCGGTTAGCCTTGGTCCAGACTGGGAGCTCGGTGCAGTAGTGTTGGCTGGTTAGGGTGCAGACTCCAGTCGATATCTCTGCAACATAATTTATAGAAGTCGAAACATCAAAACTGTTATTGCGTCACATTATCTGGAAATTTGTGTTGTTGAAATTTGTGTTCATACCTTTAACTTGACCTCTAGTAAAATACCGATGTCACAGTTTATTTTACTGTATTATATCCTACTTATACTCATTCAAACAGTATGAAATCAAGAGTGGTCATGAAGCTATTGGCTCATACTCATTAGACGACAAAAATAAATAAAAGACATCAAATGAGCAAAGCAATGCTGCACTGGTCAGCTGACAATGATCATATAGGAAGGTAAATAAAGGTGTGCAATAGTAAAGCCATAAAAGCCACAACACTTCCCTCACTCTTTCTTGTTACCAAGGTGTTCTATTGTCTCTGTCAATGCTCGGCTCTCTGTAGGGTGTTTCCCCTGCAGCTCCTCTAGACGGCAATAGGGGGCACTGCGGCTGTGTGCGTGCAGTGTATGTATGTGTATTAATGAATATGTGGGGCCGTGGCAGTCATTGAGGCTGTGTCCTAGTTTCTCTTGCCTGAGCTGCACGATTCCTGGGCCCCTGCCAACTCCGGGCCGAGGTTACATAAGAACCAGGCTTTTTTTTCCTGGAACTCAGCCGCTCCGCCGATGTGTGACCTTCAGCAGTAATTGCCAATAAAAGTGTAGAGGAGCTGTTTACCCACACCGCTGTTTTGTGTGTGTGGGAGGGGGGGGGTGTTTGCATGAGCGTGTGAGAGAGAAATGATCCCTCCACACACCTGTTAAATGCTATATCTCTGTCTGTCTACACATGAAGCAAATCCCCTTTCCCACCCCCATGTGCCAATCCTTTGTTTTTTTTTTCCTCTTTTTCCCTTTTGGACTCATTAAATCATGACACAATTCCTCAACTACTCCCCCACTTCCACTCACACCCCTTCTCAGGGATGCAAACACACGCCCACTCTGTGTAAACTAAATGAAGCTAGCTGTGAGTGTTTTTGTAGGTGTGATATCAAAGTGCGCAGTTGGTGCTTTTCTCCTCTGCTGCCCTTTTGAGTAAAGCAGGACAGGACTGTACATGATTGATGTTGTTGGTTAGTTAAACAACACCAGCAACATACAACATACAATTAAAAGAGGCTTATACGGCTTTAAAGGTCTTATAGGTGACAATTTAGACATATATATTTTCTTGAATGATTCATCTACAGAGCTTGTCGAAAAGTGCATAATAAAAGTATCTCTTTTCCTTAAAGATATTATTATGATTGTACATTTTACATTTTAAAAATGTTGTCAAGTCCAAAAGGATCGTTTTGTTCATGTCTGTAAGATTTGTGACAGTTGGTACCAGCTTCTATCAAGGCTTGTCAGCCAATGGTATGATGGTGCTGGTATCACATGGTATCTGGGTTTCGTAGTTCCCGCCTTGTGTGGAAAAAGCATAAAATGGCTGAGTTGTTTATGGCCTAGCTTACTGTACAAATCACCCCCAACCTTTAGCTATCAAGCATAGCCAACATTAGCATAAGCTAGTGTGCACAAGGTTAACATTAGCTAGTGCGCACAACGTAACGTTACCTACTGCGCATGACTATAATGTTGGCTAGTGCTCACAGTGATAACGTTAGCTAATGCTCATGAAGTTAATGTTAGCAAGCTGCCCTAACCTTAGGTAGCATTACCAACGCTAGAAAACGTTAGCTAGCCAATGTTAGCTATGTTATCATTTACTAGCTAGTGGAAGCGACGTGTGGGCAACAAATGGGCAACCCCTTTGAGAGGGCAGAGGATTCAAACAACAGAGGTTTTGTGTCATGAATGAAATGGATGTTTTAATTAGTGTTCTAAATTAATGAGGTTTTTAGTCAACAAATGTGTACAGAAGATGTGCCTCTACAATATGCAAATATGCAGTATAAAGATAACTATACAGTATCACTGAAATATGTTTTTATAGCGTGTGTGAACTGGAGGCTTTATACAGTTAGATTCCGCACAAGTTTTCACTTCAGCTGTTTTTCGAAATCAAGATAGCGAGAGATGTATTTTTGACCGCCCCAGTGTGTTCACACCACACCGTTGCTAAATGTCAGGGAGGTGATTATCAGCTAAATCCATTGCTCCTTGGCTGTCAGGCTTATGTAAGAGCCAGAGGAGTTCAGGATACACAGCACTGGGCTTTTACTCTCAGGCTCCCCTCTTCACCTGGCCTCCTGTGTTGATGCTTGTGTGTGTGTGTGTGTGTGTGTGTGTGTGTGTGTGTGTGTGTGTGTGTGTGTGTGTGTGTGTGTGTGTGTGTGTGTGTGTGTGCGTGTGTGCGTGTGTGTGTGCGTGTGTGTGTCTTTCTGCAAAGTTTGATCATGTGTGGTCTAGTCAGAGCTGTTATGCAAGCCCTCCATGTTGAAAGTAAGTCATGTTTCATCCCCTTCGCCTCCCTGTTTCTTCCCTTGGCAGGCCTGGGTGGATTTACAAGAAAAAGCGTCTTATTTTCTTTTCTTTTTTTAAGATTTTAAGATAGCATCCGGCTTGCTTTTTAATCTACTCAACACATTTTCTCTCGCGCTGGCAGCCGTGCTTTGCCCACTCGGGCCAAGAGTGTAAAATTCATACTACAGTGCTGGTATAGAAGTGGGTCAGTCACGATGAAAATGACAGAGCACTCTTTTTTAATTTAGTCTGCTGCTCTGTGAGCACAGAACAAGCAGGCGCGTGGTAAACCCCATTATTCATGTCATTCACCACTGGTTTAAACATGAGTCAGTCTCAGCCTGCAAACACATGTTTGTTTATGCACTTTCAGAGGAAACACACAAACATAAAGTTGAATGCTTTGCGTGTGTGTGTGTGTGTGCGCGCGCGCTCATTTATTTCCTTCATTGTGGAGCTGAAAGGTGTGAGACTGATCAGGGGTTTGCCCCGGGGAGTTTCCAGTTTGGTGGAATGCACTGTGGTCGGGGCGGATGTGGCAGCTGTGAGGGCTTACTCTGTGGTGTCTATGGTCAGACTGGGGATGATTAGCTGCACGTATCTACTCTGATCAGCATATTGCTCTGTGGTGTGATGTGGTGACAGCAAAGGCAGCGTCCACCGATGTGTGGAAGATGTTACTCCTCCAGCGTGAATGTGCAGCCCCCTGACCTGCCGCTGAACTCTGCCCCACTTTGGAATCAATTGTTGCGCGTGTCACAAGTGACTTTGAAGTCTTGACACTTAAAAAAAAAAAAAAAAAAGCCAAATCATGTCTGCTGAACTGCAAACACGTCATAAACTTTTGATATTGCTCGTCAAGGAAAGCACAGGAAATATTAGAGCTTGTGAGTAATAGTAGTAATACCGTTACTGGATCCATGTTCAATTAAATAGTCCAGCTTTCAAATGATCTGTGCTCAAATGGCAATATTTGCATTTGGTGTATTCCAGGGTATGTATGTGAATTATATTCTGTGTTTTCCCTTTTCTGCTTTCACACTGCGTCTACGTCTGTCACTTTCACTTTCTCGCTCTGTCTCACTACGCGTTTACCCTCCCCACCCACGCACCGACCAACAAGCTCCATCTTTGTCTTACCTATTCCCTTCTTGAAATGCTGCCAGCCGTGTGGCCATAATTCTCAGGTCTTTATGTGATGAGAAAAATTCTTTAAAACACATTCAACACATTAAAGCATCCTTGAATAATGTTCTCGTCAAGCAGAAAGTGATTCTGTCTTCCTTAACTTGCGAAAAGCTAATGTTTTCAGAAATGCAGTGTGAGCTGTTGAGTTTGGGGAGCATCTCATTCCTGTGGTTAGGAGGTCAGGCAAGGGGCTGTGTAGAGGGTTAGACCTGCTACGTAAGTGAGAGTGTACAGTAGCTAATTCAGTGATTGAGGAACATGCGTGCCTCTTTTGATGTTGACCTGCAAGTTGACGAGTGCCATTATGCACTATTCGCAGATTCGTTTAGTGGCATCTCGAAAGACAAACCTGATTAGACGAGAAAAGAAACAACCATCGCGGATGTTTCCGCACAGGACGCGATGCTGCAGATGAATGTGGAATGAATGGTTTTCTAAGTGTGAAAAGGATGTGAATCATACACGGCCTTCACAGTACTCAGATTTCAACTTAGTTGAACACCTGTGGGTGTGGTTTCTGAACAAGACATAAGACGGTGCGCTGATCATCCTGGCATCAAAATATCAAACCAGGGAATATGTTTTGGATCTTTTGTATATCTCTAGTGGAGTTCAAAAACTACTGCGCCAAGCAGCAGTGAAGCGGTGGGTGCTTGATTAAAATTTGTGCATCATGCCCTTGACCCTGTCTGACTGACGGAGAGAGAGACAGAAAGGGAGAGAGAGAGAGAGAGAGAGAGAGAGAGAGAGAGAGCAGTTCAACTGTCAAATGTAGAAAATCCTGCTATGCTTGTTATTCTCTCTGTCACCCTCTCTGTCTTTCACTTGCTCTGCCTCTTGCCCTCCGTGTTTTTGGTGACAGATGGACACTGTAAGCAGCTCTGTGTCACTGGTTTAGTGGCCTGGTTCCTTTTGGAGTGATTATGTAACTCTAACCCCATCGCCCCTCGCCGCTCCTATCCTCTCCCCTCACCCGCCCCTCCTAGTGTGTCTTTTTACATAACAATTCATGTGGAGCGTTGCCTTTTTACCAGGTTCCTTTTGCCTCGGTGAAGAGATACCACACAAAGAGGAAGTGAATTTTGATACCACAAGATGGTTTCCACCCCGAATCCCCATTGTTTGTGTGATCCTATGTAGGACGTTTAGCAACATCTGCAGAATAAATTCATGATAGTAACAGTCACAGCTGGTTAGCTATCAGGCCCACAACGGCTCTAGAAAACAGACATTTAACAGTATGCGCACTTGTGACTTAAGCATCGAGGACAAGAAAAGCCTTCTCAAATTTAAAGCAACAATATGTAGTAATCGGTATTTTGTGCAATTTGGCGTCCGCCAACAGTTTCTCAGTGCAACGCCACTGTCATAAATATAGATCGCAGGTCTGTAACAATTTTTCAAACATAATGTAAGTGCTAACTGCAGACAAAACTCATCACTTCATAACACTTTTATGTGTTGATAACTTGTATGTTGAAGTAAACATGTATGTAAGGCTGTGACAGAGACACCATTCACCCTATTACAAGACACTGTACCATCAAAATGATTATGAAGCTGTTATTTCAAGGAAGAATGTTGTTGATGGTGTTGTTGCTTTACGAGCTTGTAGCTCATATGTGCTTATATGCACGAACAACCATCCCAGCAAGCAAAACAAAGAACAGAGAAGTTCAGATGACAGCATATGGAGAGAGTGTGACTCGATTCTCTGCCTTAATTTCACTTTATTTTTACATCGCATTTGTTTGCTGCTATATGAATGTTCATCATTTCATATGGAACCTTTAAAGTATAGTCCAGTGTGCAGGAATTATGGGCATTTAGGAGGATCTTTTAAAGAAATTGAATATGATGTTCATAATTATTGTTTCCTTGGTGTATAATCGCCTGAAGCTAAGGATCTTTACCTTAGAATGAGCCTTTTATATGTATGGAGGAGGGATGGGTCCAATACCACGGAGTCCGACATGTTGCAACACCACGTTTCCACAGCAGAACGGACAAAACAAACGCTGGCTCTACAGTGGGCCTTTTCCCCTTTTTTTAATTCCATGTTTAGCGGCCACCACAGGGCTGGGGTGAGATGAGCAGTATTTTGTTTTGTTGTAATCTGCAGCTTCACATGAATGCCACCAAATCCTACACACTGAACCTTAAGAAAATGGAACGGGGCGGAACAACAGATCTCATTGGGCTACGTGAGTGTATTCAGACCATGGCCCACATAGAGAGAAACTCTCACCTCGTGTTTACTCATCCCTGACTTCAAATGACTGTTTCAGTGCGATTTAAGGTTTTGCCCGTTTTTTTTTTGTGCTTTTGCTGAAATATTAAAGGAGTAGTCATTTTGGGAAATGGACTGATCATCTTTTCTGGTCAAGTTGATCAGAGGAGACTCCCATATGTCAAGAAATATGGATGAAACAAACTAAAGATTTACCACACACACATGATGGTGGTGTTGATCCTCTCACCTGACTCCTGGTCGTAATAACCAAAAGAATTATTCAAAGTGATGTTGATATAATTTAGACAATGAACACGATATCCAATCAAACTGGACATATCTTTTAACGTTTTATCGATAGTCGACACTGTGCACGTCTGTTGTCTCAGCTCTCCAAAACATCCACGACTGTAATGCTTCCCTGCTTTCTAACACAGCACTATATGCATGGCATCTCACACGGGGCAGATCTTTGCATGGCAACTTCAAACAGCCAAATAAGAACCTGATGTGGTTATTAACCTGACGATTACCTTTTTCTGATCTGCATGAAAACTAACCCTGTGTTTGTATCTGTTGGACCACTGTGCTCAAACCCCTCACTGCACCTAGCAGCTGGATCAGAACCAGCCTGAGAAGCTGTTGGAGGACCAGAAGAGGGTAGGTACTCACAGCATGGCCGCTTCACCCACCTCTAACACCTCAGAGTGAGACTTCAGGTTTTGGATACACAGCGGGCGGATGAGTATCTCGATGAAAAAAATGACCTGTCTGACTTTTTTCCTACTTTTTGTGTTTCTGATTTAACTTTAGGAAGAAAACAACGCTTTAATAACTTTCACAACATATTTCCCTCTGCCTTCTTTTCTCTAATGGTATCTATGGCACTGCAGTTACTTTATAGAGCCTAAAATGTTTCCTTTAAAAATGCAGATGTAATTTTGATATTCCAGATTAAAGGTAGTGATCAGATTCATCAATATGTAACTATCCTTTCTGAGAGAAGAACATTATTTAGCAAGCAGGTATGCTTCCTATGCCCCTGATGAGCATGCCGCATCATATTAATCACAGTGCTGCATCTTTCATAAGGGCGGTATTCTCACCCTATTTAAAATGTATTTTTTAATAACCCACCAACCGCTTTTGGCAAGTTCGATCAACAAGTTCATCAAATTAAAAAAGCACAGCATGGCGGCGTCATAGTTTTCAGTAACTTGCTAATCATTTAGGCGACATCCAGACAGGAAACCATCGAAATTTGGCTCATGACTCAAGACCTCAGACAAAGGAAAGTATTCCCCAGCAAGACCAGGAAACCGTCTTCTGACTCATCCTCTTGTTACACACAATACATACCTGCCAATAGAGGATGAGAATAGTGTTCTTCACACCTCCTACATACACGAATCTTGACCTCCAGAGCATTACTATGGCAGCGCAGCTTACATAATGACCCTGTCGTCTGTCGAGGACCACCCACAGATGATTTGCACATAATCACACACACACACACACACACACACACACACACACACACACACACACACACACACAGGAAAAAAAACATAAAAAAAAAATCCTCTCTTTCATTTCCTTCACTTTATCCCATGGGAGGTCTGTCAGGTAGCTATGTGCTGCGGTTGCCATGACAACGGCAAAGTCGTGCTGCTTACTGGATGAGTCACAGTGTGGGAGGGCTGGCCCTAGGTCTGTCTACGTGAACACCAGAACCTCACATTGTCACTACACAGGGTTGCTGCCGCTGATGATAACCGTAACGGAGTTGGTCGCGTGGGTGGTAAATGACAAAAACTTCAGGTTCTGTGTGCGTTGCATAGAAATGTAGGAATTCTTTAAATTCAATATTTAAAATAAAAAGTTGATTCATAGTCGCTCCATGACTGTGGATTATATAAAGTGGCTGTAATGGCAGGTTTGGGCTTCTTTATGTGCCCCTAAAAAGCCACAATACATCTCTGATGATGCATGCTGTCCCTGTTATACAACATCTCCTCTGACATCATGTCATTACAGCCTTCCCTTTCTTTTCCTCTCCTAGGGCGAGGCACTGAGACAGATTCTGGTGAGCCGTTACTATGGTAACTTTCATCGAAGTGGTGGGCGGAGGGACAGCCTGACGTCATTCAGCAATGGCCCCCTCAGTCCGGTAGGACCCGGCAAAAACCAATCAGGTGGGACTCTGTGACTGCCCATTTTTTTCGACACTGAACACAGAAGTTTGTTGTTAATAGTTTACAGCAGGAAGTGATGAGTGCACCCAAACACCTCGATGTGCCTGTGAAGCACTGTCCAAAGGCCCCTGCCAGAGAGATGCATGACTTTGCCGCCAGTAACAACTATCAGGACTATCAAATCTTTTCCAGTTGGTTAGCCAAATTGTTTTGTTCCCCTGAAGTCGTAGTAAAGCAAAGGTCTTCGCTCAATGATGTTATATAAGGTTGAGACTCTATCTGTCTGGCCCTGAGCCGGTTATCAGCTCCAGAGCTGTGCTGCGAGCTGCCCTTTGAGCACGCAGAGCACAACACTCTTATCTCTACCTGATAACATGGTCATTGTGTCACTATCTGCAGTCAAAATACTGCAGCAATGCATCTCTGTGCATTGTTTCTCCTTCTATTTGAGTTATTAGTTCTAATATGTAACACGTATGATGTAAAATTGAATCTGCATATAGATTCTGGAGGACATATTGGTGCCAATGGTACCAATCTGTTACTCATAAAAATTCATTGCTAATATATTGACCCAGTAACCAGACTGGCTGGTTGTCTGCTGTGCCACACATGGCGGTGTTTAACATTCAGTGTGACATACCATCATGTACTGTACGCACACGATGTGTATCGCACAGCTGACATGAATGGCCCAGATGTTTATGTTGCATTTTTTAACTGAACTCAAAGACTGAGAGAAAACCACCCTGGTTCCCGGTTCACCATCTCTCCCATGTGCACCAAGATGTTGGCAAACTTCCAGCCTGCAGGAAGCGTGCCCCCTCCCCTGTGTGATCCACTTTTCACTGTTGCTAGGTGACAAGCTGCTACTTCCTGTGAAAACAGCCTTTGCACCTGTTGCAGAAACAAGACCCAGGCTCAGAATTCCATATGTACTCTGAAGCTGAGGCCTCGGGGGGAACCTGCAGGAGGAGTCGTGTACAATGAATTACACGACCGCACTGATACGCTGATTAGTACAGGGATAGCATTACAGTAGTGAGTAGACTCGGACATTGAACAAAATGATTTGTCCTTAATCTTAACCTGGATCAATAAAAGTCTTGCCTCATATGATTAAAGCAGAAGAGCTCAAACTTTCTCCCCTGGTGGGCAAAAACATTAACTGACTTCCTGCGCAGTTTCACTTTGCCTGCTGTGCTCAGGTTATGAAAAATAATTAATGATAAGGGATCCGCCTTATTTTAAGGGCATTTTTACAGAATCATTATTTTTTAAATGTAGGTTATTTTGAAATGTCTGATGGGCCAAACCTTAGGGGAGTCAACATTGGGCATCCCTGAGTAAAAGGAGTCATATCTTAAAAGAAATCTTGGTTTTGGTGTTACTTTTATGTTGCTTTGTGCAAAATATCAAGCTTTCGCAGTGTTATTGGTCAAATATTTATTATGTAATATGGAAATATAATGAGCAAAACTTAAACTTTATAATTTTGTAATTAAAAATGTTCTTATCAAATTTCAAAGTCTTACCTCTGCCAGGCAGGATATGTTTTCACCTGCGTCTGTCAGTTAGCTGGTTTGAAGGGTTTCAATGAAACTTTGAAGGAGAAAGCTTCTCAGCCCAGAATAGACCCCAAATTAATTTGTCACTTTCTATAAAATTGTGAGACATGACTTTTTTTCACGTCGCCATTAATTTCTCAGGGAAAATGCATGGATCTTAATGAAAAAAGATGGCTGTTGTCTTCGAGTGGGTACAATTTGATGCAATCACAGTTGAGCTTAAATTTTGGTAAAGCTGTCATGGATGGTTTAAAATTTAGAGCGATACAGGCCTATCAACTTTGATATGGGTTAAGACTTGATTGAATTCAAGGGGGCTGTTGGGTGTCGGCTGAGGTATGCAATCTATTGAGTGCCATTCTCGCTGTAATAGTTATTTTTTATGAATTAAATAAAAGCTCAAGGGGCAGGCTAAAGAACAATTTATAAAATATGTTTGTTTTGTTTTTTTTCTTTGTGAAATACCTGCATAATATCTACTTCTATTGCTGCCAACGCAGGGACTAATTCAGACTAAACTATATTGGATTCCATTTGTTATATAATCTGAATGGATGTCAGTCATTCAAATGTATACCTTACACGTGTCCCTCTGTCCTCTGTCTTGCAGGATTAGGGGGTCCTGGGGGCCTGAGTCGAGGTGAAATGAGCCTGGCAGAGGTTCAGTGTCACCTGGACAAAGAGGGAGCATCTGACCTAGTCATCGACCTCATCATGAACACTACCAGCGACCGAGTCTTCCAAGAGAGTATCCTCCTGGCTATTGCATTGTTGGAAGGTGGAAACACCACCATCCAGGTCAGTAAACCCTTAATCTCAGTCATCTGCGGACAAACCCTACTGTTGAACCTCTCCCCTTCAGCTCCATGTCAGAATCTTTTCATTAAATAATTAAATGGTAAAATCAAAATACACTTAACTGCTTACCTTTTCACCCAGGGTAACTGATCTGCGGTGTTTTTAATTTCACGGCCTGTTATCTATGTGAAGGCTCAGCTTATCCCACAGTGCATCTGTGCATGACCTACTATGATTCGATCAGTGGAAAGAACACAGTGTCATAGATGGAAGTTTTCATTACTGGAGGATCTGCTGTATATGGGTCAGTGTGCCACTATAGCTACATGTACATTAGAGAGGCGGCTCTCCTCTGCCTCATATCTCGTACTAAATCATTCGGCTGAAAGGCCTGGCCAGCTGCTAACGATGTCAGTAGTAGATTAGAGAAAAGTAGATTGGTATTACAAAACATTTATTTTCTTTTCACTTTTGGCTGTCTTATGTGTCTTATGCTTATAACCCTAACCCTAACCTGAGCCTCTCTAACTCTGCTGTCTCTGTCTCCTTTCCTCTCGTCTCCCTGTCCGTCGCTGTGTCTGTCGGTCTCGCCGTCTTTCCATCTGCCTGTCCGTCTGCGCGTTGTTATGCAAGCACGGGGCTTGCATAATCAGGTTAGAGCGAGGAAGCCACTGTGGCAGAGATAATGCTTTGGCTTCCCACGGCTGCTGCACAGCTACGTCACGTGATCTGTCTGCGTTACATAAGGCCTGTGTGAATGAACAATGAGGAATGTCTCAGCCTTCAAAACATTCCAGCCTCTCTACCGCTCCCTCGCGCTCTCTTGCCGGCCCAAACTGGGTCATGCTGGGCCTCCGGAACTGGGGCAGTGGGGAGAGAGGGCGGAGGGACGAGGGGGAACACAGAAGGGGATTGAAGAGAAACCGGAGCTCCTCTTACCCAAGTTTGTTCTGAAAACGGAGGTTTCTGTGGGAGGGTAAACTGCTCTGTGTGCAGCTGCAGAAATGTACCACAAAGTACAAATATTTGTGTTCTTTGAGTCACTTGATACTTTCCCTAAAATTGTTTGAGTTTAAGTAAACCCTGGCTTTTATCCCGAACATATGTGCACTGTGTTTTTGTTTAGAACAAACCTACAAAAAAAAAAAAAAACAGTTGAACCTTTTCTACAGACTTCAGGTGAGAATTTGCTCTGCGAGAAAGCAAAAAAACGAGGATAAAACCAGCTGGCTTTTGTCAGTGTCTTCATTTGACGTGACTAGCAGAGCACCTGTTGTGTCTTGTATATCTTGCTCTCACGTAACATAGTTAACTATTTACTCATGACCTACATAGCGCACCGAAATAAACCAGGCAGTAGAGATCCAAATTGCCTGCATAGTCACTCATTCGTTCTCTTTCTGCTGCCATGCAAAGCGTATGTGTAGGTGTCCCTGGATGCTTTACAGCCAGTGCATTTTTCATGCTTTCTAGTCTTGCTGGCTCCTTTTCTGTGGCAGCCATGAGAGCCCAGACGGCTGTAAATTCTGTTGTGACATGGCGACTTGTGACATTTAACTCGTCGGCCATCTGGTGTGTAACAAGCATGATGTTCTGCTTCCCTCCAAAAACTCTCTCAGGTGTGTTGTTTTTTTTCTTTCATTATTGCAAATACACATTGTCAGGTGGAAAAATAACAAGAGAGGATGCTGGTTTTTTGAGGAATGGAGGAAAAAGGAGTTGGAGCGGAGCAGAGCTGCAGTTCCATTTGGTTTGCATGTGGTGCTGCCTGACATGAGAGGGAGGGCGAGAGAGGGAAAGGGAGCGGGAGTATAAATAGCTGTTACATAACATCCCTTTGTTGATGCCAAGTGGCTGAACGGAAGGAGAGAAGGGAAAGCGCTATGACCTTGTTTTTCAGTGTTGTCCGCCCCCACCTCGCCCCACTCCTCTCCCCGTCTCATTCCTCTCAGGGTTTGTCTCCATGGATACAGACGGGGCTCTGTGTTTACCCAGCACTACAGGGGGGCCCCTGAGATGCTTGTCCCTCTCCTCTCTCTCCCTCATCCTGTTACCCTTCCCTCCATCCTCTCCTTGACCACCATGTGTTGCTTCATCCATAACGTCACTCCCTACATCATGTCACTCTCCTACTTGCTTTTCAAGTGCTATCAAAACACAGACGACATCTTGATACGGCATCACAGATTTTGTCACCGGGTGCATGAGGTAGGGCGTCGAAACCCAACAGAGGCAGCAAATGTGGTTAGACATGAAAGTTTTCGGATTCAAGTCGAGACCCAACCTCACATGCATTTCTGAAGAAGCCATAAAATGAAAGTCTGCTGTGGTGTTTGTCTGTACTGCGGTCTTCCATCTTTATGCGCAGGCTTTGCCTTGTTTCAGTGACTCACACCATCCACTGAAGTCTGCCCAGTTCTTAGAAACAGGCTCTTTTAAAAAATGATTCTTTCTCTCTGCTGCTGCTGCTGCTGCTGCTGCTGCAGGTGAAAACTTTCACTGCCGAACAATATAATTAATAACTCTTACATGACCAATGCGTTCCCCTCATGGCCAACATCAATCAACAAACGTGTCATTGCCTACAGTGAAATATAATCGCTCAGCTTACTCTGATTCATAAGATGAAGTACCCCTGCTGGCACGATGCGGGTCCTGCCAAACCTGCACTGTGACGCTGAGACTGAATCTGATATCCTAATAACGTGATATTCACTGGAAATTAATGTGATTGCATAATGATAAAGTTGGCAGTCGCTGAGTTTCAGAGAAATTACTGTGTGTGGGTGTGTCCACTCAAAAATTGGCATGTGCCTGTGCCTGCTACAGCTGACCTACTTTTGCGAGTGTAAAAGTCAGTGGGCGTGTTAGCGTATGTGCGCTCCAGCTTGTGTGTACTTGTACTGTACAAGTGTGTCTGTTTGCGTGTGTGTCTGTGCAAGTTATGTAATGGTAAAGGTTGAGGGGGGGGGGTGCTCCGGTTCAATCAATGTGTGTTATCCTGGCTATGGGCCTCACGCCTCACCCTCTGCACCCTGCCTCACCCCTCCTCACCTCCTCCACTGCTGGAGGACATAGTTATGTGAGCAGAGACAGACCGGTATGACCATCTCACACACACACACACACAGACACACCTCCCTCCCTCCTCAGGCATGCTGTGAGTTGTGAGCTGTTCGTGGGTTGCCAGTGCTGCAGCTAATCCCCTCTGTGCACTCTCCACTCTGTCATCAAGTTGTTTATTGCGCGATGGCCTTGCCCAGTACCCCCCCCCTCCATGCTGCTATCTCCTCGTCCCTGAGTGTGTTGGCAGAGTGTGTACGTGCAGGAGCGCTGCTGCTCAGTGGTGGAGGGCCAGGGTGGGGCACGAAAAAAAAAGGCTCTGGAATCTGCCTCGGGGCACAAGCACACAGTTATGTCATTGTTTCTTTGGAAGAAACTTGGCGGCGGCGTCAGCTCTGTGTTGTGTTAATGATTTGCATACACTCGCTTGCTTAACTGCTTAATTAATAGGTCGCTACTTTGAATCTTGAGAAAGAAAAGGTTGCGCAGTGTGTTTAACAGTATTTTGCAATTCATGTAAACCTCAGACTGTGTCCTCGGAGGAGGAAGGACTTTGTGATTGTCTCGTCCATTTATTTTCCCGAAGCATTTTCCTTATGACTACCATTTATTTGTTTGCTCCGGTGGCTCAGTTTTACATCTAACCTGGAAAGATGGCCGGTTATGTAACAACTTTGACAGCTGGCCTAAATACTGTCTGATAACATTTCCTCTCCATACCTCCTCCCCTCTCTCAATCGTCTGCTCCTTTGTGACTCCCTCATTCCCTCTTTGGTGTCTGTCTTTCGTCTCTAACTGTTCCTCTACCCCTCTCCACCACCATCTCAGTTTCCCGATCTGTGTAAGTAGGCCAGGCTTCTCCCTCTCGTGTCATTTTTCACCCCGTTAGTGTGGCGAGGCTGCTGCTGCTGCTCCTGGTTGAAGCCTTTCCATAGGCTGCAGCAGATAACAGCTCTTACATAATCAAAACAACAGCCCTGTGGGTTAGGACACGGTGTGCTCGCAGGCCTCGAAAAGTGTTCTAATTCTGCATGACCCCATTCCACATCAGTAACAGCAGCGTTTAAACCCTCACTAAACCCGGCCAGGCCTCCCTGTGTATAATGTTTTGTGAGGGTCCAGTCAAGACCATTGGGATTTATTTGTATAAATCCGATGCAATATGCTCAATTTTAAACAAAACCAAACCCAAGCTGGCAACTTGAGGCCAAGTCCGTGTTAGCTGTTCCAACATCACGTTCGCTCGTTTCACCCTTGGAACCCTGCAGACTAAAAAACAGTTGCATAATACAAACTCGGAGAGGAAAATAAGGTCACTATGTAATGTCAGCATGTAACAAGTTGTAAAAAAAAGAATTGTTTACAGCTAAAACAAATCACTGTGGCTGATTTTAAAGGCCTATTATAGATCGATACAGATCCAGACTGGGATCCGCGGGGAAAATCCTTTTTAGGCCGCAGGGGAAAGTGACCACGGGGCAAGATTGGGTGCAAGGCTGAGCAGCTGTCATATCCAGGTGTATTATACATTTATGGATTACGTATGAGCCCAGATTCAGTATGCAGAGACATGAAGCCAGAGTGCTGATGGTATCAATTAGAGAAAAGCGGCAAGTAAGCTCAAAGAATGAATGACACGATTAATCAAGCGGAGAATAAGATCCATAATATCTTCTGTCTACTCTTGTCTCTTTCTGTACAGCGTTCCTTCTTTTGCCGTCTGACAGAAGACAAGAAATCAGAGAAGTTCTTCCGGGTCTTCTACGACCGTATGAAGCTGGCCCAGCTGGAGATCAAAGCCACGGTGACAGTAAACACCAGCGATCTGGGAAACAGGAAGAGAGATGATGACAGCCAGGACAAAGATGTCCCTGTTCGCAAAAAAGGTCAGAGTCACTCACTGTGGTCTAATGTTTGATCTCATATAAGACGTGCAAGCAAATATATGTACATTTTTAACCACATAATAAACCTGTGTTCACAAATCCAGGGTAGAAAGAGGATTTATGAGTTCACCTCATTTTCTCTATGGTTCCTGTCTCTGTTTAGCCAGAGACTCAGCAGTTGTCATGACGGAGGATGTGAGAGAGCAACTGATTGAGGCCTCGTCTGCCACAAAGAAGGCCTTTAACTCCTACCGGCGTGAAGCGGACCCCGAGGACCACTTCAACGCGGCCGACGGCCAGCCCAGCGCCGGGGACAAGAACCAGGACGAGGGAGAGATGAGTTTTGTAATCATCATAATGCAGCCCATCCTACGCTTCCTCCAGCTGCTCTGTGAGAATCACAACCGCGACCTCCAGGTGGGGCAGACTGAGCTAAAGACTCATTTTAGAAACATCCAGCAGATCACACTTGAATGCAGACACATCTTATCCATGTACTGGATGCTTTTGCTTCTTCATGGCAGGCTTTAGACACTTTTGACAGGTGCAATTGCTTTATTACCAATGCCAAATTCCTTAATCATCATTGTCATTTGGTTTCTTGTTTCTCTTGCACATATTATTCATTTTATATGAAAGGAAGAAGGGACAGGAGCAAAAACAGAGTGTTTCAGACAGAGGGGGAATACAGAGCTGCAGCATTGGACAGTATGAGAAAATGGATGTTTTTCTGTGAGCATCAAATCATGTAAATCTATTCTAGTAGTAACCCAAAATGCAATGATGAGGACATAATATGTCTCCTTTAAAACCTCCGCTGAGCTCTGACTGACAGAGGAGTAAGTAGTTCATGACAGGTGCTAAGCTATTCCTCCATCATTTAGTTTTTTCCTTTGGTTTTGCTTTGTGTATTAATGCTTTATATCCAGTTTAGTCCATATGGGCCTATCAAATTCACACTCGACCGTTTTTTATCCCCTCAGAACTTCCTTCGCTGTCAAAACAACAAGAACAACTACAACCTTGTGTGTGAGACTCTGCAGTTCTTGGACTGTATCTGTGGCAGCACTACAGGGGGTCTCGGCCTGCTGGGGCTGTATATCAACGAGAAGAACGTGGCCCTCATCAATCAGACTCTGGAGAGTCTCACAGAGTACTGTCAAGGCCCCTGCCATGAAAACCAGGTACATAAAGAGACCAGAGAGGGAGCTGGGACTGTACTCTGGCACTTTTTGATACATTTTTTTTCTTTGTTTCCCTTCAGAATTGCATTGCCACTCATGAGTCCAATGGAATTGATATCATTATCGCCCTGATCCTTAATGACATCAACCCACTTGGGAAAAAGCGGATGGACCTGGTGCTGGAACTCAAGGTGAGTGAAGTGGAGGAAGGATCTGTATCTCTGTGAGAAACTGGGGAATGGGTTAACTCTGGCTTTGGGTCTTGAGACAAAAATGAGGGGAAAAACTGTGCAGTAGTTTAGTTTTGCAGTAGGATGGAATATCACTAACAGAGTACAAGCGTAAGAGCTGGACATTCATTCGTCTGAGCTGAACTAACTTATGCGCTTGTCTGCCAAGACAAATAGCTGCAGAGTGCATTTTCCTAGATCATCAGGGTTTCAGCCCATTTTCCTTGGATGGAGAATCTGACGGAGTCTAAGTTCATACTGCTTTCTCCCTTCTTTTTTTTCGCTCTCAGAACAATGCATCCAAGCTGCTGCTAGCCATCATGGAGAGCCGTCACGACAGTGAGAATGCAGAGAGGATCCTGTACAATATGAGGCCGAAAGAGCTGGTGAGAAATTGGTGTTGTGCACCTGCTGAGCGATCACCTCAGCTACTTGGTATCCCCGAGCAACAATATCACATTATGTGTCATATGAAGTATAAATGCGTTTGTGTGTGTGTGTCCAGGTGGAGGTGATAAAGAAGGCATACCTGCAGGGAGAGGTGGAGTTTGAGGAGACAAAGGAGGAGGAGGACAACGGGGAAGAGGAGGAACATGATGCTGCCTCCCCCCGAAATGTCGGACATAATATTTACATTTTAGCTCACCAGGTCCGTTGTTCAACCCTGCGACATGTTCTGTAGAGACCAATGTTGAGTGTGCAATTACAAACACAACATTATATAATTTAATGAAATTATTAACTATTAGAAGCTTTTGTCTTGTTGCTGTGTGCCACCACGTACAGTTGACCAGTGCTGAAAAGTAACTAAGTACATATATTCCAGTACTATCCTTAAGTAAAGTTTTGAAATATTAGGACTTGACTGAAGTATTTCCTTTTTTCTGCCACTTTATTCTCACAATACAATTCAGAGGAAAATATTGTACCCCTTTGTAACAAAATAGAATCTATCCCGCAGATAAACTTTATAGAGTAGTTAAACAACCTTCACCAGCTTCAACAACAGTGATTGTAACCCAGTGTTTCTACACTGTGGTATTCCTACTTTTGCTTAAGTACCAGATCTGAGTGCTCTTTTCACCTCTGCAGTTGGCTCGTCATAACAAGGAGCTGTCCATCATGTTAAGACCCGGAGGGGCCAGCGGAGAAGGAGACGAGGCCTTGGAGTTCTACGCCAAACACACTGCTCAGATAGAGGTCACCACACACAGCCGCAGTCACATAGCAGAAATTTACCAAAAAAGTTAATCATCTAGAAAAGTCAATGTTTGCAAACAAACAAATAGACCCCATCTGGACCAACTGAGGCCAAGGTATTTTCACCATGGAGGTGACGGTGTGTCTCTCTGTTCAGATCGTGCGTCAGGACCGCACCATGGAGGAGATAGTGTTCCCCGTGCCCAATATCTGTGAGTTCCTGACCTCGGAGTCAAAGCTGCGAGTCTACTACACCACGGAGAGAGACGAGCAGGGCAGCAAGATCAACGACTTCTTCCTGCGGGCGGAGGACCTCTTCAATGAGATGAACTGGCAGAAGAAGCTCAGAGGTAGGCTCACAGTGTAGCATGAGATGACAATACACATGACTAATATTATTGTTATATTATTTCAGATGATACAAGATCTTCCTTGTATGAATGAATGATTATCCACTTGAGTTTGGAGAATAAATGATTTGTAGAGAGAAGTGTCATAACCCCCCACTAACATATGGGATGTACGTGATTTATGGAATTCTGGTCATCAATAATTACTGTGAGAATGGATTAATTGTTCAACAAAACTAAACTTGCAGATATTTAAAATTTTATTAAAACTAAATGAATGAAAACCAACAAATCCGCAAGTCTGACGAGGTGGAAGCAAAGAGCATTTTTGCCTGATAGATGATCTTAGGGTTTGCTGGTTCATACTCTAATAATCAGCTAATGGATCACTCAACTGATTTGCTTCAGACAAGAGATGCCAGTGACAATTATCTAAATGGAAGCACAATAGGAGGTAACAGGAGTGGTGAAAGATGTCTGTTGAGATGTGGCAAGTAAAAGAAAAACATGACAAGGAGCATAAAGTTTTAGTGAGCTTGCTGGGTTATCCAGGTTCACTTCAGTCTCCTCATGTTTGTTTTAGGAGCTTTCTGATGCCTTTCAGCTGATGTTTTGCACAACTTCAGTACCTTTTTTTCGCAGAAGTAACTTGAATGAATATCTTTGTCTGCCGCTGTAGTGGTAGAAGTATTCAGATCCTTTTCTTTAGTAAGAGTAATAGAGCCACGCAGTGAAACTACGACCACAGCTAAAATTGTCAGAAAAATTTACGATCAATTGATTTTATAATCAAAAGTGTTCACTGTACAGTAAAATGGTCCCTGTCAGTGTTTCTTTATTAAACATGGTGTATTTTAATAGTATTGCTTTATTATGTTGGGTATAGGTGTTTAAAGTTGGGCAAATTTTAACGACTCTATGTCCTGTTGGGTTGGTTTAAACTACAGTGACAAATCATATTCTGTAAGATCAACAGGTTTAGTAACGTCTGTTTAAGAACCACGTATCCCTAAAAGATGTGCTGTTGTCAACTCTGTGATGATGCATTTTCCCGTAATTTAAGAGTGTTTTTGAATAAGTTGCTCAGCTGAGGAAGTAGAATAAGTTTCTCCACCCATGACGGAACTCTTCATCCTTCAGTTCATAAACAGTTGTCACACAATTTTGGTGTAGTGGAGTAAAATTATAAAGTTACATCAAGAAGTACAAGTACCTTGAATTTGTACATAAGCATGTGAATAAATGTATTTAGTTACGTTCCACCACTGCCGATTGGGCGCAGCTAGGCAGCTCAGTGCTTCGCTTGCTGTCGCCTCACAGTTTTTCTTTGGGGAGTTTGCATACTCTGCTTGCGTTTGAGTGCTCTGGTTTCCTCCCACAGTCCAGAAGCTTACACGATTTGGAAACTCCCAATTAACCATAGGTGTGAATTTGCTTGTGTAATTATGTCTCTTGGTGACACACTGGTGACACACTGGTGACTTGTCCAGGGTGTAACCGGCTTCTCGTCCCGATACAAGCTGCAATAGACCTCAGTCTCGGCGAGCCTGGACACAATGAACGAGTATGGAAAATGGATGGAGGGATGCGTATCCCCATCACTGTCAGCAGGGCTGACAATGTCATTGTGTTTGTCTGTGCGTCTTTGTTTTTGTACATGCACTCATGTTACACATGCGCATGTTTCCACTGTCTAAAAGCAGACAGGGGCTTTCCACATCCTTTGAGCCGTGAAACATTTGTACAGTAACCTTATGAATCACAACTGAGAGCTCAGTTGCTCACGCACACAAACATACACACACAGACCCGCACCCACACCACACTCACACTTGTAATACACGTACGAGGCTTCATACCCACACAGAGCCATATTCTGTCTCTCAGACAGAAGAGGGGATGGATAGAGAAAAGTCCCTGCATCTGTTCCTCTTTTAGCAATAGCAGAGGACAAAACATAGTCTACTTAAATTCAGGTTCTGTGTGTGAAGGTCAAAGATGAGCCTTATTTATTCCTTTTGACCTTTGTTATAGTTCTATTTCAGTATCAACATTAAAACAAACATAATTAACAATGTTGGCTGCTTTAAGTTCCCTTCATTTTTCCAATAACACTTAATAATAACCATCATCAACAAATGGTGTATAGTTAATTAAACATTGGTTAATAGTTATTTAACTGTTAACAAACAATGAAATGCTTTGTAAATGATTTATTAGAAAATTGTTTATTATAAAGTGGCAGCTGATATTTATTTTACCTTGTAAATGGTTGACTACATACATTGACTATTTATCAATGAAAGTTATGAGAAAGTGGTACCAAGTTTTTAAAGTGCACACTGTCTCAATATTACTTTAAACAGTGGGGGTCCTGAGAAGTCCTGAGGTTGTTTATCTAAGTCAATGTACAAACACTACAATGTTACGTTACAGTTATCTGCATTCAAAATCTCTCTTAAAGGTGCAGTACGTAAGAAGTGGCCACCCGTTGATTTAATTCTCCCAACAAATATTGCAGCATATCACGCTGACTGCTGCTGACTGTTTTCTGTGTGTACACCCATGTGGCTACTGTTAGCTTGTTAGCTCGGTTAGTAGTGCAGCTAGCCAGACTACCGGGGTAGGGTTGGTTTTTACACAGCTAGCACAGGAGCTTTGAACGACTGGAAGATAGAGGTTTTCAGGCCCAGGGCAAGCTGGTTAGCATGCTAACTTCAGCAGGTGCCTCTTCAACACAACACATAGAAGTCTTAGGTGGTGATTCCTTCACAGTCTGTTAATTTTTGAATGTTTAAAACTTAAATTTTTTCATGTTGCAACTTTTTAAGTAAAAGAACACATTTCTCAACATTAAAATATACTTGAAGTTTAGAGAGAAACAGGACTCACTATGCTGAGTGTCCGATCATCACTTTAATGTTGCTGCTGGTAAGGGTTGGGCTAATTTAATTACTTTATATACTTCTGGGAAGCTCAACCAAAAATAATAATTCTTAAGTTCTCATTATCAATTTGTGTATGTTTTGTTTTAATACTATGAATTTGCAGAATAACTAAAGCTGTTAATAACTGTAGTGGAGTAAAAAGTACATTACTGGAGTGAAGGAGAAGTAAAAAGTTTAAAAAAATGAAAATACTTAAGTAAATGCCTTTAGTTACTTTCCACAAGTGACCTCATGTAAAATTATTTTCATACTGATGAGGAAGAATTGAACCAATTATGATTGATTTTCCCAGGCTCTTATTCTCAAATAAACCCTGCATCTTGTTCACACAAGAAATTAGTGCTGAAACAATCAGTGACTAAATAGCTATTTGACTTCAAATTTGTTAGAAACGTTTTAAATAAAATCATTAAAGGAAAACAATGTATTTTATCATTATTTTCTTAAGAATGGCAAATATTCCCTGCTCATATCTTCTTCAATGCGAGGAGTGCCTATATTTCATGTCATTGTAATCGTATATATGTTTTGGACAATATCAGTCTAAATGATATTGTATTGAATTTGATGTCTGATGTCTCGTTGTGTCCCTCTCCTCTGCAGCCCAGCAGGTGCTGTACTGGTGCTCCAGAAACATGTCGGTTTGGAGTAACGTTTCCTTCAACCTGGCGGTGCTCATGAACCTGCTTGTCTGCTTCTTCTACCCACTGGAGGGGGTGGATGGAGGTCAGTCCCACATGAGCCGACTGTTTACATTACAAACTAATATCTTTGTCAGATCTTACTTCATTTTTTTCCCGGGCTAAAAATCAATTTAAATCACAACTGACTTCAGGCTTTTTTTACTGTGTTTTTAGATATCAGCTTAGTGCCGGTGAAGCTGCCTGTCACTCTGTCGTGCATATGAAACGTTCGCTGCATGCTGATGTTGTGTCGATGCAGGGTGTATTGTGTATGTATCGATTTCACAGTTCTTGCATTCAGGCTTCTGAAGAATACGGGGTCAAAATAAGGTTATGCGCTCAATGATGCAAAACAGGAAGGACAGGGGCTTGCTGACATGTTTTGTTTTGTTTTTTTGCCTGCTACAAATTGCTTCCATTACATTTTACAGCCTGTACTGACATGGCATATTAAATAGATATGAAGAGGATAGATGGAGGGGATCTTCTACGATTATATATTTTATTGAATTTATAGCACTAACTGCTGCAGCCGGCAATAAAGCCGCAATATGCAACCACGGAGCAGGGAGAGGTGACACTTTGCAGCTTGTACGCAGTTTATATTCTGTGTTTTTTAACACTTACATCACACTCTGATACATGAAACTATCAGAAAAGGTACCTCACAGGGTGCAGCCACCCACAGAGACAGACTTTTAAGATGTGTATCTAAATCCTTCTCCCGAGCATTGACCTACTGATCTCCTTTCACTGGTCTGATCTGCTGACTCCTTATCACCTGACCAGGATTAGGAACAGGACTTGAGGAGCCCTCCGCCTTTGTTTAAGATACACACACACACGCACTCACACTAACCACAGCCCATCCTTTCAAAGCTCGGGCTCATATTTGACTTTCAGCACCATGGAGACCACAATAAACACAGGAGCGCCCTGTGTCATTTAATGTCTATAAACAAAGCTCACATTGGCTCAAGTAGGACAAAGTCAGGTAGGACATATGAGCTGATTAAAAACAGTCCATCATGTTCGACACACACAAGACAATCTGCTCTGCCAACTCAAACCTCAGAGACCTGGTTATCTGTTTACTTTTCTTCTGTCACTGGGTTCAGTTTTCCGTCTGAATTCCCCCTTGGATTCATATAAAGAGTCCATTGTTTTGCAATTTTAACCATTTCAGTTTATCCAGAAGAATATGCACGGAAAAATAACTTTTCTACAACCAATGTCTTTATGCAAAAGATCGCAGTTCTCAGGAAATTCAGAACTAACCAATGAATGAACTGTGCAGTACTATAACTTTGAATTAATCTCTTGAATGTCGTTTAACACAGTCTCAAATTCTCTGGTAAAATTGTGAAGTATGTTAGGTTCAGTGATGTAATGTAACTAAGCAAATTACATAAATCTTTACTAGCACTAGCTAACATCACTGTTGCTAATGCCAGTAAGGCATTGTAAATGCTGCTAACACTACCTAGCTTACATGAGGGCAGTATTTGTTTGTTTTGTTTTTAGTTTTTTCCCACAAACTGGCAACTATGGAGACTCTTGATGTTGACAAAACTGAGACACCACGTGACACTAGCGGCGTTATACTATTAGCTGGCAAACCCCGATAGAAGCTGGAGCCAACCGTTAGAACAAACATAGACAAAACAATCATCTTAGACCCGCACATTTTTTTTTACAAATTCAGAATCATAGTAATGTTTTTAAGGATATTTATTAAGGATAAGCATTTCTATTCTGCACCTTTTTACAAGCTCGGTAGATGAATTACGTTTGAAATTGATTTGTCTTCATAAAATATGTATCAATATGACCTTTACTGAGTGCTGCATGCGAGCACATTTTATTTAATTTATTTTATAAATCAGGTTAAAAAATAAAGAAAATACTGGTTCCGTAACCCATAATATACTCTGTATAAATACAAGTCAAAAGATTTATAATTTTCCTTCACTACATGACTTTTGGACACTTTACAACACTGGCAGGATTGCATCAGTTTTGCATTAGCTTACAAAAATGTAGAGCAGATTAATTAATGTCTAATAAACTGTTCTTAATAAAAATAGTAATAATAATAATTCATATAATCATAGTTTTAACTTCATGGCAAAAGTAAAGTTCCATTTTCTCCATCAGTCTTGTAAAAAGACACAACACGAGTGAGATCTGACTGCATTTCTCCTCTGCACTGGAACTTGTGTGCAAGACATCATCACGTGAGACTCCTCCCATACCTTTGGCCTGCTTTAACAGGCACCATTATGGCTTTGGGCCCCTTCCTTCTTTCTCTTACTCAGACACACACACACACACACACACACTCACACACACACACACACACACACACACACACACACACACACACACACACACACACACACACACACACACACACACACACACACACACACACACACACTCACACAGACTGCCTTTGCTTGCTTGCTCTCCCTCTGCTCTCCTCCCTTCTTTGCTCAGGGCTTTACAATGTTATACGTAAGAGTAGGAGATTTGGGTCAGTATGTTCTGTCTGCATACATGTCAGCTATATGATGAATAGCTGTGGAGCACATGATCACAGTGCATGCTTTTCCAGCCTCCTCAGCTGTTGGTTTTTATACATGTTCTCGCGCAATCATCAAGTGTAAGGTAGGTACAGAGTTTGAGAGTGCACATAAGCACCCCCTCTCAGTCGGCCACATCCCCGCTCCTCGCTCCTCATGAATCTTTCAGCTGAGGTATTTTTAGAGTTGGCTGTTATGTAAGTGGCACCTGTCATGTGATCTCCACAGGGATTGGGAGGGAGAGAAATCTAGAGGAAGGGAAGGAGGGAAGGAGACAGAGAGAGGCAAGGTGGGAGGAAAGGCGGGCTCCCTTTCCCCGCAGTACTCCCCTTCTGCTTTTCATCCACCACGACTGTGTGTTTTTAATTCTTGCAGTTTTGCCCCATTTCTCCTTTTTTCCTGTCTGTCTTTTGATCTTTTTTTAACCTCAACACACGGTCATCCTTTTTTTCTTTATTTTTTCTTGTCTATGTTCTCTGTGACCTACCCTCATGATGTACCTACAAACACACACACGTCATTCCTGTTTTTTTATGTAAGTGCTGCTCAGTTATCGAGGTAGAAGGTTTGGGTGTGGCCTTGTTTTTTTTGGCTGGTCAGACCTGGTCCAGGGTTTCAGCCCTAGTGACACGTTGCCACATGAAACCCCTGACTAGGACACTAATCCTGGATTTACCCCAGGATCAAGGGGAAGCATCAGGTAGACTCTCTCCAAAGCCTAGTGCGCGCACACACACACAAACACGAAAAAGTATGTCATACACTTTTCAGTGTTATGTAACTGGCTCTCTTTGAGTTCAAAGTCTCACTAATGAAAGCCTGAGGCCTGCCTGAGAGGCAGAACTTAGTAGAAGCCAGTTAAAAATCTGTTGATCCGAGACGAGGCCTCGTTTAAACTGCAAACTGCACCGTCATGCTCTCCACATACTTAAATACTGTAAACCATGTAGCAGGGTTGTCAACTTCAGCAGTTTGGATTTTGGATGAACACAGTTGTTTTTGTTTATGTGCGTGTGCACGTATGTGTATATTTATTTATTTATTTATATATGTATGTATGTATGTATGTATGTATGTATGTATGTATGTATGTATTTATCTCCTGCAGTCACGCTGGATCCCCACCTGTCTGCGCTGCTGTGGATGGGAGTCTTGGCAACGCTGGTCATTGTGATCATCATGCCCCAACCGCTGGGCATCCGTGCCCTCGTCATCATCACCATCCTCCGTCTCATCTTCTCCGTTGGCCTGGAGCCCACCCTCTTCCTCCTGGGTGCCTTCAATGTGAGTATTCTGCCTTAAAGGTTCGGTTCACCCAAATTAACCACTGGTGGTACGCAGTGAGTTTTTCTTTTAGTTGCCCAGCTTTTTAGATATCTGTTCCTGAACTGATGTCCTTTTGCATGTAATTCAATTCATGGATTCCAAGGTAACCAGCTCAAATATGAATTCACACCATCCTTTTAATAGAGGGGCCCTTATCACTAGTCGACTGTAATAATATATTTTCCTAGCAGCAAACATAAGAATGTTAAATAACCTTTAACTAGCTACAGTGGTTATATTTCCGACGTGACCGTAAGCAGTGGGTTATGGTGCTTATTTTGGTTTTATATTTGCGAGACAGAGATGTTTTGTCTGTTTGATTGTAAACTGGGCTGCCTTTGTTTGAGTTCATCAACAAGCAACCTGAAGTTGCACCCCTCGCGCTCTGAGAAATTGTGATCAGCTGATTAATTGAAAAAAAAGGGTGTTTTACGGAAGCAGTATTCCTGATCCTCTGGAAAGTTCTAACCGTAACCCAAGGGGGTTATGTTTCTGCCCATGTCCACTTGTTGGTTGGTATGTTGGTTGTCAAGCAGGATTAAAGGAGAAAGGATTTCCAGGAAACTTTGATGGAGGATGGGTCTTGGCCCAGAATAGAACCCATTAACATTTGGGTGCAGGTCAGGATAAAGGGAGAGATCCAGGCATCTTTTTCCACTTTCTTAAAGATTGCAACATTTAAAAAAAAAAAAAAGTTTTCAATTTCTCAGGGAATAAAGCATGGAATTTGACATGTTAATTAACAATTAGCAAAATAAGCACCTCTGTGGATAGATTCCACCTTCAACAACCTAAAATGTTTTTCCACAATTTTTTGTGAACAGACCCTTTAAACGTGCACAAGTTTGTCAGTCATTTCCCCAGAGATTTACTGAAAACACACCACTTCTATTTTCCCGTTTTGCACACCACTATACGTACTTTCAAGTACTTAGAAACCTCCACCGCGAGTTCTGCTTTCAGCTCTCACTCACACTCGAGCCCACTTGACAGGCCAGTGCCCCATCTGCCTGTGGTGTTGCCCCCTGGCAGCACATAGCTGTGTTATGGGGTGTGAAGTGCGTCACCGGACCCCAGAGAGTGTGGCGCCACGCCTGCACTCTCCAGAGATTTCTTAGAAGTTTCCTTTAAACTCTGAAGAAAGAAGCCAAACACAGACTGATACATGCACTCAGGGTGGAAACAGGGTCATTGCGGCAGATCAGATCAGAGCTCATGTTGCCATGGACTGCAGTCGCCTGGTCACGCTAAAGTCCAGTTTACATGCAGCTGGTTGGACTGAAATGTCTTTGTAACCATGTGTTTTGAAAAGTTTTTTTTTCAGTATGTTTTATTGTCAGTTTCATTTTGAGTGCCACTTTAGATTTCATTATTCAGAATAGAAGGAAGCACTGCTCATGACCTCTCATTTCATCACCTCCTCGCTGCTGTCACAGAGGGAGTCTCTGTTCTAAGCTGCAATCATGCACATGTACTCTGGGTAAAAACCCAGTTAGAAAACCCGGTTAAGCGTATACATGACCACGAAGTCAGGTTTCTCCTCGACAGAAGCTGTGTTAACCGGGTTTCTGTTAATCCCTTTGCCTTGTTTTCTTGCTTACATGACGCTGAAGAAATCAAAGCCAACAATAACCAGGTTGCTTGTGTGCTTGGAGACACACTCAATGTGTCCTCATTTAGCTTAAAAGCCAGCCCTCGTCATGCTGCTGTCAACACTCTGACCCAGAGACCTCATTTGAGGCCACGTTGATTTTCCAATATTAAAGTGATTAATGGTTAATTAGATTATTAAAGCAAGATTGACTTTTTTCTTCCAGGTGTGTAATAAAATCATCTTCCTGATAAGTTTCGTGGGGAATCGAGGAACCTTCACACGTGGCTACAAAGCCATGGTGCTGGACTTTGAGTTCCTCTACCATCTCATGTACCTCATCATCTGCTCCCTGGGGGTGTTCGTCCACGTCTTTTTCTACAGTCTGTTGGTAAGAGAAACACACACACACACACACACACACACACACACACACACTGAGACTGCACGCTTCAACAATAAAACCCACTCAGAAGGGGTGAAGACAAGCATGTGAAACCATAAAGAAGTATCTAAGCAGTAGAGTGTCAAGTATTTCTCCTCTCTCTCAGAACGCAGCCTCTGCTTTTCATTGTGGTGCATTCAAGGACATACCCTACGTGCTAGCCAGATTCAAGCCGTATTTGGTGCTTTAATGGTGTTGTTGCTGCTGTTGTTGTTGTTTTTGTTGTTGTTGTTGGGGTGTTAAGTGTTGTGCGCAGGTGCCTCTGGTCTGCTTTATAGCATGTCAGACTCATTATGCCAGAAATTTAGAGAAGATGTTGTTTCACACAGGCCTGAACAGCTCATCTGCAGATGCACACAACATATTTCCATATTTCCTAGCCAGAAAAACGAAAAAACTTACGTAATTCAAGAAGAAAGGCCACATCAGACAAAACTTAATCCAACACACATATTCACTTCAGTAATAAGTGTTAGTTAACATGTATTTTGTCCCTTATGAGCCCTAATAAGAAGCTTTATTTTAATATATTTTTTAACATTGTTACGTGTTAACAGTATTAATGATAGCATCATAAACTTGTTTACTGTCACATCATAAGAAATTTATAAGCACTTTTAAGCAACAGTTTACACATTTGAACGTTAATAAAAGCTATTGACAAACTTACATACTATGTCAATGTTTACGGTGTTACTGATAATATCCAGTCACTATATGTGGCCTTCCATCTCCTCCATCAATGCATTCACATTACAACACCACTGTTGTTCGAATGATCTGCCCCCTCAGACAGGTGCCAGGTTGTGCACAAGTTAGATAGCTAACATTAGCTAGCAAATAGCTAATGTTGCTAACGCTAGCTAATGTTAACATTGATTGTGCCAGCTAGCTAACGTTATGGCAGTACAGTATGCTGGGAGCTTCCTGTAGCAAACAGCCATTGTTATGTTTTTTCCCCACAAACTGACAGGTACCAAGACTCGCTGACGAAACACAACACCACGATACCATTTAATTTACTAAGCCTTTTTGTTGTTTTATTAAGATTAATACTTACACTATTGTGCATCTATTAGCAGTTAACTGAGCACTAATTATCAGTAAACCATGTTTTTTGCAGCTACCAGAACCACTAGATGCTAATAAATGTCCAATAACATGTTTATGATCCTATTAACACTAATGTAGTCTTATAATGTTAATAAGTATATTATAATGGACCTTATTCCCTATTAACTAACCTATTGAGACTTTATGTGATCGTCTGCTAACGATTTACCTCAGTAAAGCCATTGTTTTTTTCTATCATGCTGAAACGAACTTAACCAACGCATCAAGTCTGTGTGTGATCAGGGCCAGACCTTTGTTTCTTGCACCTTTTGCATTCCTCTGTAACTTCATTGCAGTGCATATTTATCATTTCGGATTTTGCATTGAGGCACTTTACAGCGAATCACTCATTCTGCCTTCTGTTTAGTAACGTGTGCTTTGTCTCTGTAGCTCTTCGACCTTGTGTACAGAGAGGAGACCTTGCTGAACGTGATCAAAAGTGTGACTCGTAATGGACGATCCATCGTGCTCACGGCCGTGCTGGCCCTCATCCTGGTTTACCTATTCTCCATCGTTGGCTACATTTTCTTCAAAGATGACTTCATCCTGGAGGTGGATCGTATCCCCAACACAACTCTGAGTGAGGACAGACTCCTGTCATTTGTCGGAGATCAGAGGTGTTGGGGGGGTTTCTTGTACTGGAGTACTTATGCACTGTTCCTACTTTCTAGAAAACGGAGCCAGTCTGGCCAACGAGTTTCTGTCTGCAGGAGTGTGTCAGGGAGGGATTGATCAGAACTGCACTACTGTAGCTGTGCAGGAAGGTAATGTATACTGGAACACAATTAGTCAATAAACAATCTTTGAATGTACAGTAAGGTAAGCTTGGTGTAAAAAGCAGTACTTTGACATTTAATTTATTAGCAAACAAACTGGTTTATTGTAGAAATCAAGATTTGCTGTCATGTCTGTGGCCTCCGAATAGTTTTGTAATTCATGCAAAACAAAGCAGTGACTGCTGTAAAACGAGGCCTTTTTGGAAACTAATTAAGAGGATTTGAAAATATTATGTATATAATATGAATAAGGTATTTTTAGAATTCGTTGGCTGTGTTACAATCAGGCATCTACAACATTGAACACTGCAGAAGGGCCTGATTTTTATCCTGTGGAGATGATATATTATCTATACCATATTTACACTGGCAGAAATTTGAGAATAAAAACCTGGCAAGTGGATCATGTAGAAAGGGTTTACATTGACCATTTTCGGACTTGTCAGACCACAATTAATGAAATGAAAACTGGGGGATGTTTTTACACTGTTACCTTAAGTTCAAGAATTCATGTGACTCCATCCGATGTCACATGACACTGCCATTTGACCTGAGCCATTTACATGTGACCCCATTTGACCCTCATGTGATGTCAACATGTGAAAACCATTAAAAGGTTTAATTGCCTGGGTCAATTTAGGATCTTTGAAACGAATATGAAAAACACAGTTACCTTTGACTCAGTAATACTTTTGTTTTGTTTGTTATAAGATTTAGAGTCTTGGTCCAAAATATTTTCAGAGATATGACCCTGAAACTGGCGCGGTTCATTGAGTCAAAACAGAATAGCGCCAGTGTCATTCTGTCAGCCATCAGCCCAGATATAAGAACCACAAAATCATCTGGCCAACAATAAACACAGTTAGCAAAATGTTGTATCTTCTCGATCGTATGATTAAATCATAAACGTGTCTGTCTCCTAACTATTCTAGAAAGACATGTACAAATTATCTAATATGATGGATAATGATGGATTCTAAATGTTTGTTTTATATATATATATATATATATATATATATTATATATATATATATATATATATATATATATATATATATATATATATATATATATATATATATATATACACAACACAACACTATAGCTATGAACAACTGCTTTCACACTGTGAACCAAAACATGTGAACAAGATTTCAATGGGTATCAAGTTCTGCAGAGCCGAGGATATTGAGGACCAAATAACAGATGATAACTTATATTTACACTGTGACTACAAGGCTATCAAACCCCACTCTAACACAGTTTACTAACAGTCATTTACAGTCAGACAAAATATTTAAAGTCGGATTGTGTATCAGAAGTCATTTGCGGAATTACTGTATATGGACATCACAAAAAAAACACATCTTGCAGTTTCGTGAAACATTTCCTCGCACTGAAAACAATTCAGCATTTTGTGAAAACACCATAAAACCGTATTCTACTGTCAAGTCTGATTCATCCACCAAAACAAAACACACAGCTATCATAAGAAAATCTCTCACAGAGCCTCCATTTAAAGATGCAATATGTTGGAATTCGAGATTTCAAAACAAATGAGTCACATCATATCACCAGAGAAACAGCTAATTGCTCCTATATGTAGCTGTCATTAGCTTGTCAGCTTAGTTAGCCACCTGAGGGAGTTGGGGAAATCTGTGTGTACAGGTTTGGCAAAAATGTTGTTAAGAGTTGCTGTTTGTGTGAAAACAGTGGAATGGAATTGTGCATGTGCAGTCTTGAGTTTTGTTTTTGGTACACGAGTTGAGGGTTTATGGAACTCTGTGCATCCAGTGTTCCAGTTTTTGTGTGTTCAATGGACAACGGTAAATGCACATCATAATAAACATTAATGCATCATAAACATGGCATGAGATGCATGTGAAGGTTTAATGGGACATAAAATAAAGTGTAGTGTGCCACACCGTCCTGTATGTCATCCATTAAATCATCATAAAATTGACATTTGTGCTGCACAATAATGATAATTTGATATGTTAGGTGAACTAATATCATGTCTCAGATAACACAGTGGAAGGAAGTTGGCTTTTATGACCTCATCTGTCTGTGACACTTCATTATGATACAGGACATTTATTCTACAAGTCAAAGTGAAACTAAATATATATTGCTACGTATCATTCCTGACTTTTGCTTTTACTTAACTTTGAGCAATATGAGGACTTTCTGAGGAGGTACTGCAAAAAGCATGTCATGCTATTAAGATGTTTAAATGTAACTGCATAATCTCTCTGGATCGCACAAGTTAGGAATGGCTTGATGCTTTTGATGTTACATAAACTACAAAATGTAGGTCACAGAGGTTCTGATCACCCAGTTATACAAGTTTTTAAAGATTATCATGTAAGTGACGTTCTTTGATGCCTTTTGCAGCTTCTTAAGGTCACATTAAGTAATGATTTTACCTTAAAATAACAGCTTAAAAATCATTTTGAAGGTACAGTGTCTTGAAATAGTGGTGTCTCTGTGTCAGCTATCACTTGTTTGTGCACTATGTAACTTCCGTGAGAGGTAGGGTCACAGCTTTACCTGCTGTTTACTTCAACATACAAGTTTTCAACACATAACATTGTTATGACGTAATGAGTTTTGTCTGTGGTTAGCACCTACAACATGTCTGAAGCATTGGTACAGACCTGTTATTTTTACAACAGTGGTGTTGTGCTCAGAAACTGTGTGAGGGCCAGATTGCACACAATTCATTCCTGCATAATGTTGCTTTAAATGATTGGACTGAAGCTTTCCTTTTCCGTGTCCTCAGAAGTCGCGGATGACAGTGAGGAGGAAAGCGACATGGAGCGGACTTGTGACTCTCTACTTATGTGTATCGTCACTGTTCTGAGTCACGGCCTGAGGAGTGGGGGGGGTGTCGGTGATGTTCTTCGCAAGCCTTCCAAGGAGGTACGTGCACTCTGATCAGGCCCATGACTGTACCGTGTGTGCGTGTGCGTGCGTGTATGCGCGTGTGTGCGTGCGTGCGTGCGTGCGTACGTGTGTGTGTGTGCATGTGCATGTGAGGGCTGAACATCCACATCTGCGGCACAGGTCATGTGAGCTGGCGGTGAGCCCATCGTTTACCAAACTTGTTTTCATTTCAAAACCATGGCGGTTTCGCAACATTTCCATACAGCTGTACTGCCTCTGCCTTGTGTGAGCATTTAACCTCAAAATAGACTTCCACTGAATTCAGGCTTGATCACTAATGATGTCAAAAGAGGATGTGGATATCATTCGCACGTACTCACAACACAATGCAACATTCTTGGACTAACTCTTGATAGCAGCTGAGATGAATTACTGAAGTGATACAGTGTCAGCCTTACAATCACATGTGTGGCTCAGGACACTGTTGCCATCCTAAATAGGTGATTGTGTGACTGCAGCAGACTGGTGACCATTGCAGGGAATTTCCCTTCTGTTGAGTGCATTCAGGAACAAGCTCAGCCCACTGCTTCCAAGGGCCAATATGTAAGAACTTTAGTCGAAAACATTCAAAAGTGATACCTACTGAAGGTAGCATGCTAACCAGCTAGCCCGGGCCCCTCCCAGTTCAAAGCTCCCCTGTGCTAGCGGTGTAAACACGAACTCTCCGCTTGTCCCCGAGCTCCCGGTTCAAACAGCTGGCTGCACGGCTAACTAAGCTAACTAGCTAAGAGCAGCTACAATAAGCAGCAGTTAGCAGTTCCTTTTGTGATTCGCTCCACCCTGTTTGAATTTGACAGGTGGCCAGTTCTTACACACCGCGACTTTAAAGAGGAATAAATAAAACGGGACAATGAGTGAATGAAACTGCACTTACAGTCTGTCCGTCCATTGAAGTCCATTGTAGCTCTATCGGCTAATGCAAAAAAAAAAAAACATTTATTTTCTGTGTCGCAAAAGTAGGACCTTTTTAAAGCTGTGTCCTACCTACAAAAGCCAGCTTTCTCTCATCTCTGTTAGTGTAGCATCTGTCAGCTCTCACCTGTGGTCTTGTGTTTCCATTAACATCCATGATGACGTAGGTTAACCTCATTTCAAACTCACAACATTGTCCCCAACACATGTTTACTTAAGACTCGCCCTTTGGGTCTAACATTTAAGTGGGACAAGCCTTCTACATTAGCCTGCCACGACACAAATTCTTCTTAAATGTAGCTGCTGTCAAAACAAGATGAATAATAACTTATTATAAGCAGCCCCGTTCAGCACTTAGGTTGACCCCACTCTGCACTCTTTCCCTGTTCCTTTCCCAGGAACCACTTTTTGCAGCCAGGGTGATATACGACCTGCTGTTCTTCTTCATGGTCATCATCATTGTCCTCAACCTCATCTTCGGTGTCATCATCGACACCTTCGCTGACCTAAGGAGTGAAAAACAGAAGAAAGAAGAAGTCCTGAAGACGACTTGCTTCATCTGCGGTGAGACTCCTCAACTGATCTGCTGATCAGAAACTTGTTTGCTTCAGTTGGTGCACTTTTTAAAGTCAGCAAGTTCTTAAACTATATGTTGTTTCATCAATCATCAGTCAGCTTGAACTTAGCGTCTATAAGGGCTGGGAGATATGGCCTCAAAATAATGTCTCAATATGTTTAGGCCATATTGCTGTACACATTATAACTCAATATTATACTCTCTAAACTTCCTCAAAGGCCCAGTACAATACGTACGAGATACCTTACTGGTCTGTACGTAGTAAGCACAGTAAATTACTTCACTTTACTGTAATGCCTTTAAAACCATGAAAAGACAACATTCATGCCTTGTGATGATTTAATGATATCCAAAATGTAAGATGATTCAAAGTCTCATCATGATAACGTTGTAATATCAGTACAAAGTACCCAGCCTCCCAGTAAAGAGACAAACGTGTTTAGGTTACAGCTGCTTCAATGTGAGCACACGCAGCTTTCGTGTTTTTCAATTGTTCTTCAGACAAAATAAGGAGCTCGTAGACCACAAGCTTCAGCTAGCAATGAATGTTTGTGTACATTTTCCTGAAAAGTTGGGACACTGTGTAAAACGTAAACAAAATCAGTGAGGTGTTGCTGAGTCCGTGGAGTAATTTCCTTTATCCAGCCATGTTTTTCACAAAGTGGTTTTTCTCGCCACATCCTCGTTTGCCTTTCGTGGACGCCTCCTTTTTAAACCAGATCATGATTCTATCACCTGTTACCAATGAACCTGTTTATGAATCAATCTATGATTATTGTATGCTGCGCAGCCAACTCTGCCAACATATATTGCCGTGGGAATCAAACCTCTGACTCCATTGACAGGGTTACTTCTCTAATCATTAGGTCAGCCTGCGGGCCTTGTACAGTAGGTGTGTTTTAAAACACTGTGCGTCATTAGTATTCTCGTGCAGTCCGTCTCATGCCACTTGGTTGATTCCCAAATTCCCCTCTGAGAAACGTTTGATTTCATAGTGTGTTTGTGGTTCCTGGTAAGTATGTCTGAGGGTGTCTGCAGTTCATTGCAGTCCCCCCCTCCTCTTTTTTTTCACTTTGCTGTCGTTCCAAAGAAGGCTGAGTCATGAGAGCTTCCTGCCACTGCTCTGCTCGCCTCCATACTTCAAGTCTGTCTCACACGCACACACATTTTCTCCCACTCACAAACTTAATTTTCATAACATATGTTTTGTGCTACTTCACTGATTACCCACGCGGCGCCCTGCTCTGTGGAGCCTCATCTGCATTCCCTTATATGTACATCACATGTGTTTGAGTGCTTAAATAAGTCCACTGCTGAGTGTGTGTGCCACTTGACAATACGTGTGTGTGTGTGTGTGTGTGTGTGTGTGTGTGTGTGTGTGTGTGTGTGTGTGTGTGTGTGTGTGTGTGTGTGTGTGTGTGTGTGTGTGTGTGTGTGTGTGTGTGTGTGTGTGTGTGTGAGGCCGGCAGGCCGTGCCGTATGCGAGCATGTGCGTGTGCCTGCGTATGTTGGGTCAGGCAGTGAGGACAAGTAGTAAGCATATGGAACGAGAACAGTATTATGTCACCCAGCCAGCCATCGGCTCTGACTCACTCATGTTAAAGAAGGCCAGGCCACAGGGGGAGCTGCCGTCTCTATGGTTTCCAGAAGCACCGCAAGGGAACAGGAGATGTGGAGATTAGGAGCTGACCTCCACAGGCTTAAGTGGCTCCCCATCCTCCAGCTCGGTTTTATAAGACATCGATCTTTCTCTCAATCTCGTATTAGTCCTTTGGATCATTGGGTCTCTTGCGGATGATTGATTTACGTTGTGAACTTCCTGTGCAGGTTGGCTGATTTTCACCTGTAGCTGAAGGAAATCAGGCTCTACTTCACAACCTCGCTCTCCATCTTGTGCAGAGACGAGGGAAAGAGAAACTTGTTGACTAAATATTTTATAGGTCCTCTCAGGAGCACTGTTGGATTTAGTTCTAAAAGTGATCCCGGGCTTACTTTTTATATAGCTGTAGGTGTTCCATAACATGGCTATAAATATAGAGACAACCCCTGCTTGTTTAAGTCAGGCCCCGCATGGTTTCATCCCTGGCTGTTATATTACTGTACACTCATTTACCATTTATATACAAGCATATATATTTATATATTTTTAAGCATTCAAAGTTAATGTTTTAAAACAACTAATTGGATATCCGAATATACCTGAATATTTATTGTTAAGCCTGTTTTATGGTAGTTTGCGTGACGCTTCTGATATTGTCACTTGATAGATACAGAGGAGCCATGCGGCTTTTTCAATTTATGTCTTGGCAAAAGGTTTCAGTCGTCTCCATGGTAACCACATGCTACACTCCAGCTGCCAAAGTGGCTATACCAGATCACATTGCATGACAAAATATAAGTATGTCTGCAACATAACTAAAGTCTCAAGCAAAAAGACATGAAAGGAAAAGATCAAATGAAAATAAATATTTTCTGTCAAGTGGGACTCACTAAGTGATGAGCCGGTGAATCAGGCTTCAGGGAGCAAAGTCAGTCCAGTAGAATCTTTCTTTCTTCCTCGCTCTCTTAATTGGATCGTATTAAATAGCCTTCTGAGGCTACGTGGTTTGTGGTTTTGGGTTATATATATTAAATTGACTTATTAGGATCTGCATTAGCTTCCACAAACACAACAACAAAAACAAATTAGAATCTTAAAATCAACATGACAGAAAAATGCAAAACCAGTGAAATAAATCTTTTTTTCTGTCAGAGACTCAGAACTGAAATCGCACTGATACTTTGCTCCAATCCACATGACAAGGTAGCTTATTGTATAGACCATAAAAGTATGTTGAATCAAATTGATTGGAGTCCGTTTTACAGGAAACCTTAAAGTTGAGAAGAAAAAAAAAACGTGTTGGTGGAATTGCGTGTTTGTAAGATCTCACTTTGAAGGTGTGAAGCCAACAAGCTCTGTTCAACTGAGCTTTGTTTGTCAAATCCACCTAGAAAATCCCCAAAGAGAACTTTTGTTTTTTTGTTTGTCTCTCACCTATTCTCATTACTGTCTGCAAGGTACAGCGATAACAAAAAACGTGCTGTTTCATCTCTTTCATGGACACGACACTGAACACTCTGACAGCCTGTAATGGGCGATTCTTAATTCTCAGGAGCTTTAACCTGCAATTTTGGGTGGATTGACTTGTTTTAGTTGCGTTTAAACTTCTGTATTCTGCTTTTTGTTACCACTAGTCTTTCATGTGCTCCTCTGTTTTCTTTGTATGAGTCATTGCGGATGCCATGCACAAAATTAAATGTTACTTGCATTACATTTTTGGTATGCACAGTATATTTACTGATATTACAGGATATATCAACCTTAAGACTGGTTTACCAACTGAAGTTACAGTTACAGACGCTTGTTCTTCCCAGTGTTAGTTTTTCTCGTCCCCTTCCCACTTTATTTTTAAAGAATCTTGTGGAACGTACTAAATATACTGTGACTCCGATAATGTGTGTTCTTTCCCCTCTACAGGCCTGGAGAGGGACAAGTTCGACAACAAGACGGTGACTTTCGAGGAGCACATCAAAGAGGAGCACAACATGTGGCACTACCTGTTCTTCATCGTGCTGGTGAAAGTGAAAGATTCTACCGAATACACCGGCCCCGAGAGCTACGTGGCTGAGATGATCAAGGTAAACAAGTAGTGCCAGCACGGCCTTAAAACACACCTCCACCTCTTCACGTGATAGCGCAGGCCTACTTCTGTTTTCTTCTTGTTAATGGGTTACGTTTTGTATTAGCCCACGCTGCCTTGGGGTAATACTGATCCACATGCTGCATGTAATCAGGAGCAGCCGGATTGTTGACGTCTACGGGGAATATACGGGATTAAAGACGTGTTTTTCTGCAGAACAATGAGCGTCTGCTCCACTGAGTCACCGCACTGCCAAACGACTTATTTAGTATTTTGTCCTTCGTCATTTCAAAGACTTTCTGTGGAACTGGCTTGTGCCTTGGCAGCTTTCGTAGATTTTACAAAGTGCAATGATCCTGAAACAACCAAGCAGCGTGATGGGTGTTTCCCGTTGTGTCACATTTTTGGTGTAGTAACCACAGGTCATTTGCTCTGGAGTCAGACTTGTAAACATGTATTGGCCTGTCTCGCACACCTCAGTACAGTAATGTGTTCCTCTTTTCTAATCTCAACTGACAGACATGCCGGTTATACTCATTTAACGAGACAAACAGACTTGTGCTCACAAACAGGAAGTCAGCTGAACAAGACAGATCAAAGCGTGATAAGGAATCGTCGGCAAGTTCATAGGGATTTCCATTATAGCTCAGTCTGAGATCATTCACTCTCCATTGTTACTCCTGGAGCATTAATACCTGCTATTTCCCTCAAAAGAACAGGCTGTTTTGAAGTCATGTCTTGTGTGCCAAACAGGAGCAGCTTCCTGTTAACAACTTACCTGTCTCCAGCCTTAAAAACGCACAATGAAAGTACATTAAGTGTTCTTGTTCAACCACAGGAGCACAATTTGGACTGGTTCCCAAGGATGCGCGCCATGTCACTGGTGAGCAGTGATGCGGAGGGGGAGCAGAATGAAATCAGGAACCTCCAGGAGAAGCTGGAGTCGACCATGAGGCTGGTGGCCAACCTGTCTGGACAGCTGACTGAGCTCAAGGAGCAGGTATGTGGTGTGAAATTTTGTTGATTTCATTTTTCTTTGGTTCCACTTAAAGGGATATTCCGGCATAAGTTTAATCCATGGTCTAACACACCGTGACACTGAGTAAGACCCCCCCTCGAGAGATCAAGTTTTCCGACCGCTAGCTTATGTAGCTTTAGCAACCTCAGAAAAGACCGCACGATAACAATACACTGCAGTCTACGCCTCCAACCAAGAAACCGCCATCAAAAAGCCACTCATAGCCACAAATAATGCTCAGAACAGCACCAAACTTCAGCAACAGTACAAATAGGGTCCCAGCACATAGTTCGAGGCATCAAGCATCTGTTAGCTTTGCCGGATTTCTTCTGAGAAGAGAACACAACTCACCACTCTCCTGCAGCAGCTTGCTCGTTGTGGGGAAGCCCTGACGAGTTACACCGGAATATCCCTTTAAGCAGAGTTTCTTAGACATCTTTTAATGTTCATCCACCAGGAAGTTATTGACAACCCACACCATAGTAATTAGTCACAGCCGCCATGATTTAAAGGGGAGACATGTTATGCTTTTTCATTTTTCATTATTTCCTTCAGTGCGTTATATGCTGTAGGTTCTGCATGTAAAAGATCTTCAAAGTTTAAAAAAGGTCAAAGTCTGCACCAACAGAAGCTCCTCTCTCCCACAGAAAACATTGCTGCTTAAACGCCTCTTCAGTAGTCACATCTTTAATTCTGTGACTTTGTGACATTACACTACATCACCATGTCATACATTTGCTTAATTTATGCCGAGCAGCTAGTTCTGCACGGGAGAATTGATTTAGCACAGCTGCTCTGTTGTTCAGGCGTATGTGAGCTGACCAGTCAGAGCAGACTGGGTATTCAGGAGGGGCGCCTTAAAGAGACAGGAGCTAAAACAAAGCATTTCAGACAGTGGACAGTATGAGAAAACTCTTGTGTTCTTGGCGCATTAAAGCATGTAAACATTATTCTTTTAGTAACCCTAACGTGAGAAAAGTTGTTGGGGATTGGTTGCTTACAGTTCGGCCGAGGCTAATACCTATATTAGCGTATTTCTGCTGTTTGTGCACACTTTAGAAAGGACCACATTCTTAACATTTAGTATAAGTTTACTATGTCAATATTAAGAAACACACTTTTGCCGGATATCCAGGAGGCTAAATGCAACTTTGAACATTAAGCACACAGCGATTGTAGCACATGGTAGCAAGCTCTGATCTGCCTCTGATCTAATACATTTTTGTCAGCGAGATCCAATCCATCACATCTGGAAAATCAGGACTGTGAACATAGCTATAAGCTCACCTATTAACCACATTATATCTTGTATGGCCAGAACAAGGGAAGGAAGTATAGAAATGTAAAGTTGTGGTTTTCCAGAGGGTTATGTGCCAGACTGCTAGGTGTCAAGAATAACATAACCACCTACTGAAAACCACAATGTCTTTTTTTTTTCAGAGCGTTTATACATGTTGATAGCTGTTTGAAATTTGAATCTTTGTTTGTCCCAGGCACCAGTGCATTCTCTAAAACCAGTACAATATTACTTTACCTGACTTGTAATCAGGGTTAATGATCATAAATAACTTTTGTAAGTAATCTGGTTCACTCTACATGGATACAGCGTCTAACGTGTAGCAAAACAATTATTTTCATCTGCCATTTTTCTGCTAGCTCTAGATTCTGAGTTCCGGCTCATGTGAATTTTTCCTGTTGGTAGCTCATTTTCTGATTATTCAGACACAACATAAATGCACTAAAAATCCTGCACTGTTTGAACCAATGTTTGTTAGGTGGCATGCTTCAGCACGTGCCCAAAAGCATTGCTCCCTACTGCCACAAGTGCCTCCTCCACAGGGTGCGGTGCGGAATGCTTCTGCCAGATTACAAAGGTGATAGCTGATGGTTTTTTTTTATTTCCCTGTGCAGATGACAGAGCAGAGGAAGCAGAAGCAGCGAATTGGTCTTCTTGGTCATCCCCCTCACATGAACATCAATCCCCAGCAGCCTGCCTGAGGTCCCAAGGGGGCCCCAGTTTTATTAGTGCCTGAGCACTCCTGACTGTGTACCACATGTCAGACAGGAGGATGCACAAAAACGTGTCTGTCTCCTGTATGTATGTAGGTCAGTGTCTGACTGTATACTTCACCAAACACTCCTACGATAAGTGTATCTAAAACGTGTGTGTGCTTCTGAGTGCGTGTGTGAAGTGGAAGTTATCTGAGTACGTTACTCATGGTCTGTAGTGTGGATGTATCCGTGTGGGTGGGGTGTGCACCAAGTGCCTCGGGACCTGAGAAGCCAGGCCCGTAGGTTTAGGAGATGAAAACACTGACTTCAGCTCTACAAACACTGAATGCCTTCTGCATTGTTCCACACTAACAGCATGCCAAAGTTCGGCCATTGTTCCTGGGGGAGTACTCCTCCCAAGTGGCCTTGGATCGAGGTCTTAATCCTCAGTGTTGCACCAGCAAACTCAGGTCACATGTGGATCAGAAGGTTTGTTTGAACTCTACAACACATTCTATAATATATTTTTCCTTTTGTCTGACAGCAATAGGAAGACTTGATATGCAATGTCTAAATGAAAATTAACTATTTTTGGGAACTGGTATTTGCTTTTTATATTTGAATATGTTTTATTTAAAACAACATCTGTAAACAGTCCTGAAGAGGTCACCGCACTTTTACAGAGTTTTCACTTTCACAACTTTTTGCAATCTCAAATAAAGGTTCTACTCATTCCTGGACATTCAAACATGTTGTTAAGAAAAATATTATGAACCTGTTTGAACCTTTTCTCTAACTATTGTTTTGAATAGTGAACCACATAAAAACCTTCTAGGCTAATCATGTTACTGCTTCGCCCTGAAGCCAGTTCCATCTTGTGCCTAATAATAGTGGTGATATGGATCACATGCAGGATTTTGGGAGAAAATGTGAGATTTAGTACTCTTCTCTGCACTGAATTATTTAATCTTCCTTTCTTTCATTTACTCTTAAAGCACTGATATATTTTCTGTAGCACATAAATGATTGTTACATTTTGGTCGGTCACTTTGTAAAAGATCCACAAGAGAATGAGTGTTTGAGTGTTTCACTGTATGGGGCGGGTGGGCTAATAAATGTCATTTGGAGTGCTGCTTGTCCAAACTGAACTTTTATACTAACAGATGGTTGTGTCTGAATTGTACATTCCATTCCTGGTCTCTATTTAAATAAACAAGTGTGTACAAATGATCTTACAGTCTAAAAAGCATCTACATCAGCAGCCGAGTTAGTGAGACTTAAGGTAATGAGGATTTGGGCATTTTTCCTGAAGTGACTCTTATCATCTGTGTAATTGCTTATTTGTTGATAACTCAGGTATGTCATTCCTGTGAAGTGCTGCCACCAGATGAATGAATAGCCTCACAGAGAAGTAAATTTGGTAGATGAACTCTGAAAATGTTATCTGTGATCCTCTACGAATGAGGAAGTGCCCCTATCTACTAATCACGCTGCATGAGGAGTCATGTTAGCATGTTGAGCACACAGACGGGTTTAATCACAGCACAAGAGGACCAAAAACATTTAAAAACTGTAGAACGGCTCTTTATTTAGATTTTCTGAAGACTGACATAAATTATAGATATAGTTTAGAACATTTTGTCACCTAAAGCACAAGCTTGTGTCCAATAATACATTTTATCAGCATACATCTCAATACTTTGTTTTTTTGCTTTCTGCTGAAAACAAGAGTATAAAAGCTGATTTCCCACAATACTTTCTAAGAATGTCACAGGGTTCTCAAGCAAACAAAGGAGCCCTTGTCAGGATTTTAAGAAATCAAATTTAGTGTTTAATTTAGTTACATTTACCTCGATTATATTCAAGGGGCTTTCCATCACTGATATTTAATTAAAGCTGGGTTCTGTGCCTGTGACCTGTGTTATGGTCATTTTGTAATTACTGAGTCCTCTCGTCCGTCCAGTCTTTATTTAATTTACTGAACTCGAGGGATTCTCTGCAGAAACGTTTCCTTGAAGGATTTGATGTAGTGAGATGATGTGAGTCTTCAGGATCTCTTACTTGTGAGTGTGACTGAGGCCACTTTGCTGAAACTGAGAAAAATCTGTTCATTGAAGATTTGTTCTGTAACTTTTAAATTTTTTTATATTTGTTTAATTTTTTTTTTTTTTTTTTTAAACAGATAGTCCAAATGAACTATCTCCTATAATATTGTAAGGGGGAAACATCCAAATAAACCTTTAAATACAATATATATTAAGCCCTTTTAATTGCCATCATTCATAAATGTGTGCCTCATGAAACATTTATTAGGTACATGTAAAGTTGCAACTGATTTTTATTTTTTTTTAAAAAGTTAACAAATACTGTGTAGTTCATCTTTAAACAGTATTTGGATGACCATTATAAAACTATAAACTAAATTTCAATTAACTGTTATATATATATATATATATATATATATTATAATATAATATGGAATGTGGAAACTATACAGTATATCCCAACATTTAGCACAAAAAATATTTAAAATGAAACAAGGTTTTTAGATTAAACTATTGTTTTGCTTTTATCTTCAAAAAAATTAAAAACAAAACATATCCAACATGTATCAGGAAAGTTGCCTCATTGAAGCATCTGTGGTGCCTCGTGAGTCACATCTGACTTGCCTGACTGGTTTTTCTGTTCCTATCTCGAAAAATCAATAAATTGTCCCCAAAAGCACATAACAAGCAGTTATTTCGCTAAATGTGATTTCCATGCAAAAATCCTGAGAGACTCGTGGTCAAACAGAAAAACAAAATGAGCTGAAGGGACGATAATATGTTACCGCTTTTCTGCAATCACATCATAATTTTCACTGTGATGACTTTAATTGCTTACAGCTTTTAAAGCCTCCTTCATTCTTTCACCATAAAGAGGTCATTAATCCACATTGACAAAAACTGTCAGGGGAACAAATTCTAGATTTTAATAGGGCTGATGAAAGACATTCATGGTCTTGCACATTGATTGTGAAATGAAGCCACACTTCCTGTTTACGTGTGACATCTACATACTGTTGGTGTATTAGGGTGATTATCTTTGATTATAGCTCATTAGGCTGCCTCACTGGGTGGTAATGTCCTCCTGTTTTTAATTTGTTTGGACACAATCAAACCCTCTCGTGTTTTGTATGTATAAACACTGAAGAATAATGGGAATGTGTGCCTTTATGCTCTTATTTTTAGATTTTAACCATAGCCCAGGGTTATTAGAGATGTTTTCCACTAAGAGGATTTAAATGCAATTTGCAACGAACAGCCTTCATTGTTTGCTGTAAAGAAAAAAATAATAATAATCTGGTGAAAATTAGCATGACAGACGGATGTGCTGGTGTGATCTGTGCGATTCGCCTGCAGCAGACAGGTGCAGCTGCCGTGTGCTGGATGTGCCCTGCGCGCTCAGCAGGCTCCCGGGGCCATGAGGGGATCAACGTGACAGGCTGCACCCGCCCCATGACAACAAACACGGACTCCTCGTACTCATCCACGCACAGGTGCACGTGGTGCTCCCGCCATGCCCCGCACTGTCGATAATGGAGCTCACCTGCCTCCTGGTCGTAACCCACGATGGCGGTGCATTGTTTATTATTATTATTATTACAGTGGTGTTATTATTACAGTGGTATTATTATTATTATTATTATTATTATTATTATTATTATTATTATTATTATTATTATTATTGTTGTTGTTGTTGTTATTATTATTATGTTCTGTGGGAATACTAACTTAATGGCGAATTAATTAGACTTGAGAAGCTGCTTTTGAAAATGAAACATGTTGTAAATGTTGTGAATAAAACAGCCTAAATACTAAAATCAGTTAATAAACCTTGTCTTAATACCTCGCTTAATACAGAGCCCATTAAATGGCACTAATTTAACAGCCAAGCAGGATTTTATGTATACCAGTGTCAGATGTAGTATTTTAATTGTGTCATTGTTTATATGTCCTCTGTCTGGGCGGTGGGTACAGTGCCCACACGCCTCTCGTGCCCCGGGCCTGCTGAGCTGCTGCACGGGTCCTCTCTGCCAGCACGTTCCCTGCGCCGTGTCGAGCTCAGCCTTGTTTCCATACACTTCAGCATGGTGGTACACGGGATCCGACTGGCGCCGCCCCCCCGCTCTGACGTCAGCCTCCTCCCGCCCACTGAGGCTGCTTATCGGCCGAAAGTGGGCCGTCCCTCCGCCGAGGATACAGCGCCGTTTAACACGTGAGCCTCATGTGACAGAGGTAGGTCAGGCTGAGCTGAGAGTCAGAGGGTTTATTTAACTCGTCGCTCTGTCCTCCCCTACTTTCCCAACGCGCCACCAAGAGGGTTGCCTTCCTTCAAGCGGCGGGACGAGACGGCGTGGAGAATCGCAGGGACTTACTTTAAACCACAACACCGAAAAGACATTGTTTTGTCTCCTCAGCAAAAGACTTAATAAGAGTCTGACAGAGATTTCTGGAAGCATTTTAGTGCATATCGCTAACTGCGGCTTGACAACTTTTTGCGCGTAAATCCGTGCGTAATTTTGTGTGACTGCAGTGGACAAAAGTACCTCGACTTTGACTTTGACTGCGTATTTGGAGTTTTTGGGGGGTTTTTTTAAAAGAGAGAGAGAGAGAATGGAGCGAATTCCGAGCGCACAACCACCCCCTCTGTCCAAACACCAGGCGGACCTGACAGACGTGCAGGGGTAAGTTCGACTTTGAGAAAAAAAATACGCTCTCACCAGCTCTCTTCCTCAAACGCACTTGTTCTACTAACCGCTCTGTATTTTTTTCACAAAGCTCACTGTTATTCTCTCTCTTCTCTCTTTTTTTCCCTCCAGGATGGATTTCCCGATGTATGTTTATAAACCCAGGCGAGGGATGAAAAGAGGAGAGGAGAGCAAGGTTAGTTACTATTTCCCTGTTATAACTTTATCACCCTATAGCTTTTTTATTAAGGCGCGATGAGGAATCAGCCTGGCGGTAGTCCTCCAGTGCCATAAATGGTCGACCTAATTTGCTATGACATAACTCCTGGAGTCCTCTCTATCCCTGGGATCATAAAGAGCTCGGCTGAATTAACCCAACAGTTGCTGTTTCGTTGTTTCCAGGAGACCTACAAGCTGCCTCACAGACTGATTGAGAAGAAGAGGCGTGACCGGATAAACGAGTGCATCGCTCAGCTGAAAGATTTATTACCGGAGCACCTGAAACTCACGGTGAGTTCATGCTGGAGCTGGAAGGGAGGGAGGGAGGGAGGGAGGGAGGAAGACGGGAGGGAGGGATGATGGGATTCTCTGTGTGTTGAGTGGCATGCACCATCGAGTGGCTGTTCAGGGGTATTACATCACATGAGCTGAGTGCGTCAGCAAGTCAGTGAATGGCAGCTCCTGCTGGAGAGGAGGTGTTCTCTGTCGTGTGTCAAAAAAAATCACTTGAATAAAAAAAATGTGATATAATTAATATTCCAGACAGAATATCTCTCATAGATAATTATTGCCCTCATGGTGCCTGCTGTTCTGCTGTGGTGATGGGACGTGCTAAAGCTGAGTCTCTGTGTGTTATATAAGAGGAGAGGATGTGCTGACTGTGTGTGTTTCCTACAGACTCTGGGCCATCTGGAGAAGGCTGTGGTTTTGGAGCTGACGCTCAAGCACGTGAAAGCCCTCACCTCTCTCCTGGAGCAGCAGCAGCAGAAGATCCTCGCCCTCCAGAACGGCATGCAAATCGGTGAGTCGCAGACCAACTCACAAACACATAAACGTGCGCGGGGGGGGGGTGGCTGCGGAACAGGGTGGTTTTGTTTGACAGAATGCAAATGGCCGAGATGAATACACAATGACAGGATTGTGCAGAGCCACAGGCAAATAAGTGACTTTTAAAAATAGCTCTAGCTGCCGGGGAAGAGGTTGAGAGTCGCCCAGGTCAAATTTCTGACCTTTGTTGTCTTGTTGTGTTTACAGAGCAGCCTGCCGTCAGCCAGGAGAAGTCAGAGGAGATGTTCCGCTCTGGCTTCCACGTGTGTGCCAAGGAGATTCTTCAGTATCTAGCCAATCACGAGACTGAGGGAGACTTTGCGCCGTCCCACGTCATCAACCACCTGCACAAGTTGGCTGCGGAGGTCCTGCAGAGTCCGAGCCGACCCCGCACCCCTCTCAGCCCTCCACCCGAGGAGATCCCCTCCTACCACCAGCACCAACCTCACAAGGAGATGCCCACCAGCTTACCCCCTAAACCCAGCGAGGGCTACGGGAGGAACTGCGTGCCTGTCATCCAGCGGGCGTACGCCCCAACGAGCAGCGAGCAGAGCGGCAGTGATACAGACACAGACAGCGGCTATGGTGGGGAGCTGGAGAAGACGGAGTCCGGGGCGCAGCAGGGGCGCCCAGATTACTATGGTCAGGAGAGCCAGCTGAAGCGGGCGCTGGGCGAGAGGCAGAGCTCCGGCATCAAGAGGGAGGATGATGAGCCACGCCACAAGCGACCCCGGGTGGAGTCGTCTGAGGATGAACTGCTCTCGGGTGGAGAATCATCATCGTCCTCCAGCGGCTATGGTAGCTACATGAGCGTCTCCCCCAACCATCCACCTCCTCCTCCACATCCCCTCTGCATGCCTTTCTACCTCATTCCACCTTCTGCTGCAGCCTACCTGCCCATGCTAGAGAAATGCTGGTACCCCGGAGCCGTGCCCATGCTGTACCCAGGCATGGGAGGCTCCTCACCCGCCATGTCCAGCGAAAGACCGCCTCCACCTCAGCTAGTGATGTCTCCCAGGGGAGGCTCTCCGGCCCCCGCCATATCTCAAACCCCCATGGACTCCCCCACCCTCCTTCAGGCACTAAAGCAGGTACCACCCCTCAACCTGGAAACCAAAGACTGAGAGATGAGAGAAAGATGGAGCAGAGACAGTAGTCGGAATGAGAAACATGAACTGGTTCCGTAATCCATCCCTTATCCTCGGTTCCTCCACCTTGAGGTCAAAACATCAAACAACAGAACTTGTAGAAATGATCAAGAGGAGATGGAGAGGAGAGCAGCATCCATCCACACTGGGACGATGCAAAGCTCTAGTTGAATGTTCAGTGGTATTACTCAGTGCAAATGTATCATATAAACCGGACCTGCCCAACACACACACACACACACACACACACACACACACACACACACTTGAATGTAAAGGAAGTTTTAGACGCTGCTGTTAAAGTCTAAATGCAGATGACACTGATGCATCTCACTTTGTAGCTGTTGCAATAGAGACACGCCATCTTTGTACTTGCCTCAGATGTTAGCAGTTATAAATCACCCAAGTTTGTCGCCTATGTCCTGTAGGTCACCTTTGCCATCACTGAAAATACCCTTCGAACCAGACACTATGATGACTGGCACCATTAAACACAAGGGTTTCCTCAAGCGTGTACAGACAAGAGTAAGGGTACACCCGATGAACGGATGAAGGAATGGGCCACCACATGACCACACTGAATGAGAAGTCTCGTTTTTTCATTAACAAACAGACAGCTTAGATGGATTTTCTGTAATTATTGTTCATAGACTTCTTGTACATTTCTATTTTTGATACCTGTTCTCACACTCTGTCCGTGCGGAGACATAGAAGGTGGACAAGAGTGCGGACAATTGTACTCAGAAACTGTGTACATACTGTAGCACTGTGCTGGACCTGGTCTGCATACTCAACATCTGTTTCTGCTCAAGTCAAACCTGGTGTTTGTTCTTGCTGTTGCCTTGTGAAAAGCTGATTAAAGCTCAGACGTTTATTCTCTGTACTTGCGTATGAATACTGGAGTCAAAGGAGCGAGGTGGAGAGAAGTGAATGTAAAAGTTTTACCAGAAGACTAGTTTTCTATAGAAAGAGGTACTTGAGATTTTATATTTTGGGACCTACATGAAAGATGTTTGATGTACATATTTTGTCTATAAATGTTGATATACATTATATAAGTGTATTAAATAAAGTATTTTTTTCCCGTGGAAAATGGCTTTGACTGTGTGTTTATGAAGGAGAAGGAGAGAGTTGTAGCAGTGAAATGCAACCCGTTCAGTTTTTAGCTCTTTTACAGCGTCACAACGCTCGTGTCACCGGGAACACTTATGTAATGGCAGATCTGTAGCCAGCCTCTCCTGCTGGTGAACCGTCTGTGCCTACCAATACAACAACAAGTGAACACACACGAGTGTAAACAGTTTCAGTTAATCTCCCGAGGAAAAAAATCTGGATCCATCTGCATCAGGTTGAGCAGCCTTGACATGTTGAGCTGTATGATTCAGTGTTAAGTACATTTACTCGAGTACTGTATTTAAGTACAGTTTTTAGGTACTTGTACTTTAATTGAGTTTCTGAATTTTATTATATAGTTTATTTAATGATTTTTGTAACTCTGCAATAAAGAGCTAAAAAGCCTTATAACGATTATATGAAATACAATGCATTGTTACACAGTATATTAAACCAGCCAGTGGTATAAAAAAAATTGTACATTTAGTGGTAATGGTATACAGTATATATACATATACAGTATTTATTTCCAGGGTTTGCAGGGTCACTTTAAAATCCAAAATCCAAAACTGTTACTAATAAACTAATCACCTGTTAAACAATTTAGTCAGTAATTTTCATCACTTTTGGATTTCAAACCAGATGCAAATAAAAACTAGAGAAAAGAATGAGTAGTATCATTCTTTATTTTAAAATTGTTTATCCTATTAATAATAATCTTTTTTACTCAGTGTATCTGTAATCTGATTCATCTTACTCTGTTCATGTTACATGTATTTATTTTCTCCCCAAACCTGCCCATTTACTTAACTTTACAAACATCAGCTGCAACTATACAAAAAACAGCAGCTTTTGCTTATAGAGAAATAACTATAAACTTAAGTTTAATTTACTATACATTTATTGATGATGTTATTATGAGGTGTGCTAATTATAGGCCTAATAATCTCCGTGTAACTGCTGAAGAGCCCATTTTGGCTGCGTAATGAGTGCTAACCCTGCTCTCATACTTCTAGTTATGTTTATTGATTGTGCTTATGTCCTTTCGCTTGGCTAAGGGTTAGGGGTTAGGGTTAACATTTGCAATATTAAGAATAATTGATAACGTAATATTACAAACCCTGACATTTGTATTTGATATATTGTATTTCTTTAACTGGATAAACAAGCTGTTCTCAGAGGGGATTAATGTCCCTAGAATGCCGTTTGAAGCTAGAAAGATGGCTTCTTAGAAGGCTCCTGCAAGTATAAACCCAGTAAAAGCAGCTTGAAATTGTGTTGTCCTGTGATGACAGTTTGTTGATTCTGCTTTATCATTCATGAAATTGAATTAATGAATCGTATTCCTCTAACTAAAATGCCCTCCCCAACACTACATAGTGCACCTATAATAAAAAGATCTCAATACTTCCTGCAACCAGACAAGGCCCAGAGTTACGTCAAAACATGTAGATGCATGAATCGAAACAAATACTTCTTATCCCTACAACCTGGGTAGTATTGCAAAATCATTTGTCAATAAGTGTTACAGTGCAATCATCAAGCTTTATTTGTGCCTCAGACGTCAACGTGTTCGTCTCTTCGGCCACATATCATTCAAGTGTCCACTATCTTCTCAGAGCTGCGGCAGTGTTGATTCATTCCATATCTGCTCTGTTTGTACAAACTGAGGTCTAAAGTCCGTGACCCGCACCCTAAATGTCACTGGTTCCTCCTTAACAGATTGTCTTTAAGTTCATTTCCATTCATTTGTTTGAGGAGGAGCTCCATGTGTTACTGCTTTCTACTGTTATGAGATTCCACTCGTAAGCTGATTGGCGAGATGTAGCTGGTGCACATTATTTCAGCCAGTTTAACATTTTTCTATTCTTAAATCATTTCCGCCAGCACTCATCGCTGTAGCTGGGTCCCGGAGGCCTTGTGGTTAAGACGCATACCACATCTCCAGCATGACCTTTGTTGCATGTCGCACCCATCTCCTCCTCCCTCACTGTTTCCTGTCTGTTTCTATTCCTGTCAATCTGACCAATTAAGAGCAAAACATCGCCATAAGAATTCTCTTTCAGTTTGCCAATTTCAGTTGTTTATCAGTCCAGCTCAGGAAAACACATAGACGTATTTAGTCCTCTAAAAAAATGTGATAACAAAAAATCGAATCATCTGTTAAAAAATGTGTCTTTTGACTGCGTCTAAATCATTCAGGGGGGTCTGTTAACCAGGCGGTGGTCAACCCTTTCTTTAGCCTGGACTATGCCTGAGATGTGTTTCCAAAACATGTTCAGTTTAACAAGCTACTTTTACATTTCCACTTGTTTATGTAAGACCAAATTTCAGCAGCACCTGGTTTAGGTGTTGCTGAAGATGTGCCAACATCTGGATAAGGACTGCCAATTCTTCTATATTTGAACACCCCTCCTGAAAGTCTTCGGCATTGACTTGCAGTAAGGTCAGTGAACCTTTACTGCCACCTGCTGGTGAATTGGCATAATGTCAAAATAAAGCTGATTATAATTCTGCAAAACATGAAACCAGGGATCATTTCACTATTACATTGTTTATTTTAATGAATTGTATTTGTTTGATTGTTTTAACACAGATTAACTTCAACATAATATTGATTGCTTGTACATTCATCAAAATCACCATAAAACTTAAACCTATATTCAGATTCTAGTCAGCTAAAGACGATAACATTTACCACTGAAACAAATGAAATTTTACTGTTTCATATTTATAGCTCCTACTGTATGTGAATGATGTGTGTCTCACTTCACCCAGTGGCATGTCATGTCACGGATGAAGTGATGTTAACCCTAACCCTGGGGTAGCATCGGTCATCCATGAAATCTGATTGGTCGTGTGTTGTGTTGTGATTGCGAGGACTTTAAATCTTTTAAATGCACCTATTGTAAGGACAACAGTGTCAGCTAAATCAATGTAACAAAAAAAAATATATATATATTCAAACTGGAATGTAAGAGACTGTAATGTTGGTAATTAAAGTGGTAATCAGTGCCACCCTTGGGCCACCTCAGTCAAAAAAAAAAGCAGGACACACAACTGACTTCACCACGATTTCTCATTGGACAGATCGACTACAATCACATACATATTCTACACATAGTGTGTTCGACCACTAATATGAGAGGGCAATATGTTGCTCATTAGTCTCCAGCATATTAAAATAGAAACGAATAACAATGTTGTGGCTGACACCACTACTGTCTATGTTCCTCCCTTGTGTTTGGCCACACTCTGCCTTTGAGAACAGAGGAACAACTGATGCCTGGGGATGCTTGGATGAGAGGAAACGTTTGGGTTCCGACAGGCAATGGTTCCCACCACAATGTTTGGTCGTAAGCTAAAGACCTCCAGGGTAGGAAGGGGACCCCGGAGTGAAGGAAAGACCCCAGCAGAAGTCCTGTGTTGCGGCTCCAAAGCCGCCTGGGGAAGAAAGGATCTGGAGATGTGTGACCTATGGCCTGTGCTTGGTGTAGATCTACAATTTGACGTGCTGGGAGGGGGGCTGCGGGCAAAGGAAAGGCTCCGTGGTACCAGAGTCACCCCGTTGGCACCGAGGCTCATACCAAAGCGTCGTGCTTTCCTCTGAGGTTCAGTGTGTGTCGCCAGAGTCTGTTCAGATGCCAGACTGCGACAGGACCTGCGAACACAGGACCTATTCTGAAATTCTGTTCTCCCCTCGCGTTCCCTCTTAGGAGATGTTGACGTGAGCTGCCTCTTTTTCTCTCCCACAGCTCGGTTCTCCTTGCCTGACACATGAAAAGAGACTCTGGAGGGATTCTGAGGTGATGGTTTATGTGAGGTTTCGTTGTCTTGTGAAGATGACTGGTCTGAAGGAAACTGGATGGTGAGAGATGGGTTAGAAAACACAGTTTGTCTATGAAGAGGAGGTCTGGATCTCCTTAAGGGGGCTCCCTCTACCAGCAGGTTGACTCCCACATACTGAGGAATTTCAACTGCAGCCTGGGAGGGGGATAAATAAAAACACAAACAAAATAAACGTTTGTTTTAGCATCTTTTTTCAGGGGAATTCTCTCGGAGAAGAACAAATTTTGCCTCCAGGCACGCTGTGTAAAGATATCCAACCTGTTTGTAGATTAGCTGGAAGCCTCCCGTGTAAGCACTCGCATCAGTCCGTCGGTCGAGCACAACCCTCAGTGTGTCCAGCTGCACAGCGGGGCAGAGGCGAGCAGTCACAGCGGTGGAACAGGCCATAGTCGGACTGGCATTGATTTCCAGAAGCCACGGCCTCAGATCTCTGCCTAGCATAAAGTCAGCTCCATAGAGCTCAAAGCTTGCCTTGCGCGGCTCAACCAGGTCCTGGGCTGTCTGGAGGGCACGGACCACTGTCTGCTGCATACCCGAGACCACCACTGACTCCCACTCTGCCCCACGGCCCTGTTGCTGCAGAAAAGCCCTGAACTGAGAGCAGGACCACATGTTGTCCTCAGGCACTCCTGGATGGCGGTCATGGGCCGGCTGGAAGTGCTTCTGGATGGAGTTATTGCAGAGGTGGACTGAGCTGAGAAAAATATAGAAGAATGTAAAATGTGCATTGAATAAAATGAGAATAGTCTTTGTTAAAACAATCCCCCAACAAAGCACTCGAGATACAAGATTCAAACACAAGCGTACACTGTAGTTAGTTTGTATCTTTTGTCTGACCTGTGCAGAGTTTTTGTTGAGTAGGGCTGAGTGGAGAACCTCAGGTAGCACTCTCTGTAGAACCAGACAGTGAGAGGATTCCAGTCGGTGACGAGGAACCACTGACGGAGGTCAAACTTTGTGCCGTGGATCAACAGAGGACGTTCCAGGTATTTCTGAACCACCCACTTACTCTCCTTGGTCAGGGCTCTGTCGCTGTCAACGAGTGCCAAAATCTCATCCAGGCGATCCATACACATGATACCTGGTGGGTTGGTGTGACATGGGAAATACAAAAAGCACCCAAACTGTCTTAAAAACAAGCAAAACTGCAGCTGTGACTGGGACAGATTAATTTTTTCCAACGGCCAACAGTCCTTCATCATAATGAAGCCTAGGGGTATTTCTAGGTACTGACACCATCATGTCACACCTCATGTTGCAACCATAACATTTAAAACACAGAACAGCATATTTTATATTGTTTCAGTATTCAGTGTATAGACGAAATAGAGATTAATTTAAAAATGAATACATTTGAGTATTATATCAATATGATTTTTTCATTATTTCAATTAAAGGACTCACCTCGTCCTCTTGACTTGGCACCTGGTTTAATGATCCAGATGTTATTCAGTCCATCTGTGTCCAGCTGAGGGCAAACCTCCTGCAGTCTGATTAACATGGCCTGGCAGCGCTCCACAAACACACTGCAACCCCTGATCGATGCACCTTCACTGCACACAAACATCACACTCAAAGATTAGGTTTAGTGAAGTGAGACTCTCGCCAAAAGGCAACCTAGGGTCTTTTTGTGAATATACCCGAGTCAAACATTCATTTAAAAGCATAATAATAATAATTACCGTATTTTCGTTTTCGGATCAAAATCATTTTCAATGGAGTGCTAGGGGCAAATACTATGTTAGCATCAAAATCGCTATTTTTAACACTAAGAAGGCTCGACGCAACATGAAACTTTGCTCATAGTATCACCAGGGTCTCTACACATGAACACGAGCATTGAGAACATTGCTTGTGTACACAGAGTTAACTTAAAATAAAGTTTTGGACAACTCACCCTAGCAGTTGTGTTTTCCGAGAAGTGTCAATCTCCAATTGGATGTAACCTGGAGGAGAGTTAAGGTGGACCGCTACTGTCTTCTGGCGACACCTATCCATGCGAGATCTCACGTGACTTTCCCAGCTTTTGATTGTAGTATTGTTTCTTATATGAGGCTCCTTTTTCAACTTCAAGGTCAATATTGTTTTTCGCTAACAAGAAAACAACAAATTATCTGTGCATTTATATGGAACTAAGCCTTAGGAGCGGTCCACCTAAACTCTCCTCCCTGTTACGTCGAATTCGGAGATCGACACTTCTCGACTGGCAGGACGGCGGCGAGTGGAACAAGGAACTGCTAATGTTAGTTGTTCAAAAGCTTTCTTTTTAGTAAACTCTGTGTACACACCCTGGTGATACTACGAGCAAAGTTTCATGTTGTGTCGAGCCTTCCTAGTGTTTTAAAAATAGCAATTTTGATGCCAACATAGTATTTGCCCTAGCACTCCATTAAAAATGACTTTGACCTGACAACAAAAATACGGTCAATCTTGAAAGTGGCGCTTTTTTCGTAATTATGTTTTAAACAAACGTTTGACTCGGGTACATTCACGACCACTAGGTTGCATTTTGGCAAGAGTTTCACTTTAATGCAGAGATTCACAAAATATTACTGTTATGCTTCATTCTAGACAGCCAGCCAGCCACTATCTCAAGGACCTCAAATCTGTCCAGATTTTCAAAAAATCTAAATATGTGTTCATAGGAATAAAATGCAAAAATTAAGGCTAACTCCAGTTTAACATATTAAAGTATGTTTATTTGTCTTGAGGAGTACTGCATTACCCATAATGCATCTTAGCCACTGAGTGACATCATGGAGACAATTTATCATATTACATGCAGCTTCCTCTGGAGCCACAAAACACTCTATACTACTTTTTTCATGTGGTGGATTAATGTATTAATATTCCTCAAGACATGTGAACACACTTGTGTACTGTGTAACCTTGTGGAGTAACCCTTTTTTTAGTTCAATTACATTTGTCGTAATGCTTCACCTAATAAGATCTTATTACACTTGTATACCCCCACCTGATAGCAATGCAAGGTCAGGTCATAAAGAGTTGAAGTTCTAAATGTCTGTTTGACCGAGGGTGGTGCTTAGATACACGCACAAGGTATTTCTGTGATTCACTGCTTTGTTCTCACTAACACCATTCCTCTCTTCGGTCACTTAACTCGTTTAACCACTGCCGCTTTCTTCTGTGCTCTCTGTAAGGCAGGCGAGAGCAACTTTGAATTGTGTGTTTGACAAATCCTGCATGGTAAGCCTTGGATAAGCTGACTTGGTCTAGCTGTACTGCAGGTAAATTTGAACAAAGAGGGATTGTTCTAGCATAGTTTGGAAGCTCACAGAAAAGATACTTACTGCACAACCCGGTAATAGTCTTGCAGAAACTCTTCCCACTGCTGTTCCTCCACTGAGGGGGGTGTTTCTACAGTCACATCAATGTCCACGTGCTCTAAAACGCTGAGAAACTCTTGACACACGTGTAAAGCAATGTCGATCATTCCTGGACCAACAAACTGATGCTCCACTTTATCCAGCTCTGTAGAGAGAAAATAAGATGGGTATTATCGAATGTGTTACATTCTCCTTGTCCCGCAGTTTATATCATAGCCTGGTCATAATCGTCAAAGGTTCGTCTTTCCTTCAGATTTCATCTGTTACCATCAGGGACACAGTTTTTTTGGCTTCCTCACCCTCTGCTCTGTCTCTCCACCATCTACTTGTCTCAGCCACATGCTGCAGTAGACTGGTGCATGCTGTCCTCCTGAAGTCCTCTTCAATGTCATGGAAAATACAACAGAACATGATTTAATTTGTTAAATTGTATAATAAACAACCAAGAAAACTAAGAGAGTAGGTGTAACAAGTTCACTTATAAATCCCATTTACACAAAATTCTTATCCAGATACGATGTTTATATTTCTTCCTTTATGTCATCTTTGATAAAGAACAGGTTTGGTCAAAAGATTCATACAGCAGACCTATGAATGCCTGCTTTTCATCCTCTGCCCCAAGCCTGTAGCATCTTGGGAAGAAGGCGTCAGGATCTGCTGTATCAAACCACTGGAGGTTACGCAGGTTCAAGCAGAGCCCAACCTGAAAGAAACCGATATATACACATTAGCATGGTTGAGCAACTTGCGTTCTAGCAGGTCAATCATTAGGCACTCTTTAAAAGAAGAGACCTTGGTGGTGAACGATCCAGCATTTGCATAGTGATTAATCATCTGGTCATGCCGTAAGGAGCGACCGTCTATGTCATCCCGACGTGTCGTCCAGTAGAAATGCGTTGTTTCATTTCGCACCAGGCGAGACTAGAAACGGTTGAAGAAAAGTGAAGTGAAAGCAACAGTGACAGCACATTCAATTGCTCACAGGCTGTACAAGATGTCAGTGTCATGTCCGATCACTTTGTCTTACCATGAGGTCATACATGTCATCAAAGTTCTCCTCTTTCTCGCTTTCATCCACTCTCTCTGTGAAGAGACAAGGAAGCTGAGTGTGTGTGTGTGTGTGTGTGTGTGTGTGTGTGTGTGTGTGTGTGTGTGTGTGTGTGTGTGTGTGTGTGTGTGTGTGTGTGTGTGTGCATGAAGGCTGTCATGTGTGTTAGATGGGTAGGGGTCTGTAGTGTTGTGCAAAATGCATCATTTATCAGCTGTAGGGAGATCCTTTTAACTCGTGCTCCAATTACGTTTACACTAACCCCCCCTGCACTTTTAGCTTTGACAGTCAAGTCAGAATATCACACACTCTCCTTGACTGTTTCCTCAGTCCTTTTTTTATGTGAAGTTGCTTTACCTACACAGATTTTACAGTGTAGGCTTTGACACAAGTGAGATTTCAGTGTTTTTGGCCTGAGCACTGTATCTCTCCTCAACATTTGGAAGCTCTTTGGACTTTATCCTCTTAAGAACCCATTGTCTCACCATCACCACCATCCTCATCCTCATCGCCGTGGCAATGAGATGCTCTCTGGACGGGATGGGGCAGGCGACGTTCCACCCACCCTCTGGCCCATAAGGCAGCGCGGATCACAGGATAGGGTCCCTGCACTGAAAACACTTTCCTCAACTGAGAATGAGTGGAGGAGAGACAGACAGATTCAAACAGTAAGTTACCACATGGGGGGACGGTGGATGAAAAAGCAGAGGCTCGTACTCATCATCACCTTCAGCGCTTTCTCCACCAGAACCTTGGCTGTTTTTAGCCTGTCTGGCTTGATCGCCGGCAGGCTTGGCACACTGTGCCGCAACCTCCCCTCCACTGCTGGAGCCACTGTGGACTGTAACACTGAGACATATTGCTTGATCAGATTTCAATATAAAATGTGTGTGTGTATGTGTGTCTATTTATATGTGCAGATGTCTATCCACTCACCTGGCATTTGTTGCATTGTTACTTTTATTTAATTCTCTCTTCAGCTCATATACAAACTGTGTTCAGTTCTGTGGGAGCAAAGACAGACAGACAAACAGATAGATGGATAGATAGATAGATAGATAGATAGATAGATAGATAGATAGATAGATAGATAGATAGATAGATCATGTGTAGCTACTGGAGGATGTAAACTGGGTCAAGCAGGCATCTAAATCTGGACAGAGCTGACTGAGGCTGTCATAGCTTCACATTGACATACCCATGTGCGCAAAGACGCGCACGCGGACAGAAAAAACAGTACATGCGCATGCGCAAAAAAAATAATAAACGCATTTAGGTAATGGTATGGAAAAACACCACTAGGCTACACACGATAAATGTCCGTGGATTTACGGACTAACCACTCTGTGTATCACCTATGACAGCGGTCCCACACACGTATGGGAACTGTTCCTTAAATACTCCTCAAACAAAAATGTCATTTCGTGTTAAAACAATGAATATACACACCTCCCAGGTGACCGTTTTCAGACTCGCTCGCTCGCTCGCTCGCTGCATGCTCCCACAGGTTGTTTATAGTTGCCATAACAGCCGTACCCAGAGGAACAGGACGCCGCGCGCTGCGGCTGGATGAACAAATCCTCCACCTCCAGCCATGCGTTGAAGAAAGTGGATCACTTATCTGACGCTATCGCTGCCACACAGTGTGGCTTACACGTGTAGGCGACATGCACAAGAACCATGAAGCCAGTAACGATACTCCGACTGTATGGACGGATCTTATTGCAGCCTTGCTGCTGATCCAAATCCACTCCAGTGTTTGACAAAGTGGCAGGTGGACCGTCTTGTATGAGAGGAAGAGTTCATGCTGAGGGCTAAACACCGCTGCTCAGTTTAATATTTGCTTCCTTATCAATCCAGGCGACCATCTGCAGGCGTTTGACATAAACTGTCTGTCATGTATCTTCAACATTAAAGTGAAACTCTCGCCAAAATGCAACTTAGGCTTTTTTTTGTAAATGTATATGAGTCAAACCTTCGTGTAAAAGCATAATTACGATGAAAGAGTCATTTTTAAGATTTACCGTATTTTCCTTTTTCGGGTCAAACTCATTTTCAATGGGAGTGCTTGGGGCAAATTAGCGCTAGCATCAAAATCACTATTTTTAAAACACTAAGAAGGCTCGACACAAGATGAAACTTTGCTCATAGTATCACCAGGGTCTCTACACATGAACACAAGCATCGAGAACATTGTTTGTGTACACAGAGTTTGCTAAAAATAAAGTTTTTGAACACCTCACGTTAGCAGTAGCTTGTTCTGCACCCAGTCGCCATGGCAGCCGAGAAGTATCATCTCAGAATGCGACGTAACCTGGAGGAGAGTTAAGATGGACCGCTACTGTCTTCCGGCAACAACTATCCATGCGATACGTCACGTGACTTTTCCGGCTTTTGATTTTAGTATTGTTTCTTACATGAGGCTCCTTTTTCAACTTCAAGGTCAATATTGTTTTGCGCCAACGACAAAACAATGAATTATCTGTGCATTTATACTGAACTAAGCTTTATGAGCGGTCCTCCTTAACTCTCCTCCATGTTATTTCACATTCGGAGATTGACACTTCTCAGCTGGCAGGACGGCGGTGAGCGGAGGAAATGTCTGCTAGCGTGAGTTGTCCAAAAACTTTCTTTTTAGTAAACTCTGTGTACACAAACATTGTTCTCAATGCTCGTGTTCATGTGTAGAGACCCTGGTGATACTACGAGCAAAGTTTCATGTTGTGTCGAGCCTTCTTAGTGTTTTAAGAACAGCAATTTTGATGCTATGGCTAATTTGCCCCAAGCCCTCCCATTGAAAATGAGTTTGACCCGAAAACGAAAATACGGTAAATCTTAAAAGTGCTTCTTTCGCCATAATTATGCTTTTACACAAAGGTTTGACTCATATACATCCACAAAAAAAGCCTAGGTTGCATTTTGGCGAGAATTTCACTTTAAACCTGTAGTGCAAACGAGCTTCATATCATGTACATGGATACTTGATTATATTTGTTTGCACAATGCTTTCCCTGACCACAGGATGGCGACCAAGGCCTTCTATGAGGCTTGAATGTGTGTTCCAGGATCAGTCAGATCCATTATGTCTCTGCTCTCTCCTTCATCTTGTGTGGTCACTGCTCACTAGTGCATCCATGTTTTACTACTGAAGTCTGTATCAGTATCTCTTGATAGACGGTAGGATGAATGGACAACATCATTAATATCAACACACAGACTCTTTCAGGAGTGGAAAGTAACCAGAGCACTGTACTGCTAATATAAACCTTGAAAAGTGTTGCTTTTCAGAGGTTTATGATTGCTGACACAGTTTATAATCATCAATGTAGCTGCCTGAAAAAATGTAACATGAACTTTGCCTCTAATATTTTTTCACTTGTTATTATAGACTCCATACTTACTATAAACGTATAGAAACTGTATGATATCAGATGTAGACCCATATATTTAATGTTGCTTTAATGTGTGCACTGCTTATAAAGTTTTTCTACTTGTGGTATTTCTGTGTAACTCTTAGGTAGTGAGGCCCCTTTACGTCCTTATAACAATCTACTTAACGCTGATAAGACTTTGTAAGTGTTAATAATATCATAATAAACACGTCATCATCATAAGAAAAAAAATTGTTCCTAAGTGCACATTAAAGGTATTTTCAGTCTTCATAAGGCATTGTTCTTACTTTAGATCCGGTAGCTGCAAATACATTATTAACTCCTAATAAATGCATGATAAAGTATGTTTAAACCCTAACAAAGTAACAAAAAATGACATAATAGGTGAGGACAATATAACTCATTTTGAGTAACCTGTGTCCCAAGCATCTGTGTCCAAGTGCTGAGACATGACTTACAATCAAACAAACAAAACTAATATTAACGCTGATAGTCTGATTAATGTTCAAACATTTTACATGTCTCATCAGGGCCTCACTGTACATTAAGTTAACGCTTTTTACAAGTTTTCTTTAAATTGTGACAAATTAAAACTAAGAGCTGAACTGTTTGTTGTGCACAGTGCTCACAGTCCAGCACTTCAGCTGCCCAAACTGGACGTTACAGCCTATAGAGTGACGTGGCTCTATATGCTTATAATAGTCTGGGCTTTATTGTGTTGGGTAGCAGCAGTGCGTCGCAGCCCGTTGTGTGCCTCCGCGCTCTGATTGGCTGAGGCTGCGGTGATGCGCTCTGCATCCTGCTCCTAACAGCCAGGCAAAGCAGGCAGGAGGAGGGAGCGCGGCCGGGAAACCATAATAACACAGAGAGGGGGTGGGTTCACAAAATTATTAATTTCACCGTCCCCCTCATCTGGAAGAGATGTTTACACTCAACATGTCTGCGGGAACAGAAGTAGCCGCCGCCGCCAGCTCTTGACCGCTCCCCCTGATCGTCCCTCGCGCTGCGCTGAGAGAGAGGCTGATCAGCTCCCCCGAGGAAGTCTCACCTTTACCCTCCGTCAACACTGAGCAGGTCAACCCGCAGGCCACGAGCATGCCCGTCACCGACCCCGAGAGCATGCTGAGCTACCAGGTAAAGTGCCCTTTAAATGGTTAATGCACGGCGCGTTGCTTTGACACAGAGCAGCCTGCACACGAGCTCCAACAGCTGGGTCCCTCACTTTGAAACCCTCTGCTCCAGCAGAGACCAATCACTGTGCAGCTGGAATGATGGACTGTGTGGTACATTTTAGAAACTGTTTCACGATCACATACTGTTGCATGCATTGTGCTGCAGTGTTTCACATCCGTCATGTTTGCACAATTTTTGTGTTCAGGGGGGTTTCAGTCAGTGTTCTCGCAGTAAGTTGTGCTGTGCCTGTGACCCTGCAGCAGGGCTGCCTGCCCGCCTGCTGCTGCGGAGGCTTTTGTTGATATTGTCACTCTGAGGCGCTAACACGTGCAGTCAATCCGGAGAGCGCCTCACATCGCGATGCACTGAGGAAACGGGAGTTATTCTGAATGCTCCTGAGCCTCACACAGACGAGCCGTGGCCACAGGATTGCAGCACATTATTAATCCGATGCGTTTTTAAAAAAAAAAAACAAAAAAAAAACACAGCGCCAATTAAAAATGTAAAGCGCCCTGCATCATTATGTGTGAGAGGGATAACGTGAACGGGACAGATATTTTCTCAGTTACCCTCAAATGACCTTGACGCCATCCTAACACCGTGCGGAGTGTCGGCACGTCCATACTTTATCGTTATTAGCCAATCAGGCGGCAGGGGAGGACAGCCTGTGGTCAACTGAGGTTTGAATGGGGGAAATGGCATGATCCTAAATATCCTGTTGATGTGTGATCCATTATCAGAGCCCTCCATGAGACTGAGGTAAAGGAGGAACCATGGGTCATTGAACACACCAGCACTCAGGGATGTTTATTCAAGCTGGCATGTAGCAGTAGTGTTTGCAGAGCTTGATTACTGTTGCACAGCTTTAATGACTTAATGTAGCCTGCACTGCAACAGAGTCATGTCATCATAGTGATGATAACATCCAGTGTCAAACAGATGGAGAAGGACCAGAGGTGAGCTGGGAACTCTCTGATATGATAAGACAGTGTTCACATGGGGAGGGGAAATTGCCTGAGAGCCTCACTCTTCAAACTTTGGAGCTTTGTCAGTTAAATCTGGAAGTTTTCAGGGGTCCCTGTCACACACCCCACCCGAAAACTGTCGAAGTATTTGCCACAGTATCTGTGGATAGAGGGACACCTGTCCCTAATGCTGACTTACTGATGTGCTCATTAGTAAGCAGCACATTGCAGCATTCATGTTGTACGGGACACAAGTTGACCTTAGCTTACATGATAACTAGTACATGCATAATTTCTGGGTTCTAACAATGCATTTTATTACAGATTTTTTTTTAAAAAAATGCCCATCATAAACTCTTAGAGTTTAAGGTGAAATTCTTTTTGTTGTTGTTTTTTTGTTTGACCAACAATTCAAAACCTAGAGATAAAAGTTTACAATGATTTAAAATACAGAAAACCAGAAAACCATCTTAACTGTGAGGCTGAGAGTGTTTGGCATATTTGCTCGAAAAAGTGACTCTAATCGACTATCCAAATAATGGCAAATTACTTAATCATCTAATCAACGGATCAGTTTATTGCTTCAGCTCTATTACATAATAACCTGCGGACTAGTTTCATCAATATTTTTACAGTGCACGTTAGAGCCTGACTGATATATTGGTTAGCTGATAAAACTGGCACATACTGGCCTGTGACAGATACATCCATATCAGTATATATGTTGTTTGGTTACGTTTGGTTTACGTAACCAAAACTGTGGTTTTCACCTCTACTCAGAGCTGCTTAGTGGCAAGCTGTACAAAACAAGGTTACATGTCCGAGGTGGAGGTGAGTGAACACAGAGTGTAAGTCAAGAAAACACATTAGCAATCCTCCAGTAGTAAATGGAAACACTTGTAACTAGTTACTTAGTAACGAGTGAGGAAGGAATCAACCACCATCTGATTAATACATATTTTATAACTAGTTCCTAAATAGCTCTGAACTGAGGATTTATTGTAGATAATGATGAGTTTCTAAAGAACACAATGGGAGATACCATATTAATGAATATTAGGTGATGAACAGTTCATAGATATCTCAGTATAATGTCCCACTTTACTTGACGGTCATCACTTGATCACCACTTCCCCACAAAAAGGGAAGGTGATGATCAAGTAATGAGTAATTAAAGAGTTATTACTAGTGTTGTGCTGCTCAGTGGCTTTATAGTTTATCAGGGAGAAATTGTTACGAAAGTTGTCAATTAATTATAAACAAATCACTACCTTATGATTCAGTTATAAAGTATCTAGTCTGTTCACTGACTCATCACCATCTCCTCAATCCAGGAGTTATTCAGGAAATACTCATTAACGGAAAGTAAATGATAAAAACAGCATCTAAGCCTCGAGAGAAGTGACACTTATGCAAATACACCTAATGTCATTCTGCTGCTTCTTAATCACCAAGGTGAGAGTTAATATTTTGTTTTGGATGGTATGATTAAAACATTTTCGAGACTGTTCACTAATCATCCTAAAGACTTATTATCAGTATTAACGGTGTATTCTCTCAAGTAGAAAGTCGCAGCAGAGCAGCCTCTTCATTTTCAGCGGGGATAGAGTAGTTACTGTGCCATCGATGCGCAGCGTCTAACGGCACTGTAGAGACACCTACGTCTTCTTCTACTCACCTGATTCTCTGCATCTCACACAGAGGTAAAACAAACAAAACAAAAACAAGCAAAGAGACACAATATTGCGAGAGTGCAATAACATCCAAAGCTGTACTGTAACTGAGCCAAGTTGGGGTCATCACACGATTTCAAGAATGCGATTAGAACGTTTTTCATTTTTGACATCTGAGAGACAGCATCAAAATACCTCACATTTTAGAAAAACTATGACTTCCACCTCCTTGTCACTCCTCATTATAAATTTGTCTCAGTATTGTCTCAGTTCTCTTTCAGGACTTTTACAGGAAGCGGTTTGGCATCCCTCCAGAGCTTTCATTTTAATCAGTTTGGTGGCAGAGAGATCCATAGTTGCCTTTTGGACTAATGAATCTCAAAGAGCTTCTTTCAAATCTCTGAAGGAAGAGTCCATCTAATTTAATCAAGTTCTCTTTTAAAAGTGTCTCAAAACTTAATGTTTGAAGGTATTCAGTACACCACGTCATGTTTTAAAACTATTACAGTCAGGCAGTATGCCCCAAAGCCAACATTTAATGAGATTCATTTAGTTTGAAAGCACACACATTAGAGTGAAATATCCACAGAGGTTTAAACTCCCCACCACTCTGTACTTTTCGCGTTAGTCATTTTAGATATTGCGTGTCCCGATGATTGAGACTCATCCAGACGCACATTTAAGAATCTGGTTCCTTTAGTGCTCAATGTTCTTTGACCTTTTATGGTTTTCAATTTCTCTGAGATTAAAAATCTGCAGTTTTAATTATACTGTAGGTTACCGTCTTTCTCCCACAAAATCAACTGAGGCCGCGGTAATCTGTCTGCAAAAAGAAAACAATTAGAGAGTGGGCGCTGTGGAGAGGCAGAATTGGATGCGTGGCATTGAATAAGGTGTGTATGACTCATGCTACCCGTGGGCTGAAAACAGTCAAAACAGCCACTCCTCTCGTCCTGCATCCTCTGGCTCTCGCCTCTCCTTTCTCACTTTTTCACCATTATCTCATGCTTTCTTCCATTCATGTTAACGCCTTCTGTCTGAGTGAAGCACTGTCTGTATGGCGGACTGCAGCAATGGAGAGGCAGCGGTAGCCCGCGGCTGTGGCATACTGGTTCTCAGACACCAAGCCAGGTCTGGAAGTGACAGGTCCAGTTGTCAGAGTCAGGATCTGTGTCCCTGCTGTCAGATCAGAGTGCTTCTTAGAGGGCAGCAGAAATGGGGGGAGGGGGGGGGGGGGGGGGGGTCAGCTTCCAGAGAGTTGGCATGGAAGGATAAAAATAGGAGATGTAGGGAAACACATTCAAGAGAGAGGGGTCACTGTAATGGTCAGTTGAGTCAGGAATGAGTGACAGACATCTCGAAAAACTTGCCCACGCTGTGGTGTTGAATCATGGATACACTTTTATGAATCCACCATTCATTTTCTTACAGTGCAGTTCTCCTCACTGCTGATGTAGTTATTATATTCAGACCAAACGCTTAGAATTTGGTAGAGATGGTAGGGGCATGTAAAAATGTATAAATGACACTTGTGTAAGTTGAATATTGGACCGGGATTGACAACAGCTTAACGTCAAACTTTTCAGAAAGATGCTTTAAATCAGTCAAACCTGTGTCAACCCATTATGGCTTTGATTATGTTTTGACAAAGGAGCCAGGTAACACAAAATAAAGAGGTGTCACTGCAGGCAGTCAGCCAAAACCTGTCAGTCTTCCTCTGTCATGATATGATCTGTCAGGTCCAGGCTAGAGTGCATACAAGACTTAGGTGATGTTTTTGCACCCTGTGCTGCACAAACATCACCTACTTTATCACTAAGACAATATACAGCATTTTTTACCTTCATTTTTATTTCACACTTTAAAGCAACACTATGCAGAAATCGGAATTTCGGGCAATTTGGCGCCCCTCACAGTTTCTCAGTGCAACATCACTGTTGTGACTACAAATCCCAGGCCTGTAACAGTTTGCCAGAAGTAATTGTAGGTGCTAACTACAGACAAAACTCATTATGTCATAACAATGTTATGTGTTGAAAATGTGTATGTTGACATAAACATGTATGTAACACTGTGATCCAACCCTCTCACTGAAGTTACACAGCGCAGAAACAACTGATGGGGGACGGAGTGGCTGAGACAGAGCAGATATTTTAAAGGTAAAAAATTCACATAATGTTGCTTTAAAGTCTTATTTAAGGAAGATTCCTAATCATGAGGGGGTTGGTGTCCCAGTGCCCTCCTGACCAGCCGCCACAGGCTGTAGCTGCAGCGGGTTGTGAGAAGCTCTGTGAACTACATAAAAACAACAAGGAGCGAACGATGCATTTTGTTTCATCAGATTTGCTCTGTGCTTGACTGCCAACAGATGTTTTTTATAAGACAATCAGGCGCTGATTTGCAGTAAAAGCACAAAAACACTTTTGAATAGTCAACAACAACAGGCAATAGCACCCGCAGTTCCACTGTACAAATCTATAACATGCATTTTCATTTCCATGAGAGAACAAAATCTGGCTGATCCATCTACAATACTCCAGAGGATGAATAGGCAAGGCAAGGCAAGGCAAGGCAAGTTTATTTGTATAGCACAATTCAGACACAAGGCAACTCAAAGTGCTTTACAGGCACACGCAAATTACATTAAAAGACATAAAAATGTTATTTAAAAGACATTAAAAATTGCATTAAAAAACATTAAGAATTGCATTTTAAGACCAGTAAAAACATTAAGAAAAAACAAACATCAAAAAGAAAGTAGACTAAAATAGAAAAGCTTTAAAAGAAACAAGACTGTAGAGTCAGAGTCATAATGCAGTTCGAAGACTTGAATTGCTTCAGCTAAAAGCAGTGGCAAAAAGAAATGTTTTAAGTCTTGAATGAATAGATAAAGAATGCCTATAATTCCATAGGGTATTATAAATATACACAAAGTACAAAGTACATGAATTTCCTCATAAAATAAGAGTAATATTCACTCAAACTGGTAGAAAAAAGTTTAAAAGAACATGCTGTACATGAGGAACATGACTAAATGTTTTCTAATTATTGTGCCAGGAACATAATAACAGAAAAAAACACCCTCTATGACTTTGTTGGCTAAGTAAGATCTTTGTATAACTTTACATAAAGGCTTTAAACGACATGAGATGGCAGTCAGATGCCCACGCTTACAGTGGTTCTTTGCAAACAGCTTTTATGTCCAGACCATTGTAAAAATCAAACCTATGCCCTTGAATTCTACAGAGTGAAAAACTCCCTAGTTAAATTTGTCTCTTGATACGTGCCCATTTCCGCGTCTGTCTTTTGAGGAACTAGCCAGCATCTGTGATGTGTCTTGTCGGTTATCCCTCTGGATTTCGAGCCTCATCATAGAAGCCAACAATAGCCTCGTAGTCCTGATGGAGTGAAAGGCCATTTTGGCATTGATTGGGATTCAGATCATTGCTGCTCTATTTGTCCCGCGCGATGACCAGTTCAATGGGTTTAACTGTTAAGCACTATGACATTACCCATTCTGATTTTGAAGAATGTTGTTACCAAACATCACTGACATCACACCTGTGGGTTTCCTGGCCAGCAAAGAACATGAACTCAGCATGGAGCAAGGAGGCGAAATTAAGTGTTTAAGTCTCTTTATGCTGTTGTAGAATAGTGTACATAACAAACCAGTGTATGAACTGTGTGTGTGTGTGTGTGTGTGTGTGTGTGTGTGTGTGTGTGTATGTCATTTTTCTGCATCAAAAGGAGGTTTTTCAGCGTCAAAAGTAGGACACTGTGTGCGACTCAACTATTCTATTCTGCTCAGGGAATCTAACATCTTTCTGGGACAATCTGCCCTGCCAGAAAATACATCTTTGTATTTGTTTAGTTATCAAACGTAGGCGAGTGATAGCATCTCTCCCTATTTTGGGCTTTTGCATGCTGAGACACTAGATTAGGGCGCCTAAAGTCTGCGTCGTGTGAGACGGGCCACAAAACACACAAGTGCGTTGAATAGAGGGATTAGTATTAGGCTTTAAATGTGAGTGGCTGTAACTATGCAAGATGCTCAAGTGACATGAAGCCTCATATGAGCTTTAGATGAAGGTTTTAAACACATTTTTACACTGAACGCCGACTGGATTTTCTCCCTTATCGCATACATCAAAAGAAGGCGTCTTCTAATGACCAGTACAAACAGGTAGATTTAGTCCAGCAAGCAAATCTGACAACAATTTTAAGACAGAAAAATTGTCATCATTTTGGAACAATCATAGTGCCTGAACTGAAGTGAAAACCATATGGGCTGCAAATAAATTATACTGAAGCAAAACGCCAGAGAGCTGTGTGTTTGTAAGAATCCAACGCTCTTCACTTGTGATGATTCCTATAACTCCTCAGCGGTATCCTCAGGCCATCGTGTGTGTCTTTTCTCATATCCACCCACAAAGCTGCTCCAGTGCGTGCTTCCCATGGGTGTCTACCACCGATATCCTTGTAAAGGACAGAAACTCAAGGACAGGCAGCCATTTTGGCTCTCCAGCTATGGTGCAGTGGCAGTAATCTGTGTGTGGAGAATTATTTTTGAGTCGCAAACCCTTCGGAGCGCTGTGACTGATACAAAGCTGGGGGACAAGAGTGTGAAGAAAGAGGGACGGTTGCCAGGAGATGGAGACAAGCAGCAAAGCACAAATAATTTGCCGTGTCAGTGGAAAATCACGCACACGTGCATGCTTCGAGGGTCACAGATGTGGTCGCCCGCAGAGACAGAGAGGGAGCAAACTCAACTTTAAGTGCCATGTGAGCTTTTAATGAGCCGAGGCACTTAATGTGACACGAGGGAGGCGAGTTGTGAATGACAGGGAACCATTAACCTGTTGAAAAAACACATGCCTGCATTAATTTGCCATTAAGACGGTGCTCTTAGTGAACTGTGAGCAGGATGGCTGTGACTCATACTGTGGAAGAAGGATCATAATCATGGTATAGATGTACAGTTGTGTAATCTGATCAAGAAGAAGATTGTCTTTCTTTTGTGTCATTCTCTGTAACACAATGTCTCCCGTCCTGTAGTTAAAGTTGTTGAATGAGCTCCAGAAGAATGATTTGTCTGTGTGTGCGTGTGTGTGTGTGTGTGTGTGTGTGTGTGTGTGCACCAAATGGATCTAAACTAATTGATGATCTGATGCTCTAACTTCCTTTCTAGGACAAAGAGCTTTTAGAGTCTCCCTGTCTCTCATCTGTCCTCCCGTATAGTGTGTCTATATGTTTGGTAAAGCTCCAGTTCTAATGGAGCCGACTGCCTCCAGCCTGATTCACAACCCACACGCTGCACAGAGGTCCTAATTCACCCGCCACAGCTGCACTGACTGATAACACCGTGTGTGTGCATGTGTGAGTGTGAGTCAGGGTGACATCTGAGGGCGGGGAGACATTCAGCCAGTGGATGTGTGTACGCACAGGATTGTTTTCTTTAAAGTAGGCTATAATCAATATTTGTTTAATAACAATGCATCAAATGAGAATGTGAAACAATGTGAAGGTGTGAAAGGTGCCGCTCGCAGCGATGAACCTGCAGAGAATTAATTCCTGATTCTGCAGCTAAAGCTTTGTAGCGAGTGTCAACCCATCGATTTGCTCTCTGACCCACAGCTTGGCTGTTTTGGTTCATTCTCACCGCTCTCATGGTGTTTTTGTCCACAGCAGGCAGCTGTTTCAGGGTTCAGGATCCTGTGTCACACAAAAAGACACTATTTAATGTTTTGCCTTATCAACTTCATTAAAGCCCTTATGAAACGGAAGGCAGAGTGTTATTTGCTTCCGCATAATTACAGATTTCCCATAAAAACGTTCAGGTTGGGAGGGACTTGTCGATGGTTTCCAATAATGTTAGTGCTGACAGTAAATTACACCCCCTGCCATGCAGCTAAAGTACATGTCAAAGTAGCCGTCTCTGTCTGAGCAGGTCAGCGGAGCTCCCAGTGAACGCGAACGATGAAGCGATAAGAGGGCGATCTGGACCCAAATCAGCGTCCAAAACAGTACCAAGGTCGCCCCTATTGTAGATAAAACATTGTAATTACATATAAATATTTACTTGGAGGCTGTTTATATTTTAACAGATAAGAATGTTCGAGCTTACAGGGTTCTTTTTGAACATTTCCTCAATTTTACTGACACAATGTTAGATCTCTCCGATTGGATCTTCATCAGGTCAGAATGTTTGAAAAATTGAAACCACAACCATATTTATACGTCATGCACAACAGTGGGCTGACAACTTTGAGGACGGCAGGTGTGGTTAACCATCCAAACTGTTCTGGATAACAAACATCAGTTAAAGATATGAGATGTTGGAATTTGGCACTGAGTTTTGTACTTACATTATTCCAAATGTTTCCAACAATAGTCAAACCAGAGAGAGAGCATATGTTTACTAAAGGCAGTGGTGCTTTTCATTTCATACTTCCGGGATAGGAAAATTGGCAAACAAGACTAAATTTAACGTCAGATAGATTTTCATCTGCAGTGGTGGTTATGACTCACATTACTCACACAGTGCCCCAAACAGCCAGATTACTACTATCCATAAGATAACATTAGCGAGCCCACACTAAACTTAGCAATCACCAGGGACTCTTCTCCCCGCTCCCCTCTGTAATGTTTGTTTCATGAGGTAAAATGCAGCCTTCCCTCCAGCTTCAGTTGGCAGACAACATTATTAAAGTACATAAACATCTGTCAGTGGAGGTCACCTCCATGGGAAAAAAAGAGGAGTTTCTGAGCGCTCCTCTTGTTGATAAACAGCTCTGGATCAGAGCAGAATGCGATGTGACTCAGGGGGGTTTATCCCTCCTGAGGGTCAGGCTCAGAAATATATTGTATGAGGCTTTGGCTACACAGGCATTTTCTTATAAGTAGACTCAATTCATCATGGGATTTGTTGACAATAAGACATATCTGGATTATCTCCAGACCTTTCCTTTAATGAAGACGAAAATAGAGACGGAGCAAAAAAAGGAGCCGGGACATTCTGATTTATAAAGATGAAGAAGACAGTTCTGTGCTTTATTGAATTATTTCTATTTTCCCTTCCACTTGCCGTCCAGTCTTCAGCACATGCAACGTTTTAGCCGCTAGTAAATCAGCAGCTCTGCTTAACCTAGTGCTGGTTTAGTGCACTGATGATGTGCACTCTAACAGGGACAAGAGACTGATATTACATGTAAAAACACGTGGCCGCAAGTCTTCTATCTGTGTCACCACACTTCCATCCTCTGCATAAACATTGTCATGAAGTCACACCCACTGTTTGGCCCAAGCATGACCTCCTAATTAAGTGGCCTTGTTCTTTAGTAGAACATAATTGTCTCGGGATAAAGAAGTGCTCAGTCATGGAAAAAGAAAAGAAGTCCCACAGGGCTTGTGTGGTGGAGAGGATGCGAAATGTGAAAGGAGGCAGGAAGGCAGTGCCAGGCCACCCACACCTGTGAATTAAGTGGACGTCTTGGGATCCCAAAGCTGTTTTCATCTGTGGCTTGAATTGTAAGTGGCTGTCTGCGACGATATCATCGCCATGAAAACATAACAAGACAGCTCGTTGGATTGGGATTTGATATTTTTGCCTATAATCAGGTAAGACATTTATCTGCCTGTCCTGCATGCTAATTAGGTTTTTCTTATCACAATCTTGTGTTAATACGCTTAGCAGTTCAGCTTTTAGCAGCACGGAGAGACTAAAGGATTAAAATGGAAGATAAGAAACAGCTAGGGGACTTCAGTGCGCATGTAAATACAGTCTCACACACACACACACACACAGACCCCCATTTATCACATTTCATAACTGCAGGCGGAAACCAGCATGATTCAGAAGTGGAATTTTTTTGTCAATAAACTGTGCGTGGTGTTTTATCAGCTAAACCCCAGGAGGACTACGAAAAATCACTGCTCGCTCTTTCTCCACACACACACACACACACACATACACACACAGGGTACTTTGGGGCAAACTCAGTGGTATGTCCTAGAAAGCTTTAATAAAGAGACCGATCATTCTCATTAACGGAACATATAGTTTTTAAAGCTATCTCTATGCTATCGAGGTTCTGGCTCTAACAGGCCAAGACATTTTCATTTCCACTCTGCTAATAAAATCTCTCAGGCCGATCCAAAAGCGCTTGAGGAAGACAAATTGCAATTATTTTTTGCTTCTGTGGCCGCTCTACAGCAGCCCGAGATGCAGTCTGTGCCGCATTCGCTATATCCGCTGTATACTGGACTGACCAATTACAGTATTGCAGTGCATGACAGACACTATATATCTTCAGGGTTTGCCCCCAGTGTGCACCATGAAAAAAGGAGACATATTCAATGCTGCATACATTTTTGATGCACACAGAAATACACGCCTTTTTTTCACTAAATGCAAACATACTGTCTCTGCTTGCATTTCAGATAATTAGGTTGTTAAATGGTGGTGATTAACGGTCTGGAGTGTTTCTGCAGGATATGGACATCATGCGAAATCGAATCAGGGAGGCACCATAAACAATTTAGCTAACTGATTAACTAATTGAATTAACACAGCTCTGCCCAGAGTTTCATTGTTGAACTCATCTTCGGTGCCATCTCTCTGTATCTAATCATTTAGTCATCATAAATATTTCATTTCCAAGCGGACTCATCTTCTCGAGAAGTTCAGCGATCGTTTTTCAAGAGTAGGCGTCAATTTTGCCAAATGGCAGATATCTCAATCTTCTGCACCAGCGAATTCTGCTTTCCACCACCCGCACACACTCACAGAAACACATTCAGCACATTCAGATCATGTGGGCGGGAGCGTCTATCATGCAGAGTGCTACATTTATAGACCATGTACTGTATGTATGTGTGTTTGTGCATGTTCGCGCCCCCCCCCCCCAAATAATTTGCATTTATTTTTAGATATTGCTATTGATTCTATTGCTATGTTATATGTTCACAGGGGTAACAGAGCATTCTGCATCCAAATGTGCATCTGTTATCCCACCTGTGTCAAAGCACCCAAGGTGTAGGCAGAAGTCATTTACACTTTGGTGCAGTTGTACACACTCAACGTGTGGAAGGTTCCCAGAGGTTTAGAAGTTAAAGATGTTCTGTTTGCAGAGGGACCTGGAAACAAAGATGCTGCAGCAGCACAGAGCCACTCCAGAGGTTCCTGCAGCACTCAGCCCTCATTATCATAGGACGGATACATGACCAGAGATAACACTCACCGCTGCACATGAGTAAAACGACAGCGCTTCTGAGAAAGCCTTGTCACTGGGATAGTAAAACACAGCGACATGCTGCAGCGGTCTGCCAACAGCAGCACCCCTGACGGATGTAGCACTCTGCTAATTTGATTTGATTTGATTTCCCCTGGATAGTAGAGCCTAGCACATTCTCCAACTGAGTCATACTGTGTTCACCTCTGTCGCGCGTGTGTGTGTTTGCATGGCTGTGCGCGTGCCTGCCCATGCTTCTCTGCGTGTCTGTGCCAGACGGTCTGAGAATAGACTGTCTGGAATTTGATGCTCGTTGTTGAAAAGCTCCTTCCAGTTTGGCCAATTAGTGGCTCTGTTACAGTGTCAGTATAGTTTATAGGTTTATAGTTTATAGTTTATAGGACTAACTGACATTTCAGGTTTCCTTTCACCGGCTGATATTCAAAAGTTGAAGGTGTTCTACAGAGTTGAACTTTTCCACAAGAACAATATGGCTGCCAGAGACAGAGGGCACTGTAGAGAGACATATCATCGCAACATAGTAACATTACACTTACATGTCTTCTGTGTGCTCCACAGAGGCCAGATGAGGAGGTGGTGGTCGACCAGGGAGGTACCAGCTCGGTGCTCAACATCCACTATGAGAAGGAGGAACTAGAAGGTGAGTGACCTGCAGCAGGGAAACCTTTTACTTAATGTTGAGCCAGGAGAGATTTCATTCTGAGTGAATGAATCACCATTATATTTTGAGCGTGGAAGGTGAAGCTGTGAGTAGTAAAGGAAATCCCCTGATGGATGGAATGAAGAAAAATGTGCTTGACCAGGACGCTGGATATGATGAACTAGTGGTGAACGGGATGGTGGAAGGAGGAGTCACAAAGATTTTGCACAGAAATGTAGTAGAGAAACAGTAGCGAGGACAACAGTTTTTAAGTTTAACAGCAACGATGCGATTGGCTGATTTAAAAACATTTACTGAGCTTTATTTCCCATGTGAGGAATATTTATGGGATTTTTTTTCAAATCAGTTTTCATTGTGCTGGTCACACTCCAATCAGAGGTTCTGTTGTTGTGTCAGTGATTGAGGAGCAGCGTGCTTTCAAAAGACTGCGCAACTGATTGAGTGTTAAATTACCCTATCCAATCACATTCTCTGTATGAATTTGGCTCCTTTGCCCTTTGTTAAAGTTCAGCAGGCCGAGATATCTCTCCAGTTGTGTAGCAGAACGCCATTATTTTAATTTTCAGCTTCAACAAAATTGTCCAGTGTTTTGGCAACGGCGTGCACGATAAATTGCCCTGCTTTCCCCCACTTACAATAACCTTCACAATTGAAGTCTGAATTTCAGTGAGAGAAAATTGGTTTCGACATTATAACATTCAAAACACTTTCACTAAATGTATTACATGGGCTCAACGGATGGTTTGAATGCATTTGCATTTGTAATGTAACTGTCTCCATCATGAGTAAAAGAAAAAGTGGAGTGCATGTGTTTCCCGCTGAAGTGTAGCGGAGCAGAAGTATTACTTCCTAATTTGATAGCAAGAAAAGTAACTGGACGGCAAAGTCACCTCACTCAGCCTACAGACGATCTCCCATGAGTGTCATATATGTTATGAGACCAAACAATGTGATGGAGTAATGTTTTCTACAGTTTGTGTGTGTGTGTGTGTGTGTGTGTGTGTGTGTGTGTGTGTGTGGTGTGTGTGTGTGTGTGCGTGTGCACTCGCGTTTGTGTGCAGCTCTGCAGACAATTTACAATGTGAGTTACTTTCAGGAGACAGGGATGTTGCGTTGTCACCTTGAACATTAATAATGAAACTGAGGTAGTTTGTGGGGGGATCATCACTGAGAGGAGACAGGTGTGTGTGTGTGTGTGTCTCAGTCGCTTTCCGGAAGGATAATAACATGTTCAGAGATGAAAACTCAGCTGCAGCTCAGTGTTTCTCTTCAAACACCTCCATTATTTCTGATCATTTAAACTGTTTTAATTCTTTCATTTTAGAGGTTTGTGCTTAAAATCAAACCCCATTACTGCTGGTGTCACCTGCATCCAGTCTCTTATCATCACAGCATGTTGCTTTCAGCACCGAATCCACTGATGATAATTACATATGGTAGCGGCTGAGACTATAATGTGAGACAGGAAGCCAAGTGCTGTTCCCTGATTCTCCCAGTGGCACGTCGGGCGAACCCCTCACCCTCACAGTCACTTTAACCATCTGAGCTGAGTGACCACAGTGCTGCATATCCAGCTCCGAACAGTCCCTTCCTCTGTTTTCTTCTCCAATTATCAGCCTATTATGATTATAAAGGAGACATATTATGCTTATTTTCAAGTTCAAAATTTTTATTTGGGTTACAACTAGAATAGGTATACATGTTATAATGCTCAAAAAACACATTAGTTTAACTCATACTGTCAAGTGTTGCAGCACTCTCTGAAACGCTGTTTTAGCTTCTGTCTCTTTAAGGCCCCCCCCCCCATACCCAGTGTGCTCCAATTGATCAGCTCACACACTCCTAAGCCAGCACCACTAACAACAACAGAACAGCTGTGCTAAACTCTTACATGCCAAACTAGCTGCTAGGCATTTAATATTCATAATGTGTGACAATGGAGATGTAGTGTGATGTCATAAATTCACAGAATTAAAGGCAGGACTATTGACAAGGTGCTTCAGGAGCAGTGTTTTCTGTGGGAGTGAGGAGTTTCTGTTGGTGCAGACTTTGACCTTTTTAACTTTAAAGCTCTTTTACATGCACAGGAATCTGTAAATCACTCAAAAATGATTATAGGTCTCCTTTAATTATTTCATCAGAAAGGAGGAAATGTAATGTAAGTGTAGAAATTAAAAGAGAGTAGACAAAATTGGAATTAAATACAATTAGACTAAGGTGGGGATGAGGTGCAGGTGGAGAGTGGTGGAGAAACACAGGTAAGGGGAATTTTTAAAGAAATCGCTACAAACAGGAAGGAGGTGATAGGCTGGAAAAACACTGGGAAGAGGGGAGAGCTAAGGAAGGAGATGTAGCACAGGTGTGGAGGGAAAGCAGAACACTGGTAAAGGGCAAAGGATACCACCGAAAGCAAGAGAACACCCAAAACACAAATATAGTGAACAAAAGGACAGGACCATGACAAAAAAACTGTATAACATACCACACTTCCACATACTAAGCACGGCAAACTTTAACATGAACTAAATGTAAAAGGAAACAGTGCTTTATGTCTGTTTTGTTCTTGTAAGATGCCAAGAAATTGAAAGAAAAGGCTGCGATGAAAACATTTGGTAAAGGTTGTTGATCTTGAAGAAGGCCACAGGGCCAAAACATTAAAAGGAAAATGCTTCTGTAGTCACAGTGTGCAACATTTTTATTGTACTTTCTAAAGGTGCAGCCCAAAGCACTCTCATGGCCAAAAAGGAAAGAGTATTCAATGACAGGAATGACGTTTGAGTTGAAACCTTTTGTCAGATAACTTGAAGTAAAAGTCAAAAACTGAAATAGAAAAATGTTTGTTGCCTCTTTCGTCTCACCAGATCTTCTCCTTCTTTAAGTATATTTGAATATACACAGTTCAGGAAGGCTGAAGACAACTAACAACCTCATTCAGTATAAGACTTAAATTATCTTCTGTTTATTAAAGGTGCAATCACTGAACTCTTCAGAATCTTTGCAGTTACTTATATAACCAAATGTTTTCTGCTCAATCATTTTATGTTAGAAACAGTGGTCATAATACAGCAGAATGTTGGCACTTTTATATGTGTTGTAAATCATGACACTGTTTGTGTATGAAAGCATTATTGACTTGCGTCTCTCACAGGCCACCGGACTCTGTTTGTGGGGGTTCGGATGCCCAGACAGAGCCACCGTCACCACAAGCCCCACGGCTCCCGGCACCGCAAGAGAGACAGAAGGGCAGGAAGCCTCGCAACACAACAGAGCGAGGAGACTGAGACGACCACCGCCAGTCATGGTAACACACAAATACACAAATCCTCTTCTTAGGCTATTGTGTCTTTAACTTTTTCAAATCCAGCGTTTTACAGGGCTCATCCCAACATTTAACTGTCAGGGAGAGCAAAGAAAATACACAACGTTTCAGTGTAGAACATGCATGCACCCTCGCACGTCCACCTCCCGCAGACGAGATGATGGTTGTCAAACAAAGTCAATACTTTGGTCGCTACACACACAGAGCACTCCAGGCTAAAATTGACCAGCACAGTAATTAGTCACCAAATAACAGGAACTAATCAGCATGTTGCATGTGTGTGCTTTAGTAGCTTTGTCTAAATGTGTGTGGACCCAGTAATCATTTAAAGGCATGTACGGACAAAGTAAGAAGTGTTGTGTTTGTTTCTGAGAACCAGAGTTCACCCCTCGTTCCTCCTTCACATCCTCTCACTTCATCAGACACGCCGTCCCAGCGGGTCCAGTTCATTCTGGGCACGGAGGAGGATGCAGAACATGTGGCCCACGAGCTGTTCACCGAGCTGGATGAGATCTGTGTGAAGGATGGCAAGGACGCTGAGTGGAAGGAAACAGCCAGGTCAGGTCTCCTCTGGGAGCGGTTGGCAACAATGCTGGGCAGTAAAGCTTGTCACAAGCCGGCAGCTCTACAGCTGCACTGTTACTGAGAGTACAAGTGGTAGCTGCATTTAAAGCTTAGCGGATCATTTTGTGGCCGGCTTGCTCACAGCTCCACAGGGAAGAGGGACAAAAAGCAGGCCAAAGGCTAAACCTTAGTGTTACGTGCTAATGTCGGACCTTTCCCTCATACTGTGTGGCTGATATATTGGTCAAAACAATCTCTAGGGAAATATGTCAACCACAATGTTTAAAGGAGAAAAGGGACTGGAGCACACTGATTACATTACATTGATCTACAGCCTTTAATATGTGCAAACAAGATAACGATTCAGCACTACTGTACTTACTGCTGGTCACTATGGACTATCACGTCTGGAGGTACAAACTGGCCAGGATCTAGCTTGTTAACATATTTAATTCAATAAATATCCCTGCAACACAACACACAGACACACTCGACATAACTGTTATTTATTCCTATTCTTTTGATAATTTCAGGTATTTTTAAAAATGTTGTAATTAATTTACTAAAGTGAAATGATGAAAGTCTTATTACTGTACCTCACAATATACTCCTACTTAATCACCAATTCATCAATTCCCCTCGTCTTCACCCCGCAGGTGGCTGAAGTTTGAGGAAGACGTGGAGGACGGCGGGGAGAGGTGGAGCAAGCCCTACGTCGCCACTCTCTCCCTCCACAGCCTGTTTGAGCTCCGCAGCTGCATCATCAATGGCAGCGTGTTGCTCGACATGCACGCTGACTGCATCGAAGAGATTGCTGGTGAGAATTCCTCCAACTTGCACATATTAATATCTCAGTAGCAGCGTGCGATCAGTCCTGAGCGCTGTTTAAAGGATTCTTTTATAGAGAGCAGTTTTAAATCATCAGTGACTGGTGTCGCTTCTTTAAATGGATATATGATTTCACAGGTTGTTTTCCCGTCTTTCTCTGTCCCACTCTCTTGAGTCACTTCCTGCCCATGTCCTTGAGCCAATTTGAACTTCGTTGATATAAAACAGGCTCTATATCTCCCTCGTTTATCTCCCTAAGAGAGGAGAGACACATACAGTGGAGGCCTGAGGGGAGAATCATCGTATATCTGGATGCAGAAACAAACACACAAAGACGCAGACTCAAGTTGTCGGTCATGGAATAGTCTAAACTACTTTATATGGCTCGGTTGTGATGTCAAACATAAAGGAGCACGGAATCAAAGGCTCAGTGTGGCTGCTTGTTGGTCAACTTTTACTGGAATATTGCAGCTACACTTCTGCTGAACCAGATTTTCATCAATATCCACAATTAGATAAAGCTGCTGCCATGCTTCAAAGTCATTTGCATCCAAGTGTGCAATAACTCTGCACCCGTCATTTTGCATGTGAGCCACGATTGGATCGCAACCCAGACTGAGTGAATGAATGGCCACGGTTTTAAATATGACGGGCGGGTAAATTATCTATATACAAATGCAATATTCACACACAAGCGAACACACAGTGGTTCAGTACTACTCACTACAGTCAACGGTAAGAGAAAATAATTGTTTTCAAATTATGTTTCATGTTCCTGTCCATCACACACACACACACACACACACACACACACCCACACACACACACACACACACACACACACACACAAAGAAGATCACATGGTTCAAGGCTTACCATCAGTCGGGCGCCTCATGGTCAGACTGTGACAGGTTTACAGCCGTAAACAGCCTTGTTTCCTCCCATCATTCCTCCTCTTCTTCCCTCTCTTCTGCATATGAGTCCTGCCAGCAGCACCTGGACTCCAAACAGCAGCCAAGATGGTGGAAGAGATGGAGACTCTTTATTTACTCACTTGATTATTTTGGAAGTGTGGCCAACTGAGACCAAAATAATGTCACAGAAAATGCAGTGCAACGCTTTATATCAATCGGTGTGAGTAAAACCAACTTGACATATAAAGAAAACCTCAATGTTGAAGCTCAATTATTATCATCTGCAGACCCAAGGAGCTATAGAATGAGTCTAATGCATTTAGACTTGACCTGAAAATGTCAAAATAATAGGAAAAAGCAATATGGAAAATCAAACATTGCACAGATGGCATGATTTAAGGCAATATCTTTGCTCAATACACCACTCGGTTTTTAAAATAATTTAATTAATATAGTGTATTGGAAAAATCAATGATGAAACTTTTAGCAACGTACTTTTTCTTCTCAGAGTCTGATTTTAAAAAAGTCTAACATTTGACTAACTACTCTAAAATTCTTCTAAAATGTAGCCGACATTTAACTTTAACAACGGGTGCAGAACAATAGAGGCGGCTGCACACGGCAGATCTATGACTGGATGTATCTTGTTTTCTTAACTGATGGACATCAGTCAGATGATACACTGGAGAAGGCAGAGCTGTCGCTGCAGTCTCACATTAGATGGAACGTGATCCATCCTAAGTCCATGAAGTGTGAGTGGAGGCTACGTTAGATGTGCTGTTTCTGAGTTTTGATCTAATTTCAGACTCCTTTGTGATGTTCTCTTGTCACTGCCCTTATTAACATGGCTGATTATGCTGCCGCTGAGGTCGACACATTAGCGCTGGCCTTGAAGTGTGCTGGGAATGTATGCAGGCACCGCACTGTGTGTGTGCGTGCATGTGTTGTGTAGTTTGATTGAGTGTGGAGGAGAAAAGGAAAGAAGGGAGGGATCCACTGCTGACTCAGCAAGCAAGAAAGGACTGAGAGAGAGAGAGAGAGAGAGAGAGGAGAGAGAGATAGAGAGAGAGAGAGAGAGAGAGAGATGGAGGGCTGCTGATTATTCTCTGCAGTCCCACATGACCAGATATGTTGGACACTTATTGACCTTCCCCCTGTAACACGCACTTTCTATTCAGCACTGTGCCTTTAGATATTGACTGATGTCAGAGGAGATTACAACTTTTTAAAGACAGCAGTTGAAGAAAAAATATAGTCATAGCCCAAGGAGGGCTCTATAGTTGGAGTATTAGGAATCTTTGTTAACTTGTTTTTTTTGTTGTTGTTGTGTGCGTAGAGCTCTGTGAGTATAAATTAATAACATTTCTGGTCATGGTCACACAAACACATATGTACTCTACAAATAAAAGCTGTCCGATGCCATTAATCTAAAAAAAAAGTTTGATTTCAATAACACGAGCGTGTGCGTCTTTCCTTGGCCGTGTGCTGCAGACATGGTTCTGGACCACCAGGAGACGTCCAACGAGCTGGACGACAGCGTGAGAGTGAAGGTGCGAGAGGCTCTGCTCAAGAGGCATCACCACCAGAACGAGAAGAAGAAGAACCTGATCCCCATCGTGCGCTCCATCGCTGAGGGAACCCGCAAACAGTCAGAGCCCCATCTGACAGGTGGGATTGAAACTATAATTACGTTTGTACATCAAAATCAGTGTAAATTTGTTTATAAATATGAGACTAAAAGCAGCAGAGCAAAGTCACAGACAGACACATGAATGCGACACTGAATGCCAAAAACCGTCTGCTGTTCCTGACCAAACGGGTGATATATTGGCAGCCTTGCACTTTGGCAGGGCAACAAATATAATGTACTGACTCTGATTCTCTCTCTCTGTCTCCAGGGTCAGCCACATCTCCCCAGCCTCCGCCAGCTACAGAACCAGCCAAGAACGGTAGTGGACAGGACGGCAACCAGGTAGACCTCAGCAAGGTAGACAAACGAGCCTTTTTCTCATAAAACTGTGCAGTTTCTCAGTGCACACTGTTTATGTATATGAAAAAAATGCTGCAAAGAACACAACAGAATATAGCTATGAGAGTAGATATGACTGACACATCTGACAACAGCAGTGTGAGATGTATTCTATCAGCTCTACCCACGAACTGTAATCAGTGTTCAATGTGCTGTCAACAGCATCAACTAGGTCACACAGTGCCCCCTAGGAAACACCAGGAGAACTGCATTAGATCAAAGTGCAGCACTGCAGGACTGTTATGTACAGCCGCACAGGACGGAGATAAAAGCTTCCATTTAGACATTTTGAGTGCATGTCTTTACAGTATGGAAGCCCATTTCTGCCAACGTGAGAGTCATTATAAGGAGTAACTTTCTTGAAATAAAGACAAATTATCTCAAAATGAAGACTCAGTATCTAAACTATAAGAACATGTATAAATACAAAATCAGAAACATTCTCATAATGTGCATAGGCATTTGTGTTGTTTATACATATGAGCAAAAGCATCAGAAGCACGTGGGGGAGATAACACTTAGCATATCCAAGTGGATACCATGAGGTCTCGTTCAGGCGTGGATTACAAATTGTTTTTGACATCAGTTTTGGAGGAATTGGCTCCAGACCCTGTGAGGGTATACATCTGGGTCTGCTAAGCTTTCTCTTAGTGCATGTGAGAAATGTTCTCATTATTTTGGAAACTGTGTCATTATTTTCAAATTCCAACTCATTATTATTTGCATTATATTGGCAAAAATGGGCTTCCATAGTAAAGTGTAATATTCCTGGAGTGATCTTTAAGCGGAAACATGTCTATTTGCATTGTTGGTAATAAAGCAACAGGTTGGAGGGAGGCAGTTTCCTTTCTTGTATTCTTATATTAACTTCTTGCTTGTCTCTCCAGGTGGACATGCATTTCATGAAGAAGATCCCAGAGGGTGCAGAGGCCTCTAACGTACTGGTGGGAGAACTGGACTTCCTGGAGAGGCCCATCGTGGCCTTTGTCCGCCTCTCCCCTGCTGTGCTGCTCACTGGACTCACTGAGGTTCCCATACCTACCAGGTAGATGCCCACTGCTGTTTCCAGATACATAAACAATGGTTAAGTTGTAAAATAAAATTATGTCAATTCAATAATCCAGGAAGGAGTAACACTACTCTAACTCGTCTGCTGACAAATATCAGGTTCCTCTTCATTCTCCTGGGCCCAGATGGAAAGGCTCAGCAATACCACGAAATTGGACGCTCCATGGCAACCATCATGACAGATGAAGTAAGAAAGCTCTGTCAATTACAATCTAGCTGCGCGAGCCGATACAGAATAAATCAAATTCTAACATGTGTCTTGCAAAGGCAGGCCACTAAGTTCCGTCTGTTCTTCTCTGGACCAGATCTTCCACGATGTAGCATACAAGGCAAAGGACAGAAGTGATCTGCTGGCTGGAATAGATGAGTTCCTGGACCAGGTGACGGTCCTACCACCGGGAGAGTGGGACCCCTCCATCCGCATCGAGCCCCCAAAGAATGTCCCATCTCAGGTACACAGCCACAGTGACACAGAGATTTTGTGTTTCAGTCGTGAATCTAAGCTACAACAACAACAGTGGCTGTAAAGTGGACAGATATTATCTTGATTTTTGTCTGTTCCTGGACTGTTATTGGATTCCTGCAGGAGAAGAGGAAGATGCCCGGAGTCCCTAATGGCACAACCTACCCGGTAGAGGAAGAGCTACATGCTGAGCACCACGGGCCAGAGCTGCAGAGAACTGGAAGGTAAGCTGTCTTACACTGGCTTGTTGCCTCAGTCACATGTGCTGTAATACATAAATAGAGACGGCCAATTCAGATGTCAAAAAGAAAGATGTTATACCCAACAAGCAGTGAATATCGAGACAAGCTGTCATAAAAACAGCCTGTGGAAATGTAAAATTGATGTGTTGGAAGCCTGGGGCGAGTTTAGCACTCTCCACCATGTTTGTCACATGCAAGTGACAACCACAGTGGCCAAGTGTGACAGCGTGAAAGACAAGCACGCTCCAAAACATTCTTCACTTTATTTCTTAAAAGTCAGTGAGAATCCACTGAAAATCTTGCTTCTCGCTGAGATCGGGTGACGTAGAAGTATACTCCAGGATACTGTGACATCACTTATGGGTGCGGTTAAAGTTGCATAGGGAGCACGCTTCTGACAACATCCATCAGTGGTTTTGGATGTAGTCGGATGCGAAGCACGCTCAAACCTAATTAGTGAAGATGGTGAAAGATCAGCTCAGTGTAATAGCTGTACACATCCACATATGTGTTTTATGTTAGTCTGGCAGATGATACCTCTACACAAGTGGAGCTATACTGTAAATTACACAAGGTCAATTTACCAATAACAGAGGCAGGAGGACAAGTAAGGGAGATGTGAGTGAGAACACCTGTGTGGGAGGACTGTGGATGGGCCTTTGATTATCCACTTAGTGGAGGAGTAGTCTTTAAAATGCCACCATGATGCACATTAGAAGAGCTGAACTTCACTACAGAGATCCTAGAAAAGGTTTTAATTTGTTTTGTTTTTTTCTGTTCGCTTGTGTAGTTGTTTTTTACAGAGCTAACATGAAATTATATTTGTACTTTTTTAAATCGTCTCTCAAATGTTGAATTCGTCTGCTTATTGAAAAGGATTAGTTGTTAATTGGTTTCCCCTTAAATAAATAGATGTAGCTGTCTTGTTGAGAAGATTGCTACCACTTTTCTGTTTGCTACCTATATAACTAAAGGCAGAAGACAGTGCTTCCTTATTGGAGTGAACATCAGATTGTCTGTCTGTCAGTTTTTCACATTTGCTCCACCTCCAACCAATTTTCATTGGTCAAAATCAACACTGACAATCGATTGTTTCCATTTCCCCTCCAGGTTGTATGATATCAATACTATGAGAATATCCATATTTCAAAAATGGCCCATTATTCCTTTGACAATGGAGTTGATGTTAAATACTAGACTAGACTTTTCCCTCACATCTCCTCTTTTGCTGCGCGCTGTGATCAGGTTGTTCGGTGGTCTGATACTGGACATCAAGAGGAAAGCTCCGTTCTATCTGAGCGACTTTAAGGATGGCATGAGCCTCCAGTGTGTGGCCTCCTTCCTCTTCCTGTACTGTGCCTGCATGTCTCCTGTCATCACCTTTGGAGGACTGCTGGGGGAGGCGACAGAGGGACGCATTGTAAGAGCGCACTCAGACACACACTCAAACAGAAGCAAACACCGTACGCACACACTTCACTGTGATTAGAATATTATGAATACAGCATGTTAGTGAATAATGTACTGTTCCTCTCTGTATTTCTACCATGTATGCCAGAGTGCCATAGAGTCGTTACTGGGTGCGTCTATGACTGGAGTAGCCTACTCTATATTTGCTGGTCAGCCTCTCACCATTCTCGGCAGCACAGGTCCTGTGTTGGTTTTTGAGAAAATCCTCTTCAAGTTCTGCAAGTATGTATTAAATCAACCTCTCTAGCCCCTTTTCCACCAAACTGTCTCAGGTTCTAAACCTAGTTCCAAATTCCCAATTTCAAAATTCCTGGAACCTTTGTGCTATGTAGCGAATCAGCATGCATTTCCACCAGTTTTGAGTGGAAGCTGCAGTCAAGGATACTTCAGGTCAAGATAAACATGCAATTTTTTGCAATTTTTTAAAAACTTTTCAGGTTCCCAGCCAGTTAATATTTAGTCGAAATGCTCTGAAAAGTTCCAGCAACCAGAACTGACCTGGTTCCATGTTGGTGGAAAAAGGGTATCTGTGACATATTTATCACAAATGCCCTGACATTTGTTTTGCTAGCTGATTACATATTCCCTCTCCTCTTCTCTTGTCCTGTCACACCAGGGACTACGATCTGTCCTATCTGTCGCTGAGGACTTGCATCGGCCTGTGGACGGCCCTGCTGTGTTTGATACTGGTTGCCACAGATGCCAGCTCTCTGGTGTGCTACATCACTCGGTTCACAGAGGAGGCCTTTGCCGCCCTCATCTGCCTCATCTTCATCTACGAGGCTCTGGAGAAGCTCTTTCACCTGGGAGAAGTCTACCCCTTCAATGCACACAGCGATCTCGACAAACTAACGCTGGCATAGTACGTAAAATAATATCCCTGCTGGTTTCCTTTCACCTTCACCTGCACGTTCAATTTCTAATTCTTCTGTGAGAAAGTTATAATAATAATAATAATAATAATGCATTTTATTTGAAGGCGCCTTTCAAAGCACTCAAGGACACCGCACATAACAACAACAGTACAACAAAAGACAGTACAAGTACAGGACAATTTAGTGCAGATAAAATCAGTAAGAGGATGCAGTTACACAGTGCCGTCTCGGCACAGAGTTCAGACTCTGTAGTCCTCATCATATAGGAAGTCAACCGGGCCGGTTAAGTAGCTGTCATTCTCTCTGTGTACGCATCTCCTCACTGAGTGACTCTGTCCTTGGTGTCTCTTCCTTTCTGTTCTGATCTAAAACCTCCATCACATCCCTGCATGCAGTTCATGTCGGGCCTAATTTTACAGACAAAAGCACGCAAGCCTGTCCTTTTTAGTCAATCACTGACAGCCACACTCTGTCTGTCTCTCCCTCTGCAGCTGTAGGTGTGCAGAACCTGATAATCCCAGTAATAAAACCATAGAGATGTGGAGTGAGAGAAACATCACAGCCTCTGCTGTACCCTGGACCAACCTTACTGTCAAGGTAACACAACTACGTGGGAACAAATGTTTACTTTTGTTAACATTCAAGTGACTGCATCACCCTCCCTTGAGCAGCTAACCTTTCTTAAGGACCTTCGCAAACAGACAATCCATTAACCGCTGTGTGTATAACAGAGCACACCAAAGTCTTAGATAAGATTTAGATAAAATCTTTAATTTATTGTTGTCCTGAGGCCGCTTTGTCCTAATACAACCTCAATGCATCTACATGAAATCTACAGGAGTGCCTGAGTCTGCAGGGACAATTTGTCGGGACGTCATGTGGTCACCACGGCCCGTATACCCCAGACGTTCTTTTCTGGTCCACCATCTTGTTCTTCTCAACCTTCTTCATGTCCGCCTTCCTCAAACAATTCAAAACCAGTCGTTATTTCCCCACCAAGGTAATCAACCAATATGACTTACATGCTCACTAAGCTACCAGATATGCCCAAGTAGCCACTCATCACTATGAGTGTTGTTTTCTCCTGTGCCCAGGTGCGGTCCATGATCAGTGACTTTGCAGTATTCCTCACCATCGCCGTCATGGTTCTGCTCGACTATGTCATTGGAGTGCCCTCGCAGAAGTTAAAGGTCCCCAGCAAATTTCAGGTATGGGAAATGATGATAATAACTAGGACATTGATATACATTTCTACATGGTTATGGTTGATTCACAGCCTCACTCCTCTTTAATGGGATCCTTTAGCCTACCAGAGACGACAGAGGTTGGTTGATCAATCCAATTGGACGCAACCCATGGTGGACAGTCCTGGCTGCTTCTATTCCTGCTCTTCTCTGCACCATCCTCATCTTCATGGACCAGCAGATAACTGCTGTCATCATCAACCGCAAAGAGCACAAACTGCTGGTGAGAAGAAATCTGAAAATTCAGATCATTGCAGCTGCTGTTTGAACCAACCTGCATCTCTCTGTTTCCAGCTGAAGAATGGAGCCTAGTAATACCTATCCGTTTTTCTCTCTGGTATGCAGAAGGGCTGTGGGTACCATCTGGACCTTCTGATGGTCGGGGTGATGCTGGCAGTGTGCTCCATCATGGGCTTGCCCTGGTTCGTGGCAGCCACGGTCCTGTCCATCTCTCACGTCAACAGCCTTAAACTGGAGTCGGAGAGCTCGGCTCCAGGAGAGCAGCCTCGCTTCCTGGGCATCAGAGAGCAGAGGTTCACTGGCCTGGTCATCTTCCTGCTCATGGGCTGCTCTGTATTCATGACCGGAGCCCTGCAGGTTAGTCAGACAGGCAGTGCAATGCTGCCCCCCTCTGGCGGGTACATTTAGTCAGAGGAGTGAGGGCATGAAATAGTGAGAATGCAAAAAAGTGATTTTTTTCTTGTTTTTTTCCAGTTCATTCCTATGCCGGTGTTGTATGGTGTTTTCCTTTACATGGGAGTTTCTTCATTAAAAGGCATCCAGGTAATGTACAGTTTGGCTTTTTACTGTATACATGTCCAAAACTGAGTTTGCAATATGCTTATTCACTTTGACATTTGAACAGATTCGATACTATATTTGCAATTATTACATCAACTGGAGTCATTCAAACCAAAAAATATTGAAGTTATTCTCTTGCCCCCTGATCCCAGCCACTTTTTAAAATTGCCTTTCCTTGTTATGCCCTCTCCTGATCTATTTAATACTGTTGTAATTCAGTGAGGCTCGAAAGAACAATCTAACTAAATTTGTCATTTATAATCACTTCCTTCCTCTTGCCTCATTACCCTCTAACTTCCCGGCCACCTGTGTTCGTCTCCATCCTCCATTCTCAGTTCTTTGACCGTCTGAAGTTGTTCGGCATGCCAGCGAAGCACCAGCCGGACTTCATCTACTTGCGCCACGTCCCCTTGAGGAAGGTGCACCTGTTCACTGTCACCCAGCTCACCTGTCTGGTGCTGCTCTGGGTTATCAAGACGTCGCCTGCCGCTATCGTCTTCCCGATGATGGTGAGTTGACCAACAACAACATCCTCTTTCTTTCTTCATCAGCAACAACATCCTCTTTCTTTCTTCATCAGCCTCTTCACATCTTGTAGATCTAGATTTAAAAAAATCTCCTGTGCCTGCAGGTGCTGGCTCTGGTGTTTGTCCGCAAGCTGATGGACTTGTGCTTCTCTAAGAGGGAGCTAAGTTACCTGGATGACTTAATGCCTGAATGGAAGAAGAAAAATCTTGATGATGCCTCCAAAAAAATAGAAGAGGTAGTGTAGATGGAACCATGAAATGTACAGATAAAAATAAATATACATAGTCAATATGTGCATATGTACATGCACATACTGAAAGTGGGGACTGTGTGTGTTTTAGGAATCAGAGGTTATGCTCAGTGGAAATAAAGAAGATAGTGTTCAGATTCCCATGGAGAGCAGCAAGCCTGTTCTGACCCCGAAAGCACAAGACCCCAGGTGAGTACACACATGCAAAAAAGGACAGGACTGGCATCAGATGATCTGAGTGGTAAGATTACGAGAGAAATGTTTCAGCTTCCTGTTTATCTGTATGTATGCTTGTCTTGTTTGCGTGTGGTGGCGTTTTTTTTAAGTGCACCCTGTGAATCTAACATGCTGGGACCTCCTCAAATAACCCTCCACCTTATCCTTTATACCTTTCTGCTCTCATCCTCCATTTCCTCTCACTGCTCCTCAGGTGTGACCCCTCTGATATAAATATATCTGATGAAATGTCTAAAACCACTGTGTGGAAATCCCTCAACTCCAATCAAAAGGACACTCGTCCTGTGGCTGCTAAGAAGGCAAGGCCACAAACCCTGTTTTTCCTCACCCCTGTCACCTGAAAATACTCACTCTATTCATGCTGGTTGCTCGCTTCTTTTGTGCTTTCCAATTGTCACCCCAACTTGTAATTGCACCCAAACTGTTCTCTGTGCCGTATTAACTCCAATTTTGTATGCATGTTCTGCAGGATTGAAGGGATCGCATTCATAGACGAGTAGGATGTCCACCGTCCTGGCAGGCTCAGCTGTGTCACGTGACTGTAGTTCTGGACCACAGGGCATGATGAGATTTGGCTGCTTTGACTGTCAGTTTCTTCAGTGCTTAAGAGAAACAAGTGTCAATGATTTCTACCAGCTACCCGCAAACAAATACCACAAAACAAACAAATAAAGACATACGCATGAACTTCTATCTATGTGAGGACTAGAACCAAACTGGTTAATGCCAGTGCGAACCTGAACCTAACTCTGACTCAGCACCAACTTTGGACATCTTAGTTAACCAGTTGACCAGTGGAAAACCCTGATCTCAACCATCTTAATCACATTTTAGATTTTAATTATAATATGATGATGATTATAATAATTAGAGATATGTTCTGGCCTGTACACCCCCTTTGGCTTTTCTTGTGAGGTTGAGGGATGATATAAGGGATGAAACTTTGAAAGCACTCTCTTGGAACAGCAGTCACTGTTAGTATCGAATTTTTGTACAGAGCAATGACGCATCTCTGATAATGTAATCTGGAGACAAATCCTGGAGCCGCTCCATTCACAGTCACAGTAAATAATGTTAGGACACTGTGACAGCTGCTGGCATCCTCAAGTGATTTCACTGAGATATAGGTACATTTGCTGATCCACAGCTGAGAGCCATGCATTTATTTTTAAACTCACCAGGATTTAACATCTCAAACAGCTAGCTTGTCAAACAGCCAGTGATTCAGTGTCACAGGTTTATCTCCAAAAACGTCACCCAAAAAGTCAGGATGGTCTATTTTTAGCTAACGGTGACGCAGCTGTCGCTTGTCTATAAATATCAGCTTTACTGCCCAACGTCAACAAAACAGCCCATTGTAAATTCTCCTGTTTACCACTAGAACCAACCATAGTTGTAAAATGAACCCTTGCAGCCATGTAAACCAGGAGTATGCCCAGTCGCCAGTTTATTAGGTACAACTAACTGATGCAGCCCTGGATCATGACAGTTTTAATGTTCAGTTTTTGAAAAGATTTAATTTTATGGTTATTTTAAAAGATATTGTCTAAGGCATTTAAATAACGAGGAAGTAACGAACTGCATTAGTTTAAGATGTACCCAAATAAATATTTCTACAGTTTTAAATCTGCAATAATTGATATAATTGTTTGGCTACTTTTAAACTCCAAACTCAACATGGACATACTTTCACCTTTAATGTTAATATTTCCAACTTGTTTTCAAACCGTTAAGCAGATGTGTAACAATATTATTGTCTGTGTTTCTGGCCTGCTGTTTAATTTTAGGTCCAATATTTACTCTTTTGGCTCTATTTTTGGTCTCCACCAGCTCCTGGAGGAAACATCTGGCTCTTTTGGTGCCTAATGCTCCAACTATGCGCACCAGCTTGTCCTAACTTTGTCTGCTTGCTGTTTGGTGCTGAGCAGATAATGTAAGTAAAGTTGCCAGGGCCAGAAAATAAAAATAGAAAAACAGATGAAATAAGCTATAAAGTTCCACAAAGCTGAGGGGAACTTAAAGAAAAACTACATGCAACCTCCTATAACTATGAGTAGTCACATCATCTACTACTGGTGCTCACAAAGATAGCGGTTCACTTACTCACACGCACACACGCACACGCACACACGCACACACACACACACACACACACCAACAACAACAACAACAACACCAACCTCTCTACTCCTGTTTTTCACCCTTACATCAGAAAAAACACCCAGGCTTCCCACCTCTACTGTACACTAAGCTGGGCTATACGATGGAGTGTAAATGCTCCTTTGAAAACAAACCAGGTTTTTTTAAATAATCTAAGTAGGTTTATCAGTTGTCAGTCCTCAAATCTACTAGTGTCTTTTATTTAATGTGCCATTACTGTTTTGTTTTTTCTAATAGTGATGATATGGTCGATTATTTAGTAGATTTTAGAAATAAAGTACATTGCAGGTTCAGTAATACATAGACAAATCCTCTTTTGGGGGCATAAAACTTTGTGTCAGTTTTGTGTGATGATGTAAACTGAAAACTGTAAATGTTAGAAGACCCACTTCAGTTGAAGCGGCGACATCAGTAATGTGTGTTTTTTGAGGCGTAATCTTTTTCCCTTTATGGACATTCGTCTTTGAACTAATGATTGTGTGGGATGGAGGTTGTTCTTACAGAATCGTTGTCATGTGTTAGTACAGTGTCTTATTTCTTTACCTCAGACGATGTTCATGAATGCTCCTGCAAGGCACTTTGGGTGGCGTCGGGTCAGGGAAAACCAGAGCAGACAAAATTGTGTGTGTGTGAGAGAAAATGTGTGTGTCCCTTTAAGTATCAGAAAAATAATACTTATTTTGTTTGTTTTTTGTTTTTTTTGTTTGTTTTTTTTTTTTTTTTGGGGGGGGGGGGCATTTTCTTTTGAGCAATAATTCACCCAAAAATCCAAGTCAAATTGATCTCACTGCAACTCTATATGTATCCGGGTTCTTTTGTGCCAGTGCAACCTTTTTATCCATCTCTGAGTGAAAAAGAAAAACAATTATGCACAATTGAGAGAAGCTATCTTGACATTGTCCGAAGGTTCTTCTGTATTGTGCTCCCCTTCATTTTCTAATAGCAGAGTCACATCTGACAGTGGTGTTTAGAGCCAAAGGGAGCAGAGAGATTATGGTGTGAAAGAAGGACCTTAAGTAATACTTCATTTGTAGTTGCACTTTCTGTAGATAAAATTATATATTTTATTTTCAAGAGATCTATCAAGCAATTAAACAATAATTTATTACTTATTTATTATTTATTACAATAATATTTTTAGATATAAAAATTCAATGTGTTCTCTTTGATTTGATGTATATATATGTAATAAACAAGATAAGCGAAGAGAAAGGCTGAAGAATGCAGCACACGAAAAATGTACTTATATGAATGAATTCAATACAATAACTTCAAAGGTTATTACAATGGGGTGTTATAATGGGAGACATCAAACGTCTGTCTAATACAACTGCGATTGTCACAACCTTTTGTTCTCAATGGAGGAGAGAGCCTTGAAACTGCTCATAAATCAATTACTGATTGATATTTTATTGGACAATAAAAAGATGGATTGATAAAAGACTCATCATCACAGACACTGGATGTTGGATGTTGCAATTACAGCCTCTTAAAATGAGACGTAAGCTGTAATGATGTAAGTTTTGTTTAACACAGCAGCCATTGTGACCAGGGGTGAAAGTTACAATATATTTATAAATGTGTTTAAATGCTCCTCGTGTGTGCTACCGTGCTCCTTGTGTACCATTGTATCATTCTCACTAATCAGACGTGGCCCAAGGCGACTGCGTAGATTATTGAAAAAGCGGGATCCTCTGATCCAGCAGCAAGAACGATTTAGCAACAAAGAAAGTTGGTAGAAATATTTTGGCTTCAAAAAGACAGACGTGCAACCAATCTATTACAAAGGATGAATATTGAACTGGAGCTTAACTTGAATTAGACTTAGACCCATATCGTTCAGCCATACTGGTCACTGAATGTATAGAATTTTAGATAGATTAATAGATTAATGGTGAAGAAGAATGTGTTTGTCCTTTTTCCGTGATTATAATTCAGGTCGAGGTGCTACATAAATACTGTGAAAGTATCAAAGCGCACAGCCGTTCGGAAGCTGTGCCTTCAAATGAGCCATCAGGGCTAGACACAACTGTACAGTCACGGCCCTCAGCCAAACAATGGTTGTAAAATTACCTGCAGAGCTGAGGCAGCAACATGGTGGATGTTGCCTGCTCAGGCCTGTGAGAGTTGACCAATAAGAGCAGACTGTGCTTTTTGGGAGGAGGGCCTTAAAGAGACAGGCACTTAAACGGAGTGGTCAGACAGAGGGAGACAGAGGTGCTACAGTCATGAGACAGTATGAAAAAAATAATTTAAACACCCAAAATAAATACATGAACCTGAAAATGAGCTTTTTATGGGACCTTTAAACACTTAGGCTAACGGGACACCCCAAAGACTTATTTTAGAACAAACCCTTGGAGGTAAATCTTTACTTAAAGGTTAAATATCAAAGAATATATAAATTAATTTATTTAAAAAAAGATCTATATAACATGTCTGACCCACTATGGATGGATTCATGTGTTTAAATTTTATTCTACACTTGTTTTACTGTCCGGTTGAATATCAATGAACTGTTCTACAACCATTTTCAAGGACTCTTCCTCCATAAGTTTCATCGTTTTTATTCAAGTGACTCTAAAGCAAAGTGCACAAGTACAGTAATCTATTACTGTGACATCACATGCAGTAATACCTCCTCCAAGACATGTGTGAAAGTTTTGTGTTTGCTTTAATGAACTTCTGCTTCGACTCTGTCAGACTTTTGAATGTGAATAGTCTTCGTGTGTCTGAGGAGCCATAACTAAACTAATGAATGGCATGACTAAATATTATTCATTGTGTAAATATGTATTCTAAATGACATGAAATAATGTGTCAGTTGAGGAAAGAATATGAAATGCTTCCATAATGGACCAGACCAAATTGTGAAAAACACTTAAACATCGGAGTTAATGACTGTAGATGTGCTTACAGAAAAAACGTAATTATTAAGCAACTGTTAAAGTAATTTTTAACGAGCATCATGTGTCTTAAACCTGATTTTCAAGTTATTAATGTATATGTGAATGTATGGTACACATACAGTTAAATGCCTTCAGTATACTGTAGGTTTACTGCATATAAATGTGACCCAAAGAGGTCACAGATTTCGATGGATGTGAGTATAAATATACTGTACGTGCTGTACCTGTGTTTGTCATAGAATACATAACCATTTCCTGTTGTGCTGCCATTTTTACCACCTTATATCTGACCAAAAACAGACCTTTTAAAAGCCATTATTGAGGCGCAGGCTGTTGATAAAACATCTTTTCCTCATTCCATTTTGTACTATAACTATACAATTTCTTTGTCGCAGAAAGATTAAGCAGGAGACCCATGTTTCAAATCCTCTTCTGCCCATTTCTCTACTTCATTTCTATGTGTAGAAAAAACTGTGCACTGTGTGAGGCTGTGTCCTTCTGATGAATATAAGACAACACTTGTGTCTGTTTCAAGGACAAGGTCAGCTGGACAGAGGAAGATAAAAAAATGAAAAGAGTAAATGTTAGAAAGCAGGGAGGTTTTCAGGGAGAAGAGCACCTGTACTGCAGAAACCTTAATCCCATAGTCTTGGAGCCATAGAAAGAGCAATGCCTTGTCTCTTCAACCACTGAATGATTAGTCTGGAGCAAAATTATTCTACATGTTTTATATGTATGTATATGTAATTTAATTTTTGATTATGGAAAAATGAAAAATAAATGATTACAGTAACGACTTGTACTGTTGTTTCAGTTGTTGCATCATGTCCTTGGTTACATAATTTGAGAGAGACACTCCACTGTGTGAGCTTTAATGTTTTTTGATGTATTTAATAAATTGTGCCACAAGGGGGCAGCAGAGTCACAATTCCCTCATGAAGACTCTTCCTGTGAGGACTTTTTCTTCCTGATATACATTTTAAATTCCAGATTGTTTACTTCATTTTAAGAATGATAAACACTAGTCCCACATATGCTGTCTCTAAATCTCCTTCCTCTCTCTTTTGCCCTCTTTCTAACATCTTGGAGATGTTTCCATTTTCATTGGACTATCCCCTCCCTAACGGTGCCGCCGCACCCCTCCCCCGGTTTTTATCCTGAGGTGAGAACACAGTGTGCACATCTGGAGGTGATCCCGACCGCAAAGGAGCAGCCTGTGGGAAGGGCTACGAGGTTAAAGATGCACTGCACTCTATATGTATATATCTGTGTGTGCATGTGTGCCTCGAGGGTGTCATGTGATCCTACTGACTCCCAAATGCTGCTGATTACAAACAGCTGGCGGGCCCTGGTTTCAACCAACCAGGCGAGCTGTTGGCTGTGACATCAGGTGGAAGAAGCAAGGTGGACAGGATATTTTAGATCTCATGAATTGAAATGAATGAACTTTAACAGGTGGGATCCCATACATAGCCTTTGAAACTTATCATCTGGTCAGAATATACACCATATTCATGTCTTTTCAACCTAATACTTTGTTTATTGCATTGATTATTATCATGTGGGTCTAGTGTAATGATGGCTCATGGCCAGCATAGGACTAATCAGCTGAGGAAGCGTCTCTGGCCCTAATGTCTCTGTTCTCAGACTTAAGCATTCAAAGAAATCCTTTGTGCTCATGTGAAGGCCCTGTGGTGTGTGTGAAGGAAAGCTGAAGGGCCAAGTGAAGCTGGAATGTAGACTGGAATGCATGTTTTTATCCCTGCAGGACTGACTGCCACAAAATGCTAAATGATTAGCAGTCATTAGGGGGTATTAATGTTTTTTTCAATAGTTTACAATGTCATTAGTTTGCCATTGTTCGTCTGAGCTGATTTAAGAATGTGTGCAAGAGATAACCTTTGCAGTTGGAGGTTTTCACAGCAGATTCGTCATAGCATGAAAAGCACATGCGAACTAAATATATTAAGATTCCTTCTCCAATGTTTCTGTCTTAGATTTACCAGAAAAACAAAGTATAATTATCTTATTAAAATCCTTAAAATGGCACTCATCCCCTTCCCTTATAAAAATTCTTAATCTATGAAAATGCAAATATTCTTCATTTCAAATGTTTAACCACTGGACACATGATGTCTCCTATTCATTGTAAAGTCTATTTCATGCTGGTTCCCTGCTCATCTGCTAGCCCCGGCTACATCTTTACTATATGGGTGCGGAATCGTGGAACTGTGAATTTGAAAGTTATGAATGATGATTGTTCACACGGTTTCTGCTTGTTCAACATGAGCTCATTTTAGATTTTTTTTTTTAATCAACAAATGAGAAAAATCATGCTGTCATTTTGCAATTGTACGATTGCTGAAGATAATTGTGTAGCCGAAATAAAATCAGATGAATGATGGCTGAATTCCAATGAGCTGCTACAGTTTCAGGGTCCAGGTATTGTGCATACTGGCTCACTGTGGCACTTTTATGACCTACTGGGACACTTAAATAGAACGGAGCCATCGTTAATGTTATTAGTAACACCTGTGTTTCTCCCAGTATGACCACTCTAAACGTCTGCTGTGAAAAAGGGCCTGTTCCCCCGTGGTGTTTCTTAAAGAGTCATTTGAAAGTATTGAAATTATGGTAATTGAACATTCTTACTACTTTGAAAATAATAACTGTTCTTAAGTGTGAGAGGAATAAAATGGTGAACCTCCTTTTGTGGAGCAGACTATTCTTGTTAAAACAGCATGAAATATGAAGCCTCCTGCAAGCTCAAAGACAAAATCGTTGGTCATGTGTTGGAACCAACCAAAACAATCCGGTTGGTCTTTTTTTCCCCCTCTTTTCTTTGTTTCTGTTCGACTCACTGAGCTGTTGTCCTCTTTTCTCACTGAACAGAGGCGGCTCTCGGCACGACCCTCCCCTCCATCAATCTTTGTCATAAATCTGTCAAGCAGAGAGAAAGGGAACTGCTGAATACAGATTTGTCAGCAATTAATCTAACCTCTATTACTAGACTTGGATATTGTGTTCTCTATACCAGAGAACAATAAGCCACTCCAACATGGAGCACTGCGCTGCATGTGTGTGTGGTATGCTGTCGTGTGTGTGTGCATGTGTGCGTGTGTGTGTGTTTCCTTGGGTGGTGTTTCATCTGTTTTGTTGATTACATATAAAACCGTGTGAACCTTGTGTCCGCATTTTCCGTTTCAGGGTGCCCATGCTCGGCGTTGTTCTTCATTCTTCATTGCCTTTTAGTACTTAGTAGAAAATGACACAGTTAAAGCCTGTGGCAGACAGTTACTGCCTCTACTGTAGCGCTGTAAATGGAAATCATTGGGACAGCAGTGCCATTTAACCTTGAGGAGACATACAGCATTCTGAATGTGAGGCTGGCTAATTGACTTTCTGCACTTGATGAGAAGAAACGCACATGATTAGTGTGTGTGTTTGTGCTTTGCTCCTCTTTCTCATTGATTTTCCTAAAGGATACGGGTGAGAGTCAATATCATGTTTCCCAGACAAGACAAGACGCCAATGAGAATAAAAAGTATTAATAGATATTAATATCAATAGAATGATTGTAAACTCGTCCATGCGTGTAACGTCGCACCTGCTTGTGAACAGCTTCTGTGTGTAATAGCCGCCAGAATAAAATGTCGGTAATGTCCTGTAGTGTTAAATGTGTAATATCGAAATTTCTACAATATGTAGCATCTAGGCAAAATTACCCCCATGCTAGAGACCACTGTTCTAAAATGCATTTAAGCTGAAGCAGCCATGATTGTGGCAAGTTGCAGCAAAAATAAATGAAAGAGTTTCAACATCTCTGCTGTTTTGCATAAATGCACATAATTCATTTTGGCGACTGGGTTGTGTATAAGCGATTCCATACATTAGATGAATGAATTTCAACAAAACCAAAAATGTAAAATAAAAAAACAGAACCATCATTGAATAACCTTTAAAGTACCATATCTCACATTATTCTCACACTCTCCTTTCCTGTTGCACTCAGCCCCAAGCCCCTTTTTATTGCCTTCACCTGTGTCTGCTTGTTTGTTGTTTGGTTTGTCAGCAGGATAACATGAAAACTACAGAAGCAATGTCCATGACACTTGGATGGAGGATGGGTCTCAGCCAGGAGCAGACCCCAATCCATTCTGGTGTGGATTCAGAAAAAAAGGCGGATACCTTCTCACTTTCTTTAATATTGGGTATCTTTAATAACATTTTCATGACATTTCCCTGGGATTAATGCACGGATCTTGATGAAGAAATTGGCGAATATAGGTGGCTACTAACTACGAGTGAATACAATTTGATGTGGATTATAGATCTGATTAGCTTAGAAGTGATACAGGGCTGTCAAGGTTGACATTGGATAAGGCTTGGTTGAATTCAAGGGGACTGTTGGGCCTTGATGGCTGTATTATATATCTTTCAAGCCATCATGCACATTTAGTTTCATCTTCAACATGAGTAAATAGTGCATCTGTCTGTGACTCTTACTGCTCTTGCCCTGGCAGGACAGTGCTGATGTTTGTCCCAATACAAGAACATGTCAACATGTCTCGATGATTTGTTTTTAACAGTTTTTGGTCAACAATGAATGAAGCACACTTTATCAGGCTTTGGCTACACAAGCAGTTGTTGATTGTTGGATCGATTCAATGATTTTTTATTTTGGTATTTTGATAGGATTTGTTGACAGCAAGAAAAACATAAAATATCACCAGACTTATCCATTTAACATAAGCCCAGTACTGTGCTGACACTGAGATTGTCTGTGGGAGACAATACACACATTTCCTGTCCTTTTTCCAAAGATTTCCTGTTCCTGTTTTGCCCTCTCTCTCTCTCTGGTGCTCCCTCTGTCTCATTATTCACCCCTATCATTTTCTGTACATTTGGTTGTGCATGTGGGGTGAAAGCTAATTAACTGTTTTTGAACGAACAGACTTATTTTCATCACTGACCGCATTCCCTCTCCCTGTACGCGCACACACACACACGCACGCACGCACGCACACACACACACACACACACACACACACACACACACACACACACACACACACACACACAATTATCATTAGTGGGACAGTTCAGTGGAGCAGCGGGCCAGTGCTCAGCTGCTTGAGACAGAATTAGAGTGGCAAACAGCTGAGATTCTCTGGGGTGCTATCATGTGACCTATCCCACCCAGAGGGCCAAAGGGACCCAGGGTTAGAGTTACCATGTCCAATTTCCAGTATAGCCGTTGTGTGTCTTCCTGTGTGCATTTGTGTTCTGTATCGCTCCAGTATTGGATTTGAGAAGGGAATTTCTCCCCTCTTCAGTAAACTCGTTCTCTGACCTGCCATCAGCCGCACCTTTCTGCCTGACCGTCATTAGCACGGGCTCTGCCCTTTGTCCCTCGGCTTGTCCCAGTGACCTGCTTAGAGCCGCACGCCTGCACGGGAGGTGTTCCTGACGTAACAAGAGACCACATCTGGGGGGCGAGAATGTATCAAACCGCCTACCTTATCTATGATGAAAAGAACAGCCGCTGCGGCACATTTGGGATTGTTTAGATGCATTGTTTTCCACGCTAGCAAAATAACAGCGTGGCTTTTTTTTTTTTCAGTGTTTGTCAGCAAAGCAGGTGAGGGAGAAAGAGCTGAGCGCTGCAGTAGCCATTACTCCTCTGAGTCACCTGATGAAAGGTCTTGTAATGAGCCTCCGCTGCTGTGATTGGCAACAACTGAACTCAAAGTACCCTCAAATAATAAGAGCTTGTTCTCCTCAAATCAGAAGGACTACAACGACCTGATATTATAGGGTTGATTTTTGTTAAACTGTGCTTTGGATTCACATGATTGTAGGCTAATAAGATGAAATCACAAAGGAACAGTTACAGTTTGTGCTGTGAACAACCTCCTCCTGAAACATGGCTCACATATGTCAAACATGTGCCTGTGTGTGTGTGTGTGTGTGTGTGTGTGTGTGTGTGTGTGTGTGTGTGTGTGTGTGTGTGTTGGGGACAGGGCCTGTGCAGTCCAGAGTAGTGAAAGCAGGAGGAGTGTGCCCTGCAGGGCCTTGAGTGTTTACAGCAGAGTAACATGAGGAGTGGACCAGCTTGTCCCTCCTACTCCATAACTCTAAATGCAGAACCACAGCTGTGTTTCTATGTATGAGGGGTGAACACAAAATAGGGTGTAGAGGGGACAAGCTCAATGAGCCCCTGGTAGGAAAATGATACCAAGCAAGAGGGTTTATGTTAGAAAATCAGATACAGATAAATTACAGGTGAAGAAATTAACCCAATTCTAAGTCAAAGGTTTGAGGCCAATGTGGAGGTCATTTGCTGCTGCCCATGCATGTGTGCAGGCCACTGTGTGTATGTGTAGGGGGGGATGGGGTATCACAGGAATTAGGTAATATTGACATGGTTGGTTCAACTCCACCCTCCCAACAATACTAAGATCAATGTACCAGATCAATAGAAGTCATTGACAATAACTGAACTTCTCATGTGATCAGTGAAGGAGAAAATTCACCATTTTTCACTAGTGTGTATCCAACAAGCTCATTCATCACATCACTGAAGGGCCATAATAATAATAATATTAACAAACATGATCATAAACAAATGCGCACATGCAGAAATTCATGCACACACACACACACACACATACACACAGCAGGGGGAAACAGGCTCTCCTCTGACACGGCATGATTGGTCACTTTTTCCCTCTCTCTCCCTTCCTGCAGAAATAGTTTTAACAAAAGAGAGGGAGAAGGAGGGGGAGGGGTGGAATGGTTGGGGGAGGGGATGTGTGTGTGTGTGTGTGTGTGTGTGTGTGTGTGTGTGTGTGTGTGTGTGTGTGTGCTGCTCTGTTGTCACTAGGCGAGAGAGAGAGAGAGAGAGAGAGAGAGAGAGAGAGAGAGTGAGAGAGGGGAGGGTGAAGGGAGCTGGAGGGCAAGCGAGGGAGTGTAGGAGAGAAGGATAGAGTCCCAGAAGAGAGTCTCTCACACACACATACATACACACACACAGTCACACATACACATTCACTTCGGCTCCACTGTTGTTCTTTTTCCTCTGGAATAGTGGATTACTCTCCAAACTGAAGCACCAGGCGAGCAGATTCCAGGCGTGATCAGGTCAGTGGAGCTTTTACGCACTTGTTGAAAAAAAAAATCTCCTTTCAGCAGTAATGTCAATGTTTCTGCTGCTTCTTGCACATTCCTGTCATTTCCAACGCTCTCTGTTCTCTCTTCATGTGTGATGTGAGCTCTTTTAATTGGTTACTCTGCAGCTTACTCCACTGCACATGCTAGAGGTTCCTTTCTTCATATATGTATGTGGGATTCTCATTAACACCTCCTCCTCATGTCACACAGGTTGTCTGTTATATCTCTTGTGCTCTCAGCTTCTCTGCAGTCTTTTTTTCTCCCTCATGTATTCCATGTTGGACAGGATAGCTTAATTGTTCTGCAGAGTACAAAGTTCTTTTTGCTGGGATGGTCACTGGCGTTTGAGTTGAAACATGGGTGGCTTCAAAGAATCAGAAACTTGTCTTCGCCTGGCCGTGCGGTTTTGTGGTCAGAGGGTAAAAGCCCCCTCTCTGTCAGGGCATTTAGCGTTCAAACTGCTTCTTGATCGCTCACTCGAACACGTGCATGTGTGTGGGCACATAAACAGAGGAAAGCTAGAGCAATGGAAACTCATTATCTGCAAGCATTTCCCAACAACTTATTTCACAAAAGTCGTTTTTATAGAGATACTCAATCAACATATAATGCATGTAAGCAAATAAACAACTTTTAAAAATATTCATACAATACACATTTACCAATTTCTCAAAAATATCTTAGAGTCTGGGTTTTAGTGATTACATAACATAGAATTAGACAAATTAGTTATATTCTCTGTGTCTTTAGACTCTGACATTGGCATGTGTTTGCTCTTCAGGTGGCAGCGTGTCGGAGCGGTGTCGAACTGTGAAATGAACCATGGAGGGGTGCAGGAGGCCAGCCACTAGCAGAGCCAGCAGCACCAGCAGCAGGAGAAGCATTAGCCCAAGGGGGCCCCACAGCATGCAGCTGGGCCCTCACTAGCACCCAGTGGACCCGGTCCTCTCTTCTTCCTCTGGGGCCAGGGCTGCAGAATGCTCAGTCCAGTCACCCCATACAGTAAGTATGTGCGTGTGCCGCATGATCATGTCGAATAACGGGTCTGTTCGGCATGCTGTACTTGAACAATGCAACCTCGACTGTTTTGTTTTTCTGTACAACCCTGTTTTGTATGGCTCTTCTTTTGTCCAGGACTCATCTCCTGTGGCTCAGCAGAGGGAAGCGAAGGGGGGGGGGGGGGGGGGGTATGGGGGGGGTGTATGGGGGGGGGGGGGGGGGGGGTCCTCTGAGAAGTCATTTTGAGAAGGAAGATATGCTAATGGCTTTAACAGCTGAGTCTTCAGGCTCTGCATTGAGGAATTTCACAGAAAGTGTTCAGTTGCTGTTTTTTTCAGCTACTCCATGTGAAGATAGTACAGCAGCAATTTGTTTAAACAGGCGGGTGTTAAAGCACCACTATCTGTACATGAAGGTGGTCATCTAGACTTTATTCAGAGCGTTTTGTTAAGAATGTATGAGAAAGAAAATGAGAAAAATTGAGATTCTGGGTATAACCTTACTTTATCTTTGTTTAAAGTAGAACATAACATATTAATCAGTGTAAAAATGTGCATGCAACACTTTAAAGGGGCACTATGTAGTTTTAGAAATTCAAATCAGAATTTCAATATTTACATTATCAATGAGTCAGACTTTTTTTTCTATAACTGAACCTGTTCTCAGAGGGAAATAAGGTCCCCAGAACACTGTTTGAAGCTAGAAAGGTGGCAGCGTCCGCCAAATATAAACAAAGTAAAACAGTAAAAAATAAATGCGTTGTCCTTTATGGTCAGTTTGTTTATTCAGTCATGAATACAAAGACAGTCTGTTTATTTAGTTTGTTTAGGCATAAAAAAAATCAATAAAGATCGGTCTCTTCTGATTAAAATTTCTTCCCAAAAACTACATAGGGCACCTTTAATGGTCATGCACCTTTGCACAAATAGATATTTTCTGCATTTAGAATGCAAAAGTAGATTAAATAACATAAATCTCGATGACACATCACAGTTTGGTCCCGGCATTGCATATGTGCTAATCATGAGAGGTTGCTATCCAGGCTGATGAATATGCTTATATTGATTGACTGTTCTATTGATTAGGCCAAGCTTTAACAGGATTACAACGCTAACCTGATTGGAATAATGCAACAAGGATTTATTTACTTTTTTTGGTATTCATGAGCTACACAGCGGAAAAAAAGAAACAGGAAAAAAGGGAAATTTTCTGAGCAGACAGAAGTTTTAGTAACGATCCAATGTCACATTCCTCCCTCGAAAAGACTCACAGTGTCACGTTAGATTTCTTTCCACTGAATGTATGAACAACCCTGTGCTAGTAGTATTTTTACAACCACAACGGCTTAAATCAGATCTCACAGACAATTTTTTGCCAATGTGCACAAACAAAAACAAGTAAACATACAATGACCCACACCTCATTATGGGCCTTGTCACTATGATGGCAGTGCAGCATGAAAAGAGTAATGAGAGGTTTTAGCCCTTTTTAGTCACCAGTCACCAGGGTGAAGCGACTCTGTGAATGAAAGCCAGATCGTTAGTAACCTGGTGTCACAAGCTTCTCATTAGGCCTCTACAGAGGGACAAATAAACACACACATTAGTGCTCCATAGCAATCATGAAAGCTTGTGAAGTAAATTGAAGCACACCTTCAAACCTCATTAGGTGTGGTGAAGACCTGTGCCGCTGCTACTGCTGCTGTTTTAAATGACAGAGAAAGAGCGAAGTGAAGGGCAGATGGAGAGAACGTCAGGAGGGACTGGTCAGCTGCAGCCTGATATATGAGTGGACACAATAAGCAAAGAGGGGCCAGGCCAGCCTCTGCCACATGTGTGTGTGAGCTAAAGGAGTGGGGGAGGGGGAGGACTGACCACACAGGCTCGGACACACGGTCCCGTCTTTACTACAGCAAAGAGGGAAGGTGGGTGGAAGACTTTGGGGCAAAATCAGAGGAAAGAAAAAGAAGTGAAAAAGGAAAATGAGGATTAAAATTATTTATAGTAGCTTCTTAGCAGTGCTTAGAGATAAATCTGTGTGATTGGGTGAGTATGTTTGAGCAATAAAATCCACATTCTGACCTCAATTGTCATAGTAAGAGATGATTTGCAGTGTAAAATTTGAGATTCAGAGACAGATACGGTACAATAGTTGATTGGCTGACGGCTGTGTGGCCTAGTGGCCTGTGCAGGCCTGGAGAAAAAAGGGGGGAAGGGGGAAAGAGAAGGGAGAGGGAGGGTTTTCTCTTCAGCGGCTCCATGCTTTAGACTATGGTCAGTGCTTACATAACAATCGAACCCTCATTTACCCTGCAAGCGGGGAAGAGTCAGATATCTAGGTGTGTGTGTGTAGTCCATTGTGCACTGACATGCTCCATGTGTATTCATACCTCACTTCTCCTCTGATATGTTCTGTATTTATCCTACAAGCAGTGGTGTGAATTAACTCCAACTAATACACATCACCTGATTATGTGTGAACGGCTGGTCAGGTCATTTAACAGCACTGTAAGTATGCATGTCCTCTCTCTGCTTGCTCCCTTCCTTGATTCTGGGAGTGGACAGTGCGTGTTTAGCGTATGGAGAGGATACGTGCTTTGTAAATAGATCTCAAGTTAGATTCCTGGCATTCCAGCAGCCTGACTCATCCGATGGATGACCAAGAGCTCCTCTGCCTGTTGGCCTGCTGAACCTGTACCAAAGCCACAATATAGTAGGAGTGCTTGAGCCTGTTTGTGTGTGTGTGTGTGTGTGTGTGTGTGTGTGTGTGTGTGCTTCTGAGTGTCTGTCCATCCTCAGGAAATGTAAGTCTTTGTTTATTGTGAGTGGAGTAAAAGCACTAAACGCGAACCTTTCAACTCCAGAGGGGTGATTTTTGTTTCCACTCCCCATCCAGTCGGACAAACAGCCACCTCTGATGCTCCACAACCCCCAAATCCCATTCCAGCCAAGCCCCCTTCCCCCACAAGTACTTTCATCTAATCAACCCCTAATTACTCATACTGACCATGCAGTGGACCACGAGTCAACTAGCCTCCACTGAGAAAACATCTATGACTTGCATTATTGTGTTTCCTTGATGTAGGAAATCATTTGGTGAATTTCGTTTGCTCTGTATCTGATCAAAGATCGTGAAGACGTAGTGATGAGAGAGCACTGAAACTGGTTTTAGTGGAGGTTGTTGACGGCTCGATGGAGAGCTTGAAGGATTATGCTCGGCCTATGTCTCTAATGGATGAATCAGGTCACTGTTTATAAGCGTCCTACTACCCTATTGTTTCCCACACATATTTTACTGCATTTATTTTGCTCTATGCAGATTAAAGGACACTAAGTTGCTAGTGTTTGGACTATTAATGAGCACGCACATGCACACTCAATGTGGATTTATATTTTTTGAGTGTCATGGTGGCTACACTGTTGGTGAGTGATACCTCCTCATATATGTAGCTACATGTAGATTCTGCAGGATTGGTCGGCTTGGGATTTAAGTTTTTTAAATTTCCCTCCTGCCTTGTTCTGCTTGATTCCCTCTTGCCTCAACATGTTCAGAGCTTTCTCTGGCCTCTCCTGATGTAATCACCTCAATAGTGCTACCCAAATTAGTTATGTTTAATCAACTGAAGCCATCTCAAGTGCAAAGGTTCTCCCCTCCACCATTGTTACTCACCTATGAAATTAAGGAATTCATGCGAAAGTAGGTAAAAAATATTATGTTCGGCACTAATAAACACAATACAGCCATAATATGGCACTGTCATCGACCTCAAACTGTAAACCTTATTGCATAGGTGTCTTATATTTGAAGCCTATAATTCAAGCTTCACCCATCTCACGAGTCACAGTTTTCTGAGCTATTAGAGGTCACTAGTGGTCTAGAGAAGAGGAGGTTTGACACTTGAGACTGATTTATACATCAGCATTAAAGCAGTGGTTTTCAAACTGGGATCCAGGGACTAACAGGGGTCCTTCAGTAGGTTGAAGGGGGACCAGCGAGAGGAGGAATAGAAAATTTTGATTTTTCTTGCAATTGTTTGGATGTTGAAACAATAAGGAAACATAAAGGGTCAAGCACTTTGAATGATTGCAATTTATGGTGAATCTAGTTCGATCGCTGATAAACTGGGAAGACCTTTTGTCTTCAAACGTACACAATACTCAGATGGGATTCCTTAGGACAAATTCTCTCACTATGGGTCCTTGGTCTAATGGACCGACCTTACAAAATTTGGAAATCCCTCCATTAAAGTTTCCCCTCACCTCAGCTTAAGATCAGATTTCAAAGTTATGTGCATTGATTTAAATGATTAGGCCTTTTATCGATTAAGTTTTAACCAATAACATTTACATACACAAAGAAACACCATCTGTATGCTGATGTACATTCAAGGGTTAACTATTCACTTGTATGAGATTTTTTAAAAATCCACAATAACTGAGATCTGCAGCAACAGAACTGATGCACACAAATTGCAGGGACAAATCCTGGGGTGCCCATGAATTAAGTGAACATGAACTCACACTGAGTGAGCTAACATGGATTTACAAAATCCTAAATGCTACTAAAAGGAGGAGGGTGAGGAAATGGAGGGAGTGGAGCTGGACCCAAGGAAAGCTCGAGACCCCTTGGTGGAAGTAATGGGACGTAAATACTTTAAATGTACATTGCACTATATGACAGTGGTGTAAGATCACTAAACAGTAGAAGTGACAGCACGACATACGTACATACCTGCATAGCAACTGATTGCTTTCAAAGATTTGACCTCCTTTCATGCCCTTGTTTCTGTGGTTTTCTCATCCCTGTAAGCTTTGATGTGTCCAGAAGTCTAAGTGCGGAGGAAACACTGGTGCCGTTCAACAGTATGATAATCACAATGATTAAGGAAAGCTGTCATAGCCCAAGCCGGCTTAGTGCTCATTTTTGTCTCTTGGTAAGCCAAGCATGGCCAAGACTTGAGGGGTGTTTCCAAGCCCCAAGACAACATGAGGTGCTAGATTAAAATGAGGGGCTCCCTCACTCATCCCTCCTAATACCTCAAACCCTGCTCCAAGTTATCCTCTCTTGAACACAAATGTGGGATGCCACAGCACTCCGGAACAGTAAGAAGATTAAATCTGTTGCAGGAATTCACGTTTTTTGAAGAAAAAGGCAAACATGGCAGTGTTATCTTAAATTATATCTTATCTTTATCTAAAAATGTCTCAGTAAAACCTGAGCAAAGACTACTTTTACTGCGGACAAAGACTGAAAATTTGAAAGCATTTCAGCTATAGGTATATATAATGTGAAGATAATTTAATGCATACAGCTGGTCAGCTGATAAAGAGAGCAACAGTGTTTACTTGAGAGTACATCAGCAAGGCAGTCTTTCTCATTTTGGCATTTATTATTATTATACATATTATTAGGTAAATCTACTGTTTTGCGCTTGTATCTGCAGTTGCATCTGCCTATTTAAGATATTTGTTTTCTTTAATAAGATAGATTTAAGTAAAAAAATGTTCACGATAGAGTGATTACCTGCCTTTAATATCAAAATATATACATATATTAAGTAAAACATTTGTTTTGTGTCATCATCTTGGAATATAGCCTTCACCTAAGTCACAAGCTTACTACAAGGATGAGGAGTAAGCTCACCAGTGGTGATGCTTCTTTAATTCTTGTCCACGACCATCAGATTGTCACCAAGCACTGACACTCCCATAAGCCCCGTGTGCTCTAATCCATCATTAGTCTGGTTTCCTCAGTCTGGTCTTTAACCCGTCCAGGCCCTCCAGTTTGCTTGTCAATCGCTTGATCTCAGAGATCCTTCTATTCGGTCGGTTTTCACATTCCTCCGGATTGCTGTGGGGATTCCAGACACAGCTGATAACTGCAGTCGAATATGTCTTGGATAGATTATAGACCATCTGACGACGACGGGGGGAGAGGAGTAGATTGATGGCAAAGCAGCAAATGGTTGACTCATGCCTGCAATCAGCATGACCAGTGAGTATTACTCCGACAAAACTGTATGTGAGGGCTTTGCGATTAACAATATATATTATGTGGCAATAGAAAAATGTCTTATCGTTTCATATTATTAACTATGGTTCATTTCTTTGAAAACAATCTGACCTGATAAAGATGCAAGTAAGTAACATGCTTTGCCCTCTTTTCTTCCACACAATTTCTTGATAGCTCTGCATCTACATAATATGCATATAACCAGCCTACCAAAAAAAAAAAAAAAGTCAATCTTTTCCTCATTTAGACAATGATTTGTGTTCTTCTTTGTAGCACAGGTGCAGGCAGGAAATTAATATAAAGACAGAACAAACAAACATGGAGGAGAGTGAACGTGACACAGAAAGGGGGAATTATGAGCAGGAGAAGGGCGAGGAGTCACTTAAAGAGGGGCTATTTCTGTCACATGGACATGGTTTCGATGTGAGAAGAGAGAAATATATCCTATGTCAGTCCTATATCATGATATGTATTATGATCAGTATATTTCCTATATCAGGATATGAGATTTTGGTCATCGCACGGCCCCACAGTACATTTGTCTGTCTGCATGCAGGACACCGCAGTAAGACCACTTAAGTTTTTAATTCTTCATAGTCTAATCAACTTTGTTAACATGGTTTATGTTATGTACATCTGTCATTGAAGTATGATAGCAATATTATGTATTCAGCTGGAGTTTCAGTAGTCCTTAGTGACTAGTCAAGTCAGTTTCATGTCATGTCTTGATTTATGACCATTTTACCTGAAAAATATTTAGAATCTGTTTAAAATACAACACACTCTATATTTAAACCTTCAACACGGAACATGGATTCCAAACTATTTTGTTCAACACTAAAACATAATTTAGGTCAAGGCAGCTAAATATTTGCAGCCTTTCTTTTTTCTCTTTATATTTGTATTAGCTGCTCCAACGTTGTTTCAGAAGACTGCTTTTATGTGAAAAGTGTTGTTGTGAGGGTTTATATTGCCTGCGTATGTTCAGCTATAGGTGATGCCCTTAGTGCAATACACACACCTGTACATCATTAGCATTTGGAGCATACTGTATACTTTTCATCCCAGTCCACAACACATAGTACTCATGATGACTTCTTACCTGCAAACATTTTGTTTATTTTAGGCCTGTCCAGTCAAGGTCTGTAGATTTACTGTGAAACACAATTAATCAAGACCCTCCGAAAAGGGTTAAGTATTCTCCTGGGTCATGATATAAAAGTATATTTGTCTTCTTTGTTTTCCTTTACATTAGTGGGCAGGAACATCTCTCTCCTGTTGAGCATCTGTAGAGGGCTCCTTTTTTGCCATGTGTCAATAATGTTTGGTGCTCTGGATGGGTACAACCACCTGTCAGAATTCCCAGGTGTAAAAGGATTTGTCTGAACCAGGTTGGAGCTTGTGCCGGTCAAGAGCACTGCGATCCCTGGATTGGATGAGTGGGATTAATGGGCTGAAGGATCATTTAATTTAGGGATCAACATGTGGCCCGTTCGAGGCCCATCTGGTGGTCCTCTTGGACACGTGATGCAACCTGGCATAATCCACATGTAGACAGACGTGTGAGGGAGTGTGTACGAGATAATGAATAAGTCACAACACCTGCCGCCTTGCTGCTATTATTTTCTGCTTTCAAAAAAGCCTTCAAACATGGCCAATACGTAGAAAATGTTGAATAAAACTGGAATGATTAGTCGTTACTTGATTGGTCGAGAAACAGAAAATGAATCAGCATTTATTTTTAACATTGACTGCTCAAGTCATTTTTCAAGAGAATATACCAAATATTTTATTTTCCAGCATCTCCAATCTGAGAATTTGCTGTTTTCCTCTGTTTTATTTATAATCTTTGAATATCTTTTGGTTTTCTGACTGTATGTTGAACAAAACAAGCATGAAGATATAACCTTAAGCTTTTGAAGGTTTTACAGCATTTTCTCTCATTTTATTCTTCAAACGACTAATTCTTTAAACAAAGGAATTCATTGTTTTAATTAATTGTAATTATTAATTAAACAATGACAAAATATAATCTGTAAATGCAACATTTAAACTAAGAAGAATCAAAATATGTTGAAGGAAGAAGTCTTATGGGCTTAAACTGCTTCACGTCGAGCTGACAGCCTGTCCAGTGCTCTCTGAGGAGAGCATTCTTGTACTAAAACTAATGCTTCAACAAAAACATTACCTGAGTCAGGTCCAGACCAGGCAAAAGGCCACAGATCAGAAAAGTTCCAAAGGAAAGACAAAACTATCCCCACATACAGAAAGACAGTGATGCAAATTTATCGATGACCTAAATTATTTGTCAACCAGTGTTGGTTAAATCAAGGCAGTGGTTTCTTTCTCTGTCCACTGCTGTTCTAGGGAAGCCCCTCTGGCCCAGGCCTGGGGTCAGGACAGTTTAATAATACTCTGCAATGCCTGGAATGTCAGCCTAATGCCTACTCAAAAAGACAAGGCCTGCAAAAGCCAAGCAAAAGCTCACAACCACTAAACCAGCGGATTACTTGGTTTGTGTAAATGTGCATGTATAATCACACATGGCACGTGAAAACCTGATTTTTTGGACTGCTCAATCAATCAGTTCACTTGTAATAGTGTTCACGGGCCGTGTCTCTGTGTAGTATGATGAAAAACTACTCTGATCCTCCTCCAAACACTAACCCCCCTCCCTCCCCCCTCTATTCCCCCTGCCCAGCAGACCCCTGAGATTTGGGCCGAATTAGATCACACGCTCAGTGGGGGTGGCTTTGTGGACTAAGAGAGTCACAGAGAGACAACAATGGCCCCAATGTGAGGGAGGCAAAAGCGCAGGGCAGCGCGCAGGCTGATAGAGGCTTATCGCCAGGGAGACCAGGCTGGGGGCTATGTTGCCGGCTTCACATAAAGATTAGAACAGTTGTCCCCTGCCTGGATGAGACTGTGTAGAAGAGAATGAGCTAAGCATCAACATGATTTTGGAAAAGGGTCAGCCAAGGCAGATATCAATGAAGCAAGACTGTTAGCTTGATGTAGCTGTTAGCTACTGGAAAACAGAGTGGGTAAAAAAATACTCAAAATGTGGTGTCCACCCTTTATCTGGTCCAGGCCAAATGCTGCAAATGCAGTGTATACTCATTTACAATGTTTGCTCTATCATTTTATGATTGAATGGACTAATTGTGATATGGTCTTATTTGTCAGGTCTGTTGAAGATGCACTGGTCTCCGGAGCACGCCGCCCCCTTATCTCAGTGGCCTGAGCAGCACCTAGATGTCACCTCGACTACTTCACCGCCTTCTGCCCACAAACATGACCCCTACTCTGCAGCTGGCAGACGCAGCTTTGCCCCTGCAGGTTACCCTTGGGCCAGTGATGACATATCAGCCCTTACTGCTTCTTCTCTGCTCAAGCGCTATGCTGAGAAGTACTCAGGCTTGGAACTGCCCTATGATCGCCCTCCTACCGGAGCCTACTCAGAGCCTGGAACTTTCCTGAAAACTGAATCTGAGCCCTGGCCTCTGGGTCAGGGCATGGAGTGTTACCCTGGACTGGAGGCATTAACCGGTGCCAAGTTGGGCTCAGCATCTGTGGGCATCCCAGCCACAGGAAGCGTGACAGTGGTGAGCAGTAATTTGACCTCTGAGCCAGTCTACAGTGGTGCAGGTCCCTGTAGTGCCCCATCATCTCAGGAATATCCTCCAGCCTACAACAGCACCTACCTGTCTTCAGGATACTGCCCTCAGCCCGGTGCAGCACTTCCTCCAACCCCTCTACATTCTTTGCAGGCCGCACCTACTCTAGTGCCCAGCTACAGCGCCAGCACTCCTGTCTACAACTACCCTCCAGGGTGCTACCCCCAGACCAGTCTGTCCTCTGGATACAGCCACCCTAGTGCCTCCTATCTGCCCTCTGGGATTAGTGCCCCCACTCCTCTGGCGCCAAGGCCCACCATGGTGGGTGGCAGTTACAGCTACCCATCTCACAGCATTGGGGGGAACTCTGAGGTAGGGGTGCCACTGAAACGCAAGGCCTTTGAGATGGCAGAAGAAGGACAGGAGGGAACAGAAGGGGAAGGATCACGCTACAGAAAGTACAGCAACGGCCATGGAAACAGTCATGGCAAAGGTCACGGCAACGGGCATGGCAATGGCTATGATATGAGCAGCCCAGCCTCAGACCCACAGGCCTTCAAACCTGGAAAGCCCCTGATGTCACCCACTTATGGTGGGGCAAGGGACTATAGCCCACCATCAGGCCTAGCAGGAGAGAGTGTGTCAGTGGAGCACAACTTTCCTCAGCAACAGAGAATGTCTATGAAGATACCTGCGTCGCACACACGATCTGAAGACCCAACTGGAGGGCGCTGACAGCCCTGAATGGCATTTAAGAAAATTCTCTTATCATTTGAAACTGACAAGGGTTCTTAATCCAGACAGATTAGTGGGTTCAACTTGGATTTGTTAATGAAAGGTTTCATTCAAATAGAGAACACAAGCGGGCACAAGTCTGGTATTCCTTGTGCATCTTTTACATTTTCTTTACTTGTGTATTTCCAAAGATTCACAGGGGCATTTTGCTCTGTAAGGTTGAGGTAAGTCTTAGGGATGAGGTTAAGGCATTATCTACATAGACAGTCTAAATGTATGAGTGTCTGTTTCTCTCAGGATCCTATTTATTTCCTTCCTGCTACTTTGACAGCAGTACTGCAACATTGGTGTTTAAGAAGTTGGTGTCATTATTTGTGGCAATTATGTATGTTGAAGGCCTTTGACTGCAATACTTTATACCGCACCACAAAAATCATTATTGACCAAAAAGTAAGGAGAGCAATAACTGAAATGGTGAGATTGCCATACTACTTCAGCACAATCACTGCTACTTTACAGGCTGACTCCAAGGCGTAGCGTCACTTGGCTTGAGAAATGAACGTTCATAGCACGCTTTCCCCTGACCTTTACTCACTCTCAATTTATTTTCAGTTTCCTTAACTTTTTGTCATGCTCTTTATCTTATTCTGTTGTGGTGACCCACTTCTTATTCTCAACCTTTTTCATTGCTGAAGAACTGTCCAGTTTACACTTACCAAGCTGCTTATCAATTAATTACATACATGAAGCCGCCCTTTATATTGTTTTGACGTAAAGAAAGAGTGGGAAAATAATCTAAGATTTTATGTTCATTTAAAAAAAAGTGTATTTGACAGTATATGCAGATCATCTCCGAAGCGTGTTGTTTACTTGCAGATTTCTGCTGATGGGTAAAGTAACTGGTATATTTTCTGAAGAATCTATGAATAATGTAATACCTGATCCAGCTTATGCCTTGTCCTTAATACTCAACATATTTCAAGAAACAATGACTATATCAAGCAAACAAATATGTTTAAGTCTGCATTCTGCTAAAATTCACTCAGAGCAAACAGTTTTATGAGTCTGTTTGATACTTCTGTTGGATGCACAGCCCAAACTAAGAGGCATGCAGGATGCAGTGGAGGATATACTGGAGGCCTCTGAGTGAGTGCCTCAACATTACATTCTTTATGAAGATTTATCTTCTTGTCTGCCAGGATTTACTTTTTCTTTAATATGCATTCTCTTTATTTTTGCGTCTCAAAAGGATGATTTATAGTCGTGTTATTGATTACTCAGGAAGAATATTGTTACCTCAGAATGATAAACTAAGAATGTATGTTATTACCTAAGGGTGTTTGTGGGAGCTTTATGGAGCATGATGAAAACGGAGCCATGGCTTTTATTAAGAGCAAAACACACTCTGAACACTTCAGGGAAACAAGGAACTTACAAGGCCTTGAAACTAACAGTATAGACAACATACACACACACACACACACGCAAGCATGCACGCACACACACACCCACACAGACAAATACAGGCACACACATCCACACTGCTTCTTAGCTCTGGGAAATTAAACTCAAGGTTTTTTTGTACCAAGGCCTGAAATGTTGAATGTAATTCAGATATTTTTTTTAAAAGGACAATACATGCCATAATGTACATCGCTGATGTTTTTAGATATATGAAACATATTTTCCTCATGTATAGAAGTAATTCTCTTATAGGTTTTGGTGGAGAAATGAATGACATGTTAAGTGTTAGTGTAGTTAGTGGGGAAACGGTTTTGTGGACAAACTGTCAAAACAAAGCACTCCTGATAAACAGCTTTGGACATATCAAGACATACTCGTACTACAGTACATGCTCTATAATAGGTATGCTTATTAAATGTCTTAATGTGTCCAATTTCCATTTCCCATATCAGTATTTTTAAAACAGCTTGACACAGTGTCACAGGTAAAATTAGCTTTATTTTAGCTCAAACATGAATTGACATCATGAAGAAGGAAAAAATGAATATTAACAAAGTATGTGCACTGTCGAAACATATTTTCAGTTACTCTCAACCTTATTTTCACAAATCCCGTCATAAGTTGTGCCATACAAAATCAAAACCGAACCCTAGCCTAAAAGCATGCCCAGAGAGCAAATCCCCTTTAATAGTAACATTTAGGCTTCAGAATTAGTCTGAAATTCAATGTGATAAAGAAGTATTTTAATGCCTCTTTTGGAAATAAAAGCACATTCATAAAATTATATGTACTCAGAATGTGGTTGAGTGTCGGGAAAAACACCCTTAACACACAAAGACTTGGCTTTAAAGTGTGCTGAATAAAAAATAGAAATTATTGAAAAGGTGTTGAGCAAATAATGTATTCTTACCCTCAGATTTTAAAAGTATTTAAGCGCTTAGCTTCAACAATTAAATGCTCTTCAATACCACAGAAAAAGAATGTGCTCTACATGAACTACACACTGCAACAAACAAACCACAGCATTTTGCTGCTCCATTGAAGTAAGTGGAGTTGAATTTGTCCAACTAATGGAAAATGGCATTTCAGTGATATCTCTGTGATTCAGTTGTACTTTTGTTGTATCTTGTACATTCTCTGTAACCAGTTCTACCTCATTTTGAAGACATTGTACATGGAAACATTTATTTCATGTCATTTCACAAGCAATGTTTCTAATTCTTGACCTGTTATAGTCTACCTCACTAAAAGCTGTTGTGTCATGGAAATGAAGATATCGCACCAAACTTGACTTTGTCTTTTTGTCAGAAGTGTTTGTGGTTTGAGTGACAATAATCAAGTGAACGTCCACCCAGAACAATTACACTTCTTCTCTATTTGAACGCAGTATTTAAAAAAAAACAAATCCCACATTTTCTTACATTAAAGCCATTATTTTTCCAGGTGGACTAAATCAGACACCAATAATATCTAGATGGTATACTTCCTATTATTCAAACTAATTAGTATTTCAGTCAAACATGTGTGCAGTTTGTTTAAAGGCAACCATATAATTTTGGATATGAAAGGAGTACATTTTCCTATTATAAATAAATAATTTTATATTTTTACTTGGGTTTAAATGGAGCACCAACTGTTTTTGAACTAATTTAACTACCAGTCACAAGACATCAGACCCTATTTTATCTTATGATAGCGTGTACCATGTAACAAAGTAGTATATATATTAAAGAAATTATTGACCAGTAAAATGAAGGTTTACAGTGAGTATACTCACAAGAAATTAATTTTTGATAAATTTAAAAAGTAAAGATTTTTTTTAAAGAAAAAAAAGGAAGTTTTATTCAAACTCACAGGGCCATTTATGTTATGTAAACCATAATAAGCTCAAGAGAGCATAGACTAAAAGGACAGGAAGAGTGGAGAAGATCCTGACCCTCTTCCACTGGACACCACCCCCTACCCACAGCTTTATTGTCTGGAGGGCAGAGGGCATGCGCTGGCGTGTGACAGATGTCCGAAACTTTTGTCCTTTCATCCACAATGAATCTAACCCTGCTGCAACATCGAAGTATTTCACAGCAAAACCCTCTTTAACTAGAAGGGTCATTTTCATCAACCCCCAAAATTTCTTGCATATTTATCAAAACTGAAACCATTCTCCTGGCACAGGCAGCAGGCATTAAACCAGCCATCCTCATTAAAAATATTCACTAGATATTTTATTTGTGTCTCTTAAAGTGAAACTCTCGCCAAAATGCAACCTATGCTTTTTTTGTGGATGTATATGTGTCAAACTTTCACGTAAATGCATAATTACAACGAAAGAGGCACTTTTAAGATTAACCGTATTTTTTTTTTTTCGGGTCAAATTAACTTTCATTGGGAGTGCATGGAGCTATTTTTAAAACACTGAGAAGACTCGACACAACATGAAACTTTGCTCGTAGTATTACAAGGATCTCTACACATGAACCCGAGCATTGAGAACACTTTCTGTGTACACAGAGTTTACTAAAAAGAGAGTTCTTGGACAACTCACATTAGCAGATTTTTCCTCCACTAGCGGCCGTCATGGCAGCCAGAAGTATCAATCTCCGAATGCAACATAACATGGAGGTGAGTTAAGGTGGACCGCTCCTAAAGCTTAGTTCTATATGAATGCAACGGATAATTCATTGTTTGGTCATTAGCGAATAACAATATTGACCTTGAAGTTGAAAAAGAAGCCTCATATAAGAAACAATACTAAAATAAAAAGCCGGAAAAGTCATGTGAGATGTCGTGTTGCGTTGCTGCCGGAAGACAGTAGCGTTCCACCTTAACTGTCCTCCAGGTTACATCGCATTCGGGGATCGATACTTCTTGGCTGCCATGACGACTGGGAGCGGAACAAGCTACTGCTAAGTTGAGTTGTTCAAAAAGTTTCTTTTTAGCAAACTCTGTGTACACAAACAATGTTCTCAATGCTCGTGTTCATGTGTAGAGACCCTGGGTATACTACGAGCAAAGTTTTATGTTGTATTGAGCCTTCTTAGTGTTTTAAAAATAGCGATTTTGATGCTATGGCTAAAGTGCCCCAAGCACTCCTATTGAAAATGAGCTTGAACCGAAAACGAAAATACGGTAAATCTTGAAAATGCCTCTTTCGTCGTAATTATGCTTTTACACGAAGGTTTGACTCATATACATCCACAAAAAAAAACCTAAGTTGCATTTTGGCGCGAGTTTCACTTTAACCTCAGCTCAGCACCCGGTGTTGGTTCTGAGTAAACAGCTAAGTATATATCATCTGTTTCAGATGTGACTGAAGTAAAACTCACACTGTGACGACATATATGAATCAAATAAAACAGCAAACCATCATAAAGTCAAATGTTAAATTGCCATTTATCTTTAAGTACAATTTCTTTGAGGTTTGAACTGCATATGCTGTATGGTTCCTTTTGCAAAATGCAGCACCTCTGCCTGTCTAACACTCATAACAATTTCCTCACCAGCTCACACAAACAACAGCAGCTGCTGCATCTACACATGTGCCAGATAACAGTATGTATAACAGTGACACCTACAGGCTCTTATTAAGAAGTACATCACTGAAAATAATAGTGTATATTAACTTATGGGAACAGTCTTACAAAGATGTTTTCAAAATAAAGTGAAGATGGAAATAAATCTGAAAATATAAGCATGTTTGTGGAACTCACGTTATAAGCAAATTAATAAAAAACATGAATGTAAGGACATTTTGAGCTTCCTGTCTTCTAGGGTGAGTTTGTGCCTTTACTTTTCTATTTTAACATCCTGTCTTTTGTCTGTTCTCTGCTACATTTTCTTCTTATTTTAGGCTGGGTGTTAAGTCAACTTTTAAAAGAGCATTTTCTCTCTCAAAGAGGCTATTGGTCTCCCATGGTAGGCACAGGTTTGCACTGTAAATGTTTGGAGAAAAAGATAAAAGAGGCATGACACAATTGGTATCTACTAAATTACTGTGCACTATACAACCCAAGAGGCCATGTTCATTCATTAAGTCTACGCAGTCAGCCTGATGTGTCAGGATCTTACCCAGTGGTGATACTGTAGTGTTGCTGGCTGGTCTGCAGAAGTCCTCCTTTTGGCCGAGGGGAAACTTCAACGTGTCCTGCACTGGGGTGGATGGGACTGCGAAGTCTGAGAAATGCAGGCCTATTGGTTTCCATGTGTTTTTGTGTCAAACATGGACAAATTTATTGTGAGTCTCAGACTCTGCGAGTAAAAGTCTTCCATCAAAATCATACTCAAGGACATATATGAAGGTAAAATCATCAAAATGTACATTAAGCAGCTTTAAAAGTAGTCATTATGCAAACAGAATGGCCTTTATACCTTGAATGTTTTTATGTAAAGACTGAATCTGTAAGATTACTACTAGTATTTACAGATGGTATTGTCGTGGATTTTAAAGTACCTGGTGGAATTACTCAATTACAAGTACCTCAAAACACCCAACTACAAGAGCTTGAGACTGTAAATGGCAGGATACAAGGACTCTGTCATCGTTGCTTGTGGTCAATTTCCATTTTTTGGCATAATCACGTATATCCTCACATGAGTGACTTGAAAAATCTGTCTAACTCTCAGGTACAGTTTTATATTGATTTGCTGATTTCATATAGGAAATTAATTCTTAAAGATATCATTGTATCAATATCTCCATCATTCCGGTCCAAAAACCTAAACCTGTCTACAATTCTGAAGACTCGACTGCTCATATCCCTTTTTCACTAAAAGGGATGCCCACTAAAATGTCTTCCCTGCGGAAAAAAACAGCATAAACCAGCACCAAAACACAACATGCTGGTCTTGCTGGTGACCAGTTTTGGTGCTGGTCTGTGCTGTTTTTTTCAGCAGGGTTATCTGAGATTCAATAAACATGTCTATAACTTCTTCTTAACAAAATGTCAGGATAAGTGATTCCAGCAGGTTTTTAGAGCTATTTTAAGCATTGTATTGGAATAATATCATGAATTGCAAATTATTAAGGGCAGGATAGTTGTGACATAAAATATTCATGTTGTTCCATGCCTACTCGAGAGTACATTCACTTATACGTTCCACCTCTTAAAGCAAATCAATATCAAGAAAAGGATGATCTCATGTATCTTATATTTGCTGGCCTTGCTTTTAAGAAACACATTACAGCAGCACATCTTGTGGTTGGTTTTGGTTGTAAACATTAACATTCCCTCTGATTCAAAATGGCTGTTACAATTACATTATTCCCTTGAAAAAAAATCCTGTTGACTAAACTAGTGGAGCGATGCCTGCCTGTGGGCCTCTCTGTCCAACACTTATTAACTCAATCATAACTCAATATTCAGAGTATATTAAATAAATCATATTTAATAATAAATCATGATTTAGCTGTGTTAGCTAAAGTAAGCTAGGCTACACTTAGCCGTTAGCAGACTCACTGCACAGGGGGCTGCTCTGGATGGTCCCTGAAGATAACACCAGGGGAGAACTGGGGACACCGTGGTCTGAACTGGAAGGACCTGCGGCAACAATCACAGTTTTTGTCGATATAGATCTCTGTAGTGATAAATAATATATTAGTCAAGAAGCTAATTCAATATTCTGACTGCATGTGTTACCAGTTGACGCGGTCATTTCAAGCCACTCGAGGCCGGAGCTGGGTTCTGTTACAACGGGTACTTGTGGACTGGGAGACCACGGCGGCCTCAGAAACCGACTAGCAGGTGAGGTGTGAGGGTAAACTCATGAAATTCGACTCGAGCCCATTAAAATGAGGCGTAATTGTATGATTAAATTATTGTCAATGAAATCTTAAAGATTCCTTCACTGCCTGAAACCTGAACATGTAGCTAGCAGGCTGGGCGCGTGTCGATAGAGATGATTAGCCAGTTAGGAGGTTAACGAAGGTGCGATGGTGTTCGAGCCCTCAGTGCGGCCTGACAGGCTCAGCACAGCAGTGAGGAGATGTACAGGTGATTTCTACATACTAATACATTCCCCTATCATCATATATTTAAAAATTTAAAAACGTACAGCATTAATCACATTTTTTTGATTAAAGGACAAGTTCACCCAAAAGTGAAACTTCAGTCATTCTCTACTCAACCCTCATGCGGGGAAAAGTCGAGGAAAGTTTTACGGTCCACGAAACACTTTCAGGAGCTTCCCATCAAAACAGCGTTGCAGAATTCTCCTAAACAACTGAAGTAGATGGGAACTTGTTTTAAAACCTTTTTTTTTAAAAAAAAAAAAAAAAAAGGTTTTAATTTAAAAAAAACATTAAATGGTGCCATAAGTCCTGAGATCCCAAATAGATTTGAAGGAAACTCATTTACACCCTTTTAAAGCTGAAATCTCAACTGTAGCTGCCAAGCTAAAAGCATAGAATGCATGCATTTGGCTCTGCATCGAATGTGTTAAAAGGGTCTTTTAAGTTTATTTTTTTAGATCAATTTGGTATCCAGGCGCTTCCAGAGATTACTCTAGACGAGCTGGATGGAGCCATTTTCTTTAAGTGTGTTTTATGTCGTTTCTACTTCAGCTGTTCAGGAGAACGCCGCAACACTGTTTTTGCTGTGAAGCTCCAGTAATGTTTTATGAACTACAAAACTTCAGCCGAGTTCCCACCGACATGGGGGCGAGTAGATACAAGACAACATTTTCATTTTTGGGTGAACTTCTCCTTTAAAGCTGAATGAACCCTGTTGGGTTTTATCAAGAAAGCTTCGTATGGACCGGATAGACACAGATTTGCCTGTTACCACCACCACACTCCAATAATCTTAGTAATTTTTAAAATAATTTAAAAAAGATCATTTGATTTTATATCTACCAATTTAACTATCCCTCTAACCTGCAGAAGTGGCACAGTTGTCTTGAGTTATTCCCTTGAAGTCCCACTAGAGGGTGTTAGATAGCTGTAAGAAGTCATTTGAGGCACTCCACTAATGTCTGTTGGAGGGCTTACAGTAATAAACCAGTAGCTGTGATCTCTGCAGACACTTGCAGGGGCAGGGATGAAAAACACGAATCCAAACCAACAAGGCCACAGAGGGGCTGCGCTCAATGATAGGTGGGGCAGTTGCAGCACAGAGGGCCAAGCCAGCCATGAAAAGACCACACAAAGCATACATCTTTTAATATATTATTCATTTTTGGCTAAACAGAATCAGTTTAGTTATTCCTTTCTTTGTTAGGTAATGAATGGAAAGAGGATGCCTTGTGATAAAACAGTAACATCAGGCCCCTGCCCTCATGCACCTCTTCTGTACACAGTATTAAACAGGGTCAAGCTGGGTCTGTTTGGAGATATTTGATCCGTGCACCCCCTGCCATTCCACTCATCTCGAACACACTTGACACAGAAATAAAAAAAAACTACGTGTGAACAAAGTAAACCACTAGCTCACCCAGATGCATGATCACAGATATATTACAGATTACATTTTATTGATTCCCCCCCACCCCCCCGTATCCCTTACACACACTCCCTTCCCTCAGTGTCTTTCCTTCACACAAACTCACTCCCAACCCCAGCAGCCCGACAGATCACACCAACGTCCTACTTAATCCACATCCCACCTCTGCAACCAAGTGCTGCTATTTGGATAGATGCAAAGAGGAGGAGAGAGACCCGGGGGGGGGGCGACAAACAAGAAAAGCATGTGTGTAGTGCAGCATGTAGACATTTTGATCGTGTCCATAGAGGAAGCCACACATTTAGAGACACAGAATGGAAAATGACAATCCCGACACATACAGTCCTTTAAGATGATGCAAAACAAACAGTTGAAATGTTTCATAATCATCTAAAATGAATCCCTTTAGAGTGCTAGTCATGAGCAGATGTATTCATCAATATTTTAGAAACAGAAAAAACCTGCTTTTCCCTGAATAACCCAGTCGTAGGATAGAGCATCACACAACACAAAAGAAGTGGTGCACTCCAAACACATGCAGCACTGCAGGTAGGAGGCGAAGGATAAATCCATAGCAACACAGCAGCTCTTTACTGTGTGTGCCTCTGTTCATTGTTCTCGTTTACTTTTCATCTTCTTGCTGTAGCTCGCTTTCCCTCGGCTTGCTTGCTTGCTGTGGGTAAGGAGGTGCTGTACAGTGCACTGTACAGTCTGAGCCTATTGGGAACATGCTGCTGACTCAGCCCAGGCCACTGCATTCATCTATCTGCACTGCAGTGCTGTCTCTGCTTACCCCCTCCCTCCCATCTCCTTCCCTTATTCAGTGCGCCACCTTACACACACACACGCAGAGAGGAGGGGGGAGGAAGGAAAGAAACACACATGCATGCACATACACACACACACACACACACACACCTACTTTTACAGTCATTTCAGTGCTGTTGCACTATGACACACCCAACCACATCAGCTCAAACAATAGTCCCTCTCCGGTGTTATAAAAACATGAAAAAAGACGATGTAATTGGGCTATTTCTGAGGTTTCTGAACAATCTTGGTCTCTAATTGTCCTGTGTGATTTTTTCCAACTTTTTCTCTGCCCTGTTTGCAACTCATATAAGCAATTCTAGCGATTACTGGTGCATAACACAAAAACACAAGTCACCTTCTTCAGCGTGTCCCCACATCGCTTGAAATCTAGAGTATCTGTATCCTCACAGTAATCACAGTTCATGATGTAAACAAGCAACTCAAACATCCATTGTCAGACACTGTGGAACATATTCTGTGTGATAGAGTGACAGTCATTAAGGTTTAAGTCCAAAAACGACACCAGCCAGAGGTGTAACTGGAAGGCTGCTTTATTGTTTGGAAATAGATTCGTGCTCAAATGAAGATATTCTTTCACTGATTCTCATTTTATTGTCCCATGTGGTTGTGCAACACACGTCCTCTCTCTGACTGTATTAGTGGCAAGAGATAATGACAGTCAAAACTTGTTTTTTTTTCTCATTATTAGCCTATTTTCAGGAAAGAAAAGATTTTTTTTTTTTTTTCTCAGTCATGCTACAAAAGAATGGCCTCATATACCGATTGGTAAAACCAACATTTGGAAATGAACAGAAGTGTAAAACAGAAGGCAAGCTGTTCTCTTACTAGCCCGAAGAGCCAGTAAACAGAACACACAGAGAGAGCACTTGTACTACATGACTCTACAAGATGTTAGTCCAGACAGTCTAATCTAGGCGGTGAGTTTTCAGTTTACAAGTTAATTTCGAACCCAATACATCGTTTCTGTCGTGCTCCGTTTTTGATTCACTCCCATGGGTTTTGAGATCCTCGTTGCTGATTTTTATTGACAGACTAAATAGGAAGCTAAAAAGGCACGTGCCGTTAAGAGATATTGCACCATAAACAAACACACAGACAGTTAAGACAACTAACCCTTAAATCATTAGATATATCATATCGAAAGTGACAGCAAAAATTAAAGATCAACTCCAAACTGCAGCAGTGTGTTGAGGGGGAGGAAACATGGAGGAGGGTTTGAGCTGAAACGAGCAAAAACTTTTTGTCACACGAAGTGAGCTGTGACACAAAAGGCTATGAGTGTGTGTGCGCGTGTTAAGTGTGTCTGTCTGCATCTGTGTGTGTCTCTGTGTGTGTGTGTACATTATAGGAAACTAGGGGCAAGACATCTTCACACATGTACAAAAGGGTATGCTGGTAGTGCAATCCTCTCACCAATGCAGGCTCCACAATTCTCAGCAAGCAGCCAGTACAACACCATGCATTGTACGCTCGTACCCAGTATGCAGAAGTCCTGGGCAGGCCAGAGTTTTGGTTATTCTCTGAACATACCACACAAAGAAAGAAGCATGATCAGTTACACTCTGTGGTTCTGGTATCACCTCAATGCAAGGAGTGGACAGGAGAGTATATATACTATATATATATGTACGGTAGGATATATATATATAATATATATGTAATATATCTCTGTATATGTATGTATTGATTTATACAGGTTTTTTTTAAAATACAACTTCTGCTTTTTAATATAGATTCTTTTAGCTTACTCCCCTCTTTTTTGTGAAAAGTGACTCAAAAAAATCTACTCCATCTAACAAATGTGTCACAGCCTAACAAGTGTGACAAGGGGTGTCAGCTGGAAGCCATTCTATTTACGGTTATTAATATTTAGTGTTAGATTAATAGCTGTAGTTTTTTAGGTACTCCTGTATTTACAAAAAACTACACATGCCGTTAAAATAAAATAATATATTACATTATTTATAGTTTCTTAAAAAGTCCATTCTTAGCTTTTGCAGTTTGTGCCGCATAGAACATAGCCTGAACTGTGTTTATGTTATTATAATTTTTTTTTTTTTTTTACCGAATGGATGTTTGTGTGTCTTTTTTTATTTATTTTTTCGAGATTTCTTTCTGTAAATACGCATCCGTGTATCCATGGTGATCTTGGGAGAAAATGGACGGCAGTAGCTTTTATGCTTATCATTCAGAGTTTTTATTTGGTTCAAGTTAACACCCACACTGATTTTGGAGATCTCATGCAGCAACTGGACCATAGAACTTGAGAACGGATGAGGGAGTTATTCATAAACAGGAAGTGACATCACTGCACAACAGGGAGTGCAAAAGCCGTGGTGTGGCGCTTAGGCTCACAGTACCATAAGAAGAATGCATCCAGTGCTCTGTTGGTTATTTGGTATTTGTTACGCAGTAGAGCAATGTGAAGAAAAATGGCAAATGAGAGGCTCAGAGCACTTGTCGTTGTTAAATACTGAAATCTGGGGCCTATCCACTGAGCATGCCACTGCTGCTAAGTGTGCTGCTCAAACCAACATATCCCAATTCACTCTCATGACATCTCCTCACAGTGTTTCCTGTATCTGTGATTGCTATCGGGGTGAACATATTATTATTTATGTTACTGAAATGAATTGAGACCAGACTACAGTCCATAATGACTTAACCACAAATGTAATCTGCTATCAATAGAAACGCCGCCATTACAAGCAAGCGAAATGTTGCTGTTTCACTGAGATGCTTCTAGCCCTATAATTCTAAGCGTCAAAAGCAGGAAGCGCCAAACTGGCCCCTGACCGGGCGGCTGCCAGATTAAGGCCGCCAGCCGAGATCATTGTCCATCAACATGGCATAAAACACAAAAGAGTAAAACATGATTTCATTAAATACTCCCATCACATTCACTTGCATTTTGTTGCAGAGCTCATAATAGTACATCTATAATATCTCCTGAGAAAAAGGGATGAATTATTCAAGCATTGCATACATTTCTAGGGTCTCTCTGTCTAATAATGACAGCGAAAAAACTGAATGGGCAGGGCATACTTCACCCAATCCCACTCCATGGACAAAGGGCAACAAGGGATAACAAGGCAGATCTCTTTGGCTTCTCCACACACAATGTTCTCATCACCCAAACATCATTTCAGTTTCTCATTAAAACAGGACACTACTAACACCCAACAAACATGTTTCCCGAACAAGACCATCTCCCTCGACGTCACCTTAGATGTGGCTTATAAAAGCGTGTAAAGTAAGACTCATTACCCACCAAAACATGAAAAGTACATCGGGGAATAAAATAATAATTAAAAAAAACACATACAAATGAGCTACACAACATTAAATGATGTAAACTGAACAATAAAACTTTTCTCAGCCCTCAGAAAGGTTGAACCACTCGTAGAGAAACATCAGAAATAGAAAGGAGTTTGCCGTACCCGTGAAATCCCCACAAACCGCTTAGAATCGACAGTAGGACTCCCAAAATGCCCGCTCACACACAACTAAAGGCAGATGGTATGGAACATTACATAGGTGCATACAAATCATAAACATAAGCTTTTTAGTTTCAAAGTGTTGCGCCCTTGAAAACATTACAGTCCAAATTAACAAACATTTCAGTCCCATGACACGCACAGTCACCAGTTCTCCACATCTTGCACACTCAATCTCCAGAGCAGCAAATAATTGTTTGGATTTCACCCACTCATCCACTCACATTATTTACCAAGATATATTCCATTCTTCTGTCTATAGAGGCAACAGTTTAAACATCACTTGAAATGTGTTGAGTAATGACACACAAATTCGGATCCATTTTAGATGACCAACCCCCATATCACTTATCTTTGTTAAACAAATTACTCTGAACTCTGAGCTTTCAAATTTCGACAATGTCTCGATCTTACTGTCGAGCCACTGTTGTGGTCTGAGTATTAGTGTCTTGTGGACTATGATAATTCATGCAAGATTTCTGATCAAAACATGCCATCATGCAAGTCATTTCTATGCATTGAACAAGCACAATTATTTATGTATTTGTTTGGAAATCTTTCTGAGTAAATGTAAGCCCTTGGCCCGAGTTGACCCCATAATAAACAGACCCTTAACCAATTGGTGTGAAAGCCCATGTAAAAAAAGCGTTTTTCGATGTGGGTATAACAAAGATAAAATGAGTAGAAGAGTTAAGTGACATGGGCAAAATGTTGAATATTGTTCTTTTTTTGTCTGTTTGCATTTTTGCTGCTCAAATGAACAATTTTTCTAGCTTTAATAAAACAGAAAAGTATTTCCAACGCTCTGTCATTTGTGTCTTTCACTCACCAGTCATCCCTCTGTTTGCTCTTATAGAGTGAGTGTTTCATTTCGCTCCTCTATACAATTCAGTACGAAATGACACACAACCACTGCATTTAAGAGGACAATTCTTCAGCATCAAGCAGCATCCTTGTTTTTTCTTCCATAGGAATCCATTACTTGCATCCAGGGGCTGAATTCCTTTAGTGTTTTTTTTCATTCTACCTCTTGGTGTAGAGTCACATGTCTTATCTGTAGACCAGTGGCAGACACAGACATTTCCTTGTCTGTTTTTCATTCCCTTTTGTTAAGATCAGTAGTCTAGATACAACAATGTCACACAGTATGCTGATTATGTTTGGTTTGACTGAAGTTCAAGAGTCTTCAAGCTGTAACAGACCAAGCTGCTTCCTTCTGCATCAATATAAGAATGAAGTCTGTAAACAAAATTATTGAATATTATTATTTTTTTCTGACTTGCAAATGAAATAATCTGTACATCTGTGTGGGTGAGTTTCCTCTCGCTTTGCTTGAAGTTACATTATTATATTTTTTACTGTTATTACTGTGATTATTATTCCAACGCTCTAACATTTAGATTCCCTGATGTCTTTTTGGTTTCTTCCTTTCTCTTTCTTCCCTCCCTTGCCCTCATTGTTGTCATCCTGTTTCTCCTTGTCAGGTTTGGTTACACTGTCATAAGAGGGCAGGGAGGCAGTTGAGGGAGTACCCTCCTTCTTTTCCTGTTCCTGATTGTTCCCACCATTCTCCACTTTGTTATTGGCTGGTTTGCGCTTACAGACAAAACCCCGCCTCGCCAGGTAGGAGCGGTAGGCCCTTTGAATGATTCTGGCGGACACATCCTCCTGCTTGCGCCTCAGAGTGGTGGTGATCGGCTCGTAAGAGACCTTGGAGGGATTGGCTGCCACAAAACGCTCCTCCATTTGTTGCCTCAACATGTCCAACTCGCCACTGTCACCCAGCACACGCTTAGTGAAGGCAAACAGGATGTCCAGGCAGTGGATCCGGTCGCCACTCACCATAGGCATGTCCATGGCGATAAGTTCAATGGTGTTGGGCTTGGGTACTCGGAGTGGGTGTTCAAGTGCATCAGCAAAGTCAGAAAGCTTGGCATAGGTGATGAACTGGGAGGCATCCGGATCAAACTTCTCCCAAATCTCATAAAAGGTCTCAAAGTCGTCCTCACTGAGCGGGTCGGCACTCTCCTCTGTGGCCACGCTGAAGTTCTCCAGGATGATGGCGATGTACATGTTGACCACAATGAGGAAAGAAATGATGATGTACATCACAAAGAAGAAGATGCCCACAGATGGGTTGCCACAGTCTCCCGTGGCAGGGGTGCCGGCATTCTCCAAATAGGGGTCACAGTCAGGAGGGTAGTTAAGAATGGGCAGTAGCAGGCCGTCCCAGCCAGCTGACGTGGTGATCATAAACAGGATGATCATACTGTTGCCGAAGGTCTCAAAGTTGTACATGTCATCGATTCCAGCCCCGTGTTTCACATAGCCAAAGTTGGACATGCCAAAGATGGAGAAAATGAACATAACCAGGAAAAGTAGTAGACCGATATTGAACAAGGCAGGAAGTGACATCATGAGGGCAAACAGTAGAGTTCTGATTCCTTTGGCGCCCTTGATAAGACGCAGAATCCTGCCGATACGAGCCAGACGAATCACCCTGAAGAGTGTTGGTGACACAAAGTACTTCTCAATCAAGTCAGCCAGAAACATTCCTAAAGGGAGCAAAAAGAGACACAAAATACATTTGTTAAAATATAGAATATTTTATTGCTGAAACGCCGTCCACTGACGAGATACGCAATACACATTCATGACAACAAGTAAGAACATCACAATCATAGTCGGGCTGTCCAAAAGTTACGGCAATGGTAGAAGCTGCAAACCACTCAGGTCAGTTCTAATTCATAGTTTTGTGCAAGTTGAGGAACAAGTCAAGAAGGCTACAAAGGGATTGATTATGGTTCATGCTGCCAGTGCTCAGTGTAACTAGCATAAGTAACAACAAATCATTAATGTGTTGGCAGCACTTTTAAGGCCTCGGAAGCGTTATTTAAGTGGACGCAGCAAACATAACAGTGTTAGTAGTATTCACTCGATAAAGTGGCCAACTAAGAACATTTTTAAATGATGGATACCAATCACTATAAGAAAGACAATTAGAGGCCTGTTGCCATGGAAAACTCTAGTTCCGGTGGGTTAGTGTTAGGGTCGCACGCACCTATAATTTGCGTAAGAGATCATGGAGGCTAGGAATACGCTGGATATGCAGTATTTTTTCGGTAGAAATTATACATGTCCAAAAATATAACTGAAAACATCCATAAATAATACTGTCTGTTAAGTAATTTTAATGTGTAAAAAAAACAAACTTTCCCCTTAAACTCAAATCCATCTGGAAAAGAAATAGCAACAGTTTGTTCTTTTACCTCCAATTAGTTTATTAAAAAAACTAAAATACTTTCTTCCACTTTTCACTGGCTCATTTAATATTTTGGCTTTACTGTTTTTTAGTCTTATATTTTTTTTCCTTATGCATGAAAAATCCTATTGAATACTTGCCCACAATTGAAAGGATGACCACAACCACATCAAAGATGTTCCAGCCGTTAGTGAAGTAGTAGTGACGCAGCGAAAACAGCTTCAATAAAAACTCCCCAGTGAAGACCACAATGAAGACGAAGTTGACCCAGTAAAGCACTTCCTCTGTCTCCCTTGACTGATCGTCTGTCTCAACCATCATGGTGACCATGTTGAGGCAGATGAGGATCATGATGGAGATGTCGAACACCTGCTGCGTCACAAAGTCAAACACCATGCCCTGGATCTTGTTCTGGAGAGAAAGGAAGGAAGCAAAAGAGGGATATTAGGAGTCATTTTTAATACAATTATAATTACAATTTCATTGATGTTGAAGATGAAGGGAGCAAAATAATATTAACCTGAGGCCTGGGTATTGGTTTCTGCGGCTTCTTTGACCCCAGTTTTTTCATGGCATTGTAGTATTTCTTCTGCTCTTCCGTCATGAAGATATCCTGACCTCCAAAGTGAAGGGACAAAAACAAATTGGTTACAATCTGGAGTTAGGATTTCGACCACTCATCCCTGTACTAACCCTAATATAGTTGAACATAAATGCTCATTTGACTGTATTCATTTACAATTCTCAGATTTGAGGTAAATCAGAAACTAAAGAGACACAGAAGACACTACTGAATATAGCTTAGCTTAGCACAAACACTGTAAGCAGGGGAGACAGCTAGCCTGACTGTGTCTAAAACTTACAAAATCCCTGGAAGAAATGTAATATCAATCTTGCTGTGTAATGCACCTTTCGCACAAGATAACAAACTCACTAATGTTTTTTTGTTTTTTGTCTTCGGTGGAAAATGATAAAATCTGCATTAATTTCCAGGTCAGATTAGTCACCTAGAAGTGGTGGGTATTTATTAGCTCCAGTTCTGAATAGCAGTGATTGAAATATGACAGATGCGTGCACACTAAAGTTTGCTTGAATGTTTTCTCAAACATCTTCCACGCGGTGTTAAGTTTACTTTGTACGGTTGCCAGTTTTTGGGTGCGTTTCGGCCATCAAATGTGACACATCAGGAAAAACTAAAGCAAATAGCAAATTTGTTTACAGTCAATGGAAAAGGAGTCAATCGCCTTTTCCCCCGCATTTTAAAAACTCGCCTATAGACTCTCATTTTTGTAAAAACTGTTGGCTTAAGTGGTATTTAGAAAACAAATGAGCGTATTTCCCAAAATGTTAAACTATTCCTTTGAATCATCTGCTTGTTCTCAGAAGATGAAAGTGAGGAAAATAAATCTTATCTTTTTCTTTTGTTGATTGAAGTTATCAATGATGACACCAATAAAGAGGTTTAAGGTGAAGAAGGACCCGAAGATGATGAAGATGACAAAGTAGATGTACATGTACAAGTTGTCCTCGTAAACAGGCTGGTCCTCCACCTGTACAGTAGAATAAGTAAGAAATGCGTACAAAACTGCTCTATACATTGATATGGAAGTCTAGAGTTTAAAATGACAAGAAGCTTACCTTTCTAGAATCTATCGCTGCATACATAATGTCCATCCAGCCTTTGAATGTTGCCTGTTAGGCAGGCAGACACATTGCGTGAGTAAACAGACTGCTATGAGAGGAGGGAAACGAATAAGAAGTGACAGTAAAGGTTTCTCACCACTTGCAGAAGTGCCAGGTATCCTGCACCCACGTTGTCAAAATTGATCTTGACGTTTTTCCATCGAACTTCGCTGTAGTTTGCATTAATGAATGCGAAACACTCCGTTTTGTTGTTGACGACATCGGGGAGGAAGTACTCCTCAGCTGTCTCGTTGAAACAGTAGTAATACTTTCCAGCAAACAGGTTGACACCCATGATGCTGAAGATGAGCCAGAAGATGAGACACACCAACAGCACGTTCATGATGGAGGGAATTGCACCCACCAAGGCGTTCACCACAACCTGAAGAGAAGAGCAAGGTAACACAGCCACTGTGACTTCACAATTACACACCAGCTGCATGGCTAGGTTCACACTGAAGAACATCAACACATACATTCATAGAAATGCACATTCATTTTCTCCATTAGAGGCTCTAGGTGTGTTATCTGAATTCTTGGCACAGGATGAAGCCCGTCACAAAATAAAAGGGCGCAGCTCATGGTTTTGGCACACCATCATGAGTTATTATGAGTTCATGAGTTTTTTACTGAAGATGAAGAGACAACAAAATAAGACTACAATTTCTCCAAATAAGTCAATAACTGCGTTACGTGTATCCTTATATTCCACTCATAATCATAGTAATAGCCCAATCAGAATGAAATGCATTATGTGACCACCTTAATCAGAAGAGACTGGCCCAATCCAGCCGGAACAGAATGAATTTGTAAACGAGTATGAGGAGTCCATTGACAATTTTCTGCAAATATTCTAAGCTTCAAATTTATATTCATATTCATTCATATGCACGTTCACGAGTGCCTCGTCTAAGTGCCTCTCTCCACTCCACCGCTAACAGAGAGAACAGCAGTGTACTAACCTAAACTAACAAGCAGGTTCCACCGCAACACAGAAGTTCCACTGAGCTCCTTTAAGTTGGAATCTCTAAGCAGAATGTTTTCGATGTGGTCAAATAAATTCTATTCTAGCTATTCTTGAAACATTGTTTTTTTCTTTTCAGTTTTGGCGCAAAATTTGAATAATGGAAAAAATGTGGTCACTTTTTTGCAATCAGATTTTTATCTACGCAAAATGAAACTGAAAAATAACAATGTCCAGTTAACAATCGTTTTCACTTAGATTTCTGAAGTAGCACAAGGGCATACATTAATGAATGACCCTTAATTGCGCCCTCTGGCATGCACTTATGATCAATTATGTTGCAATCAATTTTTCAGCTTGACATTCAAATTATCCCATTTTTGTCTTTTGCCATCATATACAGTATTTACCTAGTTAATGCTGAGGATCCCTGAACAATGACCGTGTATAACTGCTACAGAGTTATAAATATTGCCAAATGACTATATGAGTGTGACTTATATAAACTATTCTGCACTGAAGCAGTGTGGGCATGTTGGAGGAGGTAAAGGAGCTCAAGGAGTAGGTCATATGAATGTGCATTTCCGAACACAGAGGAGCCATGGAAACAGAAAGCCAAATAAACCAAAAACCATATAAGCAAACATCAAATGTGGAAAACAGCTTTTCTTTTCATTTTCTATGTAACAATATAAAGACGAAGCATCCATACGATCAGTTAATACAACTATTGCAAAATGGTAATCAATAATCATGGTGATGATGACAATCACTGAGGAGTGGTGAGCAAGGATGGCAAGGGAGGGGGGGTATGCAACCAGAAGTTTGTTGATCTTCCAGTGTGACAATGCCAAAGCCAAACTGTGATAAGATCAGATAAAAGGACGCTTGAGGCAGAGGGACAGCCAGAGGATGCTGAGCTCAGACACTGACAAGATTGATTTTTCTGCCCAGCAACAACCAGAGCTTGATCCGATCCATCACACACTGAAATAGTGATCAGAAAAAGCCGAAATATCATCGCCAAAAGAAAACACTAAAAACACACAGTTAAGAACAGATTAGTCGAGTGTGTGCATACTGTACAACTGTAAATTAATTTCTTCATCATTATGTTTGTGTGACTCTGCAGCTCAGCAGTGTAGACATTTTAGCAGGTATCAGGCTTATTCAGTCTACATTAGCCCTGTCCTGTGATTTGGTTTCAACAGTTTTTGTGTGATGTTTCAAACCAACCTCTAGTTGTTGTCTCAGCTGGTACTGAATACTTCAGAGCTGAGCATTTTTTTTAGAACGTGCTGCATCATTCAGGCCAAAAACCCTGTTCTGGTCTTGCATTTTATAAGGCAAGGGACAGATTTTCTAAGGAGTTTTCTTAATATTTCGAAAGGATAAATCACTGCATATTGCCTTAACATAGCGCTTTTAATATATGAAATGAAATATGATAAATCAAATCAGATGTATTATGACCATCTGAGATGATCTGCATCCATGCAAAAAGCTTCTCATTGATAAAAGCTAAAAGAAATTTCCCTCATTCTTCTATATTGCCAACTCCAGCATGCTTTTATTTAATCAGCATGCAAGAAGGACCAGCTGCCTGGTATCTTAGGCCTTACCCTCATCCCTTCAAAACGTGACAGGGCCCTGAGGGGTCTCAAGGCCCTCAGTGTCCTGAGTGATTTAATCGGGCCTAGATCGGAGTAGCCCAACGCATTAGCTATAAGGCTGACTATAGACACCTACACAGATAGGGACAGAAGGAGAGGAAAGACAGAGGCAAGGAAGAGAGGACCCACAGTGTTAGAGGGGATATAGAGAGAAAGGTGGGCCCTATAGATACTGTAAGGATGGCTGAATGGATGTATACAGATATATATAAGTACATATATAGTTTCTATATGTGTAAGTATATGTATCTATATATCATACGGTCAAACAGGGGTTATTACAATAGACAAGGGTCAATAAAGTGTACATGACCAAAGTTTTCTTTTTTCTTTTTTTGCTTATGTTTGCGTTTGGTTTAGTTTGGCAAGCCAGTCTAGCGTTATAACCAGCTTTACAGCACAGTGAGCACACCTGGAAAGAAACTTGTGGTTGACACAGTGAGAGGGAGAGAAGATAAAGAGTCAAACAAAGGGAAAAAATCAGAGGAGAGATGTATTCACAAACACTAAATCAATGTGACACAATAATATACACACAGTACACAGTACAAAACATTACAGTTTCCACACCAGAGAGCATCTCACTTAAAGGTGGGGAGAGAAAAAACGCAGAAGGTTGAGGACAACTTTCAGGGTTAGAAGAGAGAGGATAACCTGTGAAAGTAGGAGTCCCAACACAGCACACAAACCTTACCCTGGACCCTCAAACACCGACCCCCTCAGTCCCTCTCGACAGCTGCACAACGTCTCTCTTAACTTAAAGAGAGACACAGTTAGAGGCACCTGCTGTGAGAGAGAGGACAGGCCAATATTAGGGATGAGATTTGTATGGAAGGTCAGGAGAAGATATCTGCACAACACATGGGCCAATTTAAACTATACTGAGATTGAGGGTTTGACAAGCAGTGGATCCAAACCTCATAACCAGGGGAGTTTCAGTCCTTTATCACATGCCATAAATTGGACTTCTAACAATAAATTGGGGGAAAACCCAGTGGTGGACTTCATAAGAAGTACTAATGCCAGAGTGTGGAAATAAAAGTCCTGAATTCAAAAGTGGACTCTTTCCAGCCCAGTGCCTCGACGTGCTATTATTAGTGACGCCACTGTTGCAACTACAACTGGATCGCTACATGTTTTTTCCACTTTTTAATTATGTATGTGAGAAGGCTGTCCACTGTTCTTTACCAAATTATCTAAATGAGTAAGACAGAAGACATGAAAAAGATTCACAAGCCATGGACAGGAGAGGTAATGACATAAAGGGGATTATTCTATACACCTGTGGTCTGAAGCAAGTGCTGCTAGGTAGTGTATGAGTGTGTCTTCCCCTAGTCCAACTTTGGTGAGGTGTACCCCACCATTCATCATGTTTACCACAAAGCCAGTTGTATTTATATGTAATACTGTATGGTGTATACTGTCTATTGTTCATAATGTTGAAATGAAATAAAACCTACAAAGCAACTGAGCTCCATTGAGCCATGTATCTGTGTGTCCTTGTGAGCTCTGATAAACTTCCACACACTTCAAGCACTTGTGCATTGTGGCAGTCGATGGCAACACATAACATGACACGTGTGGCCTTTGGAAAACCAACACGAACATAACATACATCAGCTCTTTCTTATCACGCCTCACATGACAAGGATGTTAATATTGAATAACAGACATATTGGCACCTCACAGTCGCGAAAGGTGGAAAATTGATGTTAAAAGGATAATGGACAACTTACCAGCTAATGCATGTCTCAGGACAACATAAGACACATCATCAAATACATGTGAGAGGATTAGGACAACAAGAAAAAAACATCTGAATTGTAAGTTAAAAAAATCAGAGGTTGTTTGGTAATTGTTTAGACTAGTATAGAAAAGGTGTATGTCAAATCATTTTTGACATTATTTAGGTCACGCACAATCCATGATAGCAGATACAGCCGTACTTGATTATTAACCAGTTATCTCTTATCAATTCTTCACTAGTTTTTGCCTAATTTGAAAAAAAATAGTGGACGATGCTGTATAATCAAAAGACTGCTTTTTTCCCTTCCTCTTCATTATATTCATATATATATTTCTGAGATGAATTTTTCTCATGGCCCCATTCCTCCAGAAGACCACAATAATAACACAGTACCACAACAATTAAAGACAGCAATAAAAAGACACCTTTTAGTTCCTGGAAAAGTGTCACTTTTTCTTACAGCAGTGGAAGGTGCAATCTGTAAAATTTTTAGTTGAAAAGATTAAAAAATGACTCAAATTGTCAACAGAATGTAAAAAATAACAATCTTGATGGTCATGATATCTGTGTTTCGTGCTGCAGAGATATCTACAGAAAACTCTAGCCGGGTAGCCCCAGCCTGTCCGATCCAAGCACTCCCCTGGTGCTCTGAGCTAGTCTGAACCACTAGATGCAGGACTAACCAAGCTAACTAGCTAACAGCAGCTATAGTTAGCAGCAGTCAGCAGGTGCCCTGGTGCTAAGCTACCCCACTGTTGTTTGGGATATGAATAAGACAGTTGGCCAAATCTTACATATTGCACCCTGAATATGACCTCATTGTGCACAATGGTATTAACATAAAATATTTGTGTGTCCTCCCTCTTCTTAACTGACGTCCCCTTGGCTTTCAGTAATAACAATTTTATGCTGTTTTATGTTCCAACCTAAATTCCTGTTTCAACAGGAAAAACATTAAGGGTACAACCAGACAGAACATGGCGAAGCTGCCACTTCCCACACTCAGCTGCATTTGGAAAGGATCAATCACGCTGTTGTTGCAAATGCAGTCCAGTATTGCTTCTGCAGTTGTTGCAGTTTCGTTTCACAAATGGTACAAATCTGAACAGAAGCTACATCTGAAGCGCATTTTATGTCAGCAGCAAAACAAGCTGTATTAAATGAACGTCACACATGATTGGTTACTGCACAATTATGTTCCACCCCTTTGGGTCACAAGATAATTATAAAACTTAGTCCACCATGTTTCCTTTCTGTCTCCCGACTATCTGTTATCCTTCTTCACACATGCATTACAAAAGCAATGTGAGTTAACAGCTTTGTCTAGCTTGCCACGTCTGGTCTGGCTGTATTTTAAGGAAATAAGAACCCCATTTCATGGAGCCTTTAAGCAGGCCATGTAATGTGTATTTCCCTTCCGCTAAGTCCAGACACAGGAAGAAATTCAAGTGAGAAACTCATCATGCACAAACGACAGGAAAGGACAAACCATATGTGCGCAGTAGTAACTGTCAGATGGGAATGACTCAGCAGTCTAGAGCTACACAAGAGCTCTGAAACACACCGGGGTTTATTTACTGTGTCAGGGCTGCTGTTGTGCTGCTGTCATGGGGCCCAAACGTGGACTGTGACGAAAACATACCTTTTATCAACTGAATGGTAATACCACATTATAAGTCCACTTTCACTGTAAAGATCTTGTGAACAGTGGTGTTTCTACACAATACAATACAATACTGACTTCATAGCAATGTCACCTCATTTACAACAGTTTAAAGTTGCAGAATTTTAATGACCGCATGGTCCACAGAGCACAGCTGGAATATCACATAGTTAATTAATCGATTTTGTCTGTTGAGCTACAACCATTTAATACTTTGTTACATAAGACATATAGGTATTAAACCCAAATATTGACTCAAGAAGTAAGAAAACAGCAAAAATGATCAGAACTTTGTTCTCCAAAGTTAAATTTAAGGAATAGACTTTGTCTTTCAGGTTCTGGGACATTTGGTCTACAGGACAATTATTTCTATAGAGTCAGACTAATACGTTAGGCGTTATCCAAAATGTAGAGATCATTTTCTGTGATAAAAGGTCACAATCGGTGTTTTGTTTTTTCATCTAACCAGTGGATTTTACATGAATGCCGCCATCATCACTGCTGGATCCTCATCGGAGCCAGTAGATGATTTCTACTGAGTGGTGTTTTGAGCAGAATTTATTGGTCATCTCTGACATCATCTCTTGGCATGGATCAAATCTGGTACTGAACGATACGTGTAGCATTTTTTCACACGTGCATGGGAAAAATGTTGCTTCTTCACAATAACATTTAATTTCAGTGCGACAGAATCTGGGTTTGAACTGAAAAAAATGTCTACCTTTAGTTCTCCCTCCTAAAAATGTTATGTCAATGATTGGGTTGACCAATGAGGCAATTTCTCAAATTCATGCCCTTCTTTGATATTGTATCTTAAAATATCCACTTGATGATTTGAATGAATGACCAAATGTATACATGTCATTGTTGCACTTTTAGTTATGAATATTACAAAAAGGTACGTAAAAATACTTACATCCACAATGAAGAAGTCCAACCAACACCAGGCATTAGTGAAGTACTTGACAAAGCCGTAGGCCACCCACTTCAGCAACATCTCCAGGATGAAGATGTAGGTGAAAACACGATCAGCATACTCCAGAATGATCTTTACCGTCTTCCTCTGCTCAATGTACACATCCTCAAAGGCCTAAAGAGCAGCAGAGAATCATTTTACTAATGTTGATGTTGTAAATGAGTAAGTTAGTGTGAGGTAAGCCACACACCTTAGAACATTTTGTTTAAACAAAACTGATAAACATAGCATGAAATCTTCACATCCAACACTAACTTCGAAACAAGGTGTATCTGCATTTCAATAAACAATGGCTGTCTAGTGTTTTTATTATTCTTCTCTTTACTTGCATGTTGTATTTTATACAGCAGCTTGTGCTTTGTTGACCTTTTCAAAGAGTGAGCTGTTGACATGGTAAAGGGACACTAGTTGATAAAGGAGACTGATTATTCCCCGCATCTCTTCCATCCTCCCTTGGCTGTATCCATTCTTCAGCACATTAAGTGTTTTGTTTGGCCACAGGCCTTCCTCCTCCACAAAGCTGCAAACCTAAGCTGGATTCTGCCAGTTGAAAGGTTGCTGCATTACAGCGCTCTGCTGTCCATTAGTGACAATCATATCAAAAGCAGTTCCAGACTGAAAGCAGGAGATGATCTTTCCTGTGCAAATCCACGTGAGATTCATGAACATTCTTGTTTTATTTATTCTGTGAATTTTTCTTCTCATTCATATGTTATATGTTGCAAAGCACTTGAGTAACTTTGTAGTGATATGTGTTTCATAACTGAGAAGCATGAGTAGTGACATTAATTGAATGTTTATCAGTGTAAACAAAACACCTACTTGTCATTCCTTGTTGTTCTAAGGTCTAGATTAATACACAAAGGTGACAAAGCCTTTGTATTTTGGCCTCCTCGATTTTGGAATGACCTGTCTGAGGAGTTCAGGGCTGTAAACTCAGTCTTGTCTTTTAAATCACTTTTGAAAAACAACTCTTTTAAAAGTGCTTTTCAGAAATGTTATTTTCTGTACAATATTTAATTTTACTGTCTTAGATCTTTCGGTGTTTCGTCTTTTAGCTTGTTTATTTCACTTTATATTGGTTTGTTCTGTAAAGCGTTCTGTAACTGTGTCCTGACAGGTGCCATGTCAGTTTAATATTGTTATCATATTATTATGATTATTGTGTATGCGTATTTGCACTCTTACCAGGGCTCCACTGCTGAGTAGGATCATGAAGATAATGAGGGTTTCAAACCAGTTGTGTTCAACAATCAGGTAACAGGTCTTCCTCAGGAACCACCAGTGCTTCCCCCAGCCATGTGTGATAGGGACATCACAGCACTTGTATTTGGCCACACACTCTGTGTGACACATAAAAACACAACTGCTGATGCACACAAAAGAGACGGAAGCAAATGCCACCAAGGACACACTGCATCACAGTCCCATTAAAATTGGCATAGGCAATGTTAATAATATTTCCTGTCTGTTCATTGTGATTATTTACAACAACATCAGATAATTACCACCACCTACCATCTGTCCAGCAGGCATCTGGGTCAAGGTACTCCTCCACTACCTCCACCACTGCCACCTCCTCCACATCAGGCTTGATGTCTATTGTGCTGCCCTCAGACGAACTGGTGTCATCCAGCTGGGACAAACAGAGGGCCAAAGAGATCAGTTCAACCTCTCACTTTCTCTCTGAACATTACAGGCTCAGCAATGAGATGCTGAAAGCATATGGATACGGCACAGTGCCAATACAGCCATTACATTAATGCCCCTTTGGGTTTCTATGCATGACATGATTTATTGCTGAAGGTATACATGTTGTAGCCATGTAGTGAAGCTAGATCGCCCTCTGCCACTGTCTTTTCTGCAGAGTTATTAATAGATTCACAAGGAAGTAATGAAACTAGACCTGTGATTGATTGCAGTGGTAATGACAGCCATTGTTACACGTGCATTAGCATAGATTCTTCAGTGGTGAAGGATTCATTTATTTGTGATGAAGGAATTAAACAAATGCTTATACAAGAGCAGTCAGACAAAAGAGTCAGTCCAATTTACATAAAGGAAATCGATGGTGATAAAAATATATTTAGTATATCAAATTTAAACCAAGTGTATTTTTGGATGTGTTTCAGAGTCTTAAGGTGGAGTAATGTCAAATCTCGTATTTTTAGTCATTTAAACCGTGGCATGGTCTTTACTTCACTGTCTTGTTTTAAACTAGTTAAGCAGATTTTTGAATTAAAATAAAGGATATACCTTATCCCTCTCCATATAGGTACAAGTTTAGTGTTTAGTGTTTACCTAACTCATGTTCTAGATGTCAGTGTTGTAAAACATCCACAGTATCATTTATCCAACACTATATCATGTAGATAAGTGAATAAGTAGTTATGTACTGTGACCATAATTGATTGTCTTTGCCTCAGATGCTTTTATTTATTCATTCCAAACCATTTTGTATTTCACTTAAGTCTCGTACCATTATTTTATCAAATCCTTACATTCTCTGTACTCTCAATTTAGTTTGTTGTATAATAAAAATGAATATGGTAATAATCTAAAAAAGAACCAGGGCTTAGTGAGGTTCACCTGTACCAATAAATCACATCATATCTTGACAATAGGTCAAGGTGAGGCAGGGCAAACTAGTGAAACACCGGCATAACAGCAGCCTTATAGCAATAAAGTACACACACACACACACACACACAGGCACGTGCAGACACTCAGCCAATTCAATCCACTAGAGAATGATACTGCACTTTATAATCTTAAATCGTCAGCAAAGGACCGCATTCGCACTCTCTTCGACTCCCCCTCTTTTTTCTCTGTCTCTCTCTACCAAGCAGCCAGATGGATCCCTGCTTTGCTGATTGGCTGTGAGCAGCTCTGTCTGTGTCTGCTCCCTGCAGTGTACCCCGTGGCTGGCTGTGGTGCAGGGGAAGATTGTTGTGTGGTTGGTTGAGGGAGCCCAGTGGAATATGAACCTGGTGCAGGTACGCTGCTGCATTATCTTCTCTCTTCCTACTACAAACCAGGTCAAGGTGACCCACGTAACAGACTTCTCGACAAGCTTTGTGTCTGGCTTACCCTTCTCTTACCACATTCACACGATACAGCAGAGAAGGCAGTGGGTTTTGTTTCAACATTGGGGTGGGCACATTTTCAGCGGGGGCCCTGACCAATCACATTTCGCAGCGTCATACACTTCATCTCCAGTATTCTGGTGAATGTTTATGCACCAATTTTAAGCCTTTTCTGCATCAATTTATGGTGGACGTGCACATGTTTTAAACATTTAGCAGGACGTATCCCCTGCACGCCCCTGAAATCTACACCGATGGCACCAGACAGTATGTTTCTCGCTCTGATGTCATGCCAGGGCTGCCTTTTTGTCCGTCCGTCTGCAGAGTCAGCACTCAGGCTCAGTGTTGCAGCTCTCATGTCTGAATAGATGTTCTGAAATGTCAGATGAACTAAATGTCTTCGGTCCAGCAGCTCAGACAAGCCCTGGATCAAAAGACGCCACATGGGCACAAACAAACGCACACATTTACACATGTGAAGCTAAATGTTGTAGCTTGTAGATAAGTTTTCAAACACAAGGGTCACCACAGCTATCGTATGTTTCCGAACTGGCCCAGATTTCCAAAGAAAGAGCACCACATAATCTCCCATACAGGCGAGAACATAACTGCTGCAAACTCTCTGCTATCAACACACCCTCATTCTCACACTCATTCTTGCTCTTGCTCTCTTCACTTCCTTGCTACTCACATCTTTACTGTTCTCCACATCTGATTCGCTGCTGAAGTCTTCGGTATTGAGGTTTTCAAAGTCCGACTCACCAACAGCGATGGGAACGCAGACGGTGAGGTTGGGGTTGTGGATGAAGGACATGTAGTCTTCATCAATCATATACTTTCCCACACTGCTCCCAATACCGCTGGTGGTGCCATTGCCATTTTTAGCATAGTCCAGTTCACGGTTGATGTCCACTGTGTGGTTCGCAATGCAGTTGAGCTTCTTCTCGTACATTTCGTCCAGGGGTTTCTGCTCATCCTCTATGGGCTGCTTGTCATGAACAGAGAAAAATGGAACAAACAAAAAAAGGCTGTAAGAGCTGTCTCACTAAAACACACATTCCAATAATTCAACTTAATCACCAACTTAGAACTGGTAATGCGTGTAGATGTTTAACTGTATGGTACCTTCTTGAGCACGGTGGCTACAAAGACCCGCATGTTTTCCTTGATCCAGGCAATCCCAATTTTAATGCGGGCCATCGCAAGCTGGAGGTTGTTGGGCTCACCATCATCATCCGTTGCAGCGAGGTTGTCAGCACTGAAAGAGCTCAGCAGCAAGGCAAGGAACAGGTTCAGCACCTTAGAGAAAAAAAACACCATACACTCACAGTAAATGGGTGGTTCACAACTGAGAAACCCCAGTCACTATCAGTCAGTAGCGTTAACGTTATGTCATCTTTGTCCTGTCTTACCACCAAGTTTCCGATGACCATGACCATCATGAAGACGGTGAGGCACATGGTCTGTCCTGCCACCTCCATACAGTCCCACATGGTCTCAATCCACTCTCCACACAGCACTCTGAACACAATCAGGAAGGAGTGGAAGAAGTCATTCATGTGCCAGCGAGGCAGCTCACAGTCCTGGGCGATCTTGCACACGCAGTCCTTGTAGCTTTTGCCAAACAGCTGCATGCCCACCACGGCGAAAATGAAGACGATGATGGCCAGCACCAGGGTCAGATTACCCAGAGCTCCCACAGAGTTACCAATGATCTTGATCAACATGTTGAGGGTGGGCCACGATTTGGCTAGTTTGAAGACTCTCAACTACAAGAGAAACAGGAAACAGGATTATTGAACAATTATTCATATCAGAACATTTATCTAGAAGTGGATCGATTTGACTTGTCTAATATATTTAAATTTCATTTTAAAGGTCATGTGAAGGCAAGTACTGATGGGAAACATGCGTGATAAGGTGCAGCACAGGCACAAGTGTAGACACTAACAGGGTCCAGTTCAAGGTCACATTTGTAGGATATAAAATACAATGATGGTTTACAAGTTGTAGAAGTTCTTCCAAGGGTTAAACTCATCTGTGATTCGGAGCTTTAAAGGTGCAATTTGTAAGAACTGGCCATGCGTTGAATTTATACATAAAACAAATCAGCAGTATATCACCAGATTAGCCACGAAGCTAATGGATTTAGCTAACTCTGGCGTGTTGATGTTTACAATGGAGCTGAACTGTTGCCTCTTGAGGTAGTGGTATTATGAGGCAGGATGGGTGGGGACTAGCAGGTTAGCATGCTAAGTTCATCAGATATCTTTACAATACAATCAAAAAAACTTCTTTGACATAACATTAAACATGTCATTTCCTCACATTCTGTTTAAATTGTTTAATGTTTTAAATTAAAATTCTTAAATTTTGCCCCTTTAAGGACCTAATCTGATGATTATGAATAGAAATCATCATTATGCAGATTATAAAAGATAAAAGACATTTTTTTTAAGAATCAGAATCTTTTTTAGCTTGACAAATGTAAACAGTCAAATCCTGTCTCTCTTCTCTTCCACTTACCAATCGGAATGACCTGAGCACTGACAGACCTTCCACATCAGCCAGTCCCAGCTCAACTAAACTCAGAGTCACAATGAAGCCGTCGAAGCAGTTCCAGCCTTCTTGGAAGTAGTAGTAGGGATCCATAGCAATCAGCTTTGCAAACATCTCCCCGGCAAAGATGCCTGTGAAAACCTGTAGACCCACATCATAGTCAATAAATGAATAATTGCATTTTTAATTTTCCACAAAATCTAATGTAAAAAATAAAGGTCCCATGAAACAGGGATAATAAGGGTGAATCTAGACAGTGATCGATGAAGCTAAAGCGTAAACCCATGGGATTTCAGTGGGTTTGGGAATTCTTTATTGGTTGCACCATTGAGGTACACCTGCTAGTGCAGCCCCATCCTACCCGAGGATACACAGAAAAAATCCAAAAAGCAAAAGCAGCATTAACAGATAATTGTATTATTCTTGGAGTAGACAAATGGACAAAGTAAAAATGGACACTTTTCTAATAATCTTTTAAATGAGTGTAAAACAAATAAATAAATAAAATGGTCCAATACTAATGCAACAATGGAGCTTCAAACATAAAAACATCAAATCCTTTACTCATTCTAAAAACTCTTCTGGTCAAATTGAGCGCAGAAAGAAAAAGCCTGGTTTGCTTACATCGCATTTTATTTTATGAAGTACTGATTAATAATGGATTGGGATTTGCTAAGAGTGAGGACTCTTCTGACACAGCAAGGTCATGGAGCGGTGATACCTAGTTCCAGCAGAACCTGCATGGAGCTGTAGTACTCTGAGCCTATTTCCCATGCTGTCCACCCAACATCTCATCATAGGCCCCTTTCAGTGCTGCAGAGGACACCCAGTGATTCATACTGCACCATCCATCACGCTGTTTCCTCTGACTTCAGTTCCTGTTTCACTCCTGACAGCACGCCAGTCTCTATGATGTCATTTCCTGTCTTAGTACTGACACTGTGCCAACACTACAAATCAAAATGTCTGCTGTACATGTGGTTCATATGCAGTCTGCCAAACCTGTACTGGACAGATCTGTGGGCCTCATTAGCACGACAGGGATTTTGTATGTGTGTATGTGTGAAAGAAAGAGAGAGAGAGAGAGAGTGAGGGGGGAGAAAGAGAGAGAGAGAGAGAGAAAGAGAGAGAGAGAGGTTGATAGAGCCCAGAAGAGTTGAGGTAAGCAGGATGCAGCGGAAGCAGGAGAGTGACCTGAGTGGGGGTGATGAGAGTTTGGGGAGCAGGCTGGCTGGCTGCATTAAAATGGAAATAAATCTTTAATGAGACCCCATCAGAGTCTTATATACACTAAGCGTGTGTATCTTAAGTGCATATACCAAATGATGCATTGATGTATTGGTTTGAGGTTATGTAGGTGGAGCAAGCTGAACCTGCAATGCTTCTGTAACTCCTGAGAGGGATAATGAGGCATAAAAACTTACAAAGACAAATGGCAGTGCTGCAAGCGAGGACAGAAGAAGAACTGCAGTTTCTCACCAGGTTTCCAGTGGCCAGGACACCCTCGAAATGCTCAGTCATGGGGTAGTGCTCCATGGCCATGAAGAGGGTGTTGAGGACGATACAGATGGTGATGGCTAGGTCAACGAATGGGTCCATGACAATCAAGTAGACTATGTGCTTGATCTTAAGCCATATGGGACAGCACTCCCAGATGAGGACCGTATTAGAAAACTTGTACCAACAGGGCGGGCACTTCCTTTGAGACTCCTCCAGCTCTGCAGGGACAGACCAAGAGGACCGAAAAGCAAAAAGGGCAAAAAAAAAAAAAACTGTTAGGAATGAGTCCCTAATGTCAAACAGGATGATTTTTTGTTTCAGCATTTATCGGATGATAAACTTCCTGGTGAGCAACAGACACCATCTGCATCTCAAAGCCGTGTCTGCATGAGGAAAATAAATCTGAGGTGTAAATGCAAACAGTAAGGAGTGCAACATCTAGACTACAGCTGGCTATGATCATATCTCGGTCAGGTTAAAATAAAATGCAACTTGCTATGGCAGGAAACATGTTAAAGCTCCCATATCATTCTCATTTTCTGGTTCAAACATTTATTTCAGGTGCCTTCCAGATATTGTTTACATGTTTAAATGTTAAAAAAAAAAAAAACACATTAGTTCTCTACTTGTACTGTCTATTGCTGCAGCACCTCAATCAACCCCCTTTCTGAACGCTCTGTTTTCGTGCCAGTCTCTTTAAGCTCTGCTGGCATTTTTGGATGGTGACTGTTTAGTTATGACATCACAACATTAAAGAGCTCCCAGTGGCTCATTTGGAGGCAGTTCTTGAATACAGGCGGGGAGCATTTCTCTCAGGATTTTGATACTTTCAAGGTATTTATATATCATTGAAACCCAAAAGAAACATCATTCTCTACCATATGGGACCTTTAAAGGAAACACAAGAAAGGTCTGTACCCTCTAGCAATGTGTTGGTGACTACGCTCATCTGACTGTTGGCACGGTCCTTTCCCTTGAAGGAGGAGTTGAGCTGATCCACAGATACCATGAGGGAACCAGAGTGCTTCTTCTTAATCTCCACATCAGTAGTCTGTACTCAGAGAAAGACACAATGTCAGTGAGAGAGTGCTCACATGAATGCATACTTACAAACATCACACATTAAAACTCATGCTCTTCCGCTGTCTAAATGATAAATGATGCCAGAGCCTGCTTGGAAGATGAAACTAATGAATATAGCTTTTCATTTAATTTGATCAGCGAACCTTTTTTTACAATGTTTTTTTTACCTACTTTGTTCAATTTAAGCATTTCCTGCATCATACAACACACCTCAAAATCATACTGTAAATTCTCAAATAGTTGCCTTAACTTACCACAACTGAAGAAAGAACCAGGTCTCTAAAACAAACTACTATTTGAGAAAGATTTTTACTTATAATTTCATCTATTTTCTATTTATATCAGTAAGCCGGCATCACTGAATTATTGGCTTTTGTTTGAGAATTTACGGCACACTTTCCTCAACCCTTGGCCTGTGCATTACATAACTAAACTACAACCCCTGAGTATACAACATTAAACTGCATGCAATGGCATGCTGGTCAAGAACAGAGGGGAATTCAAGACAACATTTGCTGCTACACCATGCTACATTTTAAGAGAGGTAAAAAGATAAAAGCAGGTAGATTGGTTGAGAATTAAAGAGGGGTCTACCATGCTAGCTAGGATGAGGAGAAATACTGTTATAGAAGAACGTTTCAGATTTATTTTTGCACAATCCTTTGGCTCAGGAGCGGGAGGATAAATGAGGACAAAAAGGTGAGAAAAGGGGGGAGAAAGACAGGGCCTGAATGTGAAAGACCCTAAGAAGGAAATGTTAGAAGTAGGAAGTGAGTTTCTGTAGTGTAAAAGGTTTTTAATAGATATATTTCTAATGAATGTCTGTGTGTAGGCTTGGTGATAGAACTGCTGGCAGAACTAGAGGGCTTAGATAGGGTTAGATATGAATGGAATGATCATCATGATGCTGATGAAGCAGTGACTTTGTGGATACTGTTTCAGCTGGTTAGTGCCTTCTGGAGCTGTTAAAAACATAGCAGCATAAAAGGGCATCAGATCAGTGTGGAAGTGTAAGATTAAATTATAAGACAGAATCTAGATATTCAGGAGAGGAAAAGGGAGCTTCTGAGTTCAGGGAAAAAGAGGAACAAGAGCCAAGGGGAGGAGGTTGTGAAGGAGAAGCTGCAGAGACCGGGGCCACCACCATCATGCCTAAACTGTATAGGTGTCCCATGGACGTCCTTACACTGTCATCAGTGGCTGCCTTATCTATTTTCACCTCAGGCAGAAGCCGTCTGCCGGGCCCAGGGCCGATGAGAGACACCACGCCATTGCAGTCCACTGTGCTGTTCCTCTTCCCTCCAGAGTGGGGTGCCAGGGGGTGGATGCGTGACGAGCCTTGGCTGTAGCCACTGTAGCTGTTGCGGCGGTAAGGGATAAACAGGGAGCCTCGTCGGTCTTCGCTCTCCTCAACTGTGCTGTGCTCATCATCGGCAAACTCGTTCTCAGAGCCCATGTCCTTGGAACGGCCTTTGAAGCTGAAGATGCTGCTCCGGCTGTTGTGACGCGACATGAAGGGAGAGCCTGGGATGCTGAGTAGTGACTGAGAAAGGAAAGACAGATACAGAGAGGGATAGTTGACGAGTTATTAAAAACAGCAGGAGTTAGTTGATGTGTGGATATAAAGGGCGGGCAAGTTGAAGAGGGCAGAGAGAACAAAAAAGGTCATCTCAAGCAAATGGTAAAAATCCCCCGATAAAGGGACAATACAGCTTTTATTCTTTTGTAGGAATATAAAATTGTGTACAATTTTCTAGCTTTTGTATTTCAATGACTACAGTGTTTTCCACCACAAAATGAGAGAAACAGCATTGATGAAGAGAAGACTTTTTCCGGTAAGCTTACAATGTGAAAGAAGGACACAAGGATAAATGGATACATTTTTGAGAATCACAACCCCACGTTCCACTGTCATAGTCTGAGCCATTTAGTCTCATAACATTTGGAAAAGTCTGGAGGAGCCGCAAGATTAAATCAATTTGTATTCCCATTCAAGTTAGGCGGGCGCTTAACCTGTCTTAGCTAGTTCGACCAGCGGAAGTCTCTAGTGCACACGCTCTATGGGCCCCAGCATCCAGAAAATTGAGGTAGTTTAATATGTTGAACTTTTTGGCTTCTTTCTCCGCTTAGCAGCTTTCATAGGAATCAACGGGACTCCACCTCCAATGCTTTCCTTGTTAAGTCCATGGGCTAGCTGAATTAATGATCAGAATATCAGGGTAAACCAATCAAAGTCAAAGAAGGGTAGAGGCAATGATTACTAGCCAATCAGAGGCTGAGCAGGGCGGGTTTGAACAAAAGCATTTAAAAAACACTCAGGAGAGAAACGTGACCTTGGGAAGATCACTTGGATGATCCCTTTGAGAGGAAACTAGAAAGGTACTAGTTGGCAAATGCATGTAACGTACTTAGAGAGCAAGGTCTGCTGGTTGAAGTTGGATGCAGGGCCTTCACAGCCCAATCTCTAGCCATAGCTTACAATACACTAATCAATAGTGTCGAAAAGCCATCAGCAATACCACTGAAGCAGCAGAAAGAGCCTCATGATGGACATGGCTCAAGAGAGGAGAGCCATGGGGAGGACACAGTGAACCGGATAACCGGATACAATCGGAGACCTGATACACCTTAGCTTGGTCATGTAGGGGAGGCTGTATGATGTTGAAACAATTCTTGTAAGGTCACTAACAATGAGTTCAGAAGCATCCGCAGATTTATTTGCATAAGCTCAGTCAAACCGCACTGAGCCTTTACTGTATAGTTTACCTGGTTCATGATGGATGTCTTCCTCCCCAGCCGGCTTCCTGGAAAACGTATGGTGCTTTTCTTGCTGCCATCGTCTGACTCAGACTTAACGACCTTCTCGCTGTCTCCCTTCTCCTTCTCCTGCTCTTTCTGACGCCATTTCTTCTTGCGATTGCGACGTTCTTTGGCACTCTTGGAGCTCAGCTTGGAGACCTCAGAGGAGCTGCGGGACAAGTGCCCCCCTCCTTCATCCTCTAAAGCAGCCTCCGACACCGTGCCTGCAGATGTCGCCATGGCAGCAGCCTGAGAGCAAAAAAAAAACAAGGCACATGATAATCATGAACTATGAAAAATTGGGTAAAGGTGTATGTATGTGAGGCAGAGTGAGACCAACCTGTGTCTCCTCCTGCTGCCTCTTGAGTTGCTCCAGCATGGCCTTGAATTCAGCCTCTTTCTGCTCAGCCTCCTCAATAGTAGCCTGGTTCTGCTCCTCATAAGCCATGGCCACCACAGCCAAGATGAGATTCACCAGGTAGAAGGATCCCACAAAGATGACCAGCACAAAGAAGATCATGTAGGTCTTCCCCGCAGCTCGAAGAGTCTAACAGAAAACACAAAGGAATGAGAACGAATCAGACATTTAGGCTGAAGTAACATAAAAATAACAGACATTTTGTCTTTCTGATAAGATATAAATGGAATGAATCCTGGTAAAGCATTTGTTTTAGGTTAATGAGTTGTTTTTGTGCATGTCAGAGGTTCTGTATGTATGTATATGTATATGTACATCTATATGTATATGTATATGTTGTGTCAGCATTGCTGGTGCTTCTATATCTGTTTCATGTTTTTTTCCAGGAAAACCTCCAGACAGAGAAGAAGCCTTAGAGAACAGGAATTCCCACTTTTAAGCACGCCGACTCACACACACACACACACATACACACACACACACACACACACACACACACACAAACAGTGACTGGCCTATTTGCCAAATGAAGTGAATCTGTTATGGCTGCGGTGGTGCAGGTCTGGAGGAGGAGGAAAGATATTGCAGTGTCATGGTAGTGCAGTTTAACAATACAGACATCTGTGCACATGCGATATATTTTGCACATGCATGTGATGTCATACTGGTTAATTTAACATAGAGATATGACTGTTCCAGAAGTAATTGAACAAAAAGATTATTCACGTTTGCTCATTGCTTCACCGCAAATGTAAATGACACATTTCAGAATTCAGAAGTTCTTTTATTTTGTGCATGAAAACCGAACAAAATTATGGTGGCTATTCACACACGCCTAGCTACAGTGTCTCGGATCAGCTGTCCTTCCTTCCCTTCTATTCAGAGGGCAAATGAACTGAGGGAGAGAGCTGCTGAGAGGCACTTTTGCTGATTCATTCAGGTATTAGGGTGATGATGTATATACTTTTTATGATGAAGTGAGGACAAAATCATTACTACTGCTTAGCGAGTGTTTTACTTTTCTGAATAAGGTCTCTAAAACCAGTGTAAGAGGGTTCAAAGGCTTCGACCATAGGTCTAATGTTACATGGCATTCTTTCCTCCCTCTGGACAACATGTTTTACCAGCATGTAGAGATTCTCCCAGAAGTCTTGGGTCATGAGGCGAAAGAGGGTGAGGAAAGCCCATCCAAAGCTGTCAAAGCTGGTGTAACCATAGTTGGGGTTCCTTCCGGCTTTCATACACATAAAGCCCTCTGGACATCGTCTAAAAGGAAGACACAGGAATACAAAAACTGTAACTTAGCAAATGACTGAAATGTGCCACTTCAGCATGAATACAGATACGGGCAACACTTGAAGTTGAAAGTACAGCTGGACCAGGACATCAAGCCTTGATGAAAAAAGTCTTGATAAGTGTGTTTTTATCGTTGTTGTTGGTGTGCACACCGCAGTATGACATCATTTACCTTAATATTTTAGCGTAGCTCATGAATTGTGGATACATGTCTATCACAATAGTATGTGTATGGGTATGTGTACTCACTGACAGCAATTTGCTGTTTTTAGTACCTGACAACTGGTCAAAAGCGAATTAGCATTTTTGTGTATAGGGTTAAGTCTTGGAGTCACCCCACAGTGCAACAGATCACACTCCAGGTTCCATGCCAAGGAAGGTCTGAACATTTTGGGTCAAGTGTCCAGCAGCTGACAAAGAGGGGTTCTGCATGGATTGGATCTTTGAAGCCACAGCCAGGAATTTTCCATATGAAAAGCTCCAAAAAAAGGTCCAGTCTGTAGGGTCTAGTGACACCATGTTGTGAGGTTGCAGATTGCAACCAAACTGAATACCCCCCGGGTCACCTACACTAGAACCTACACTGGCCTCTTAAAATGTGGGAAAGGCCAGAGCTCTTTCTTGAGCCAGTGTTTTGGTTTTTCCGCTCCCTCTATAGATATAAAGGGCTCATTCTAAGGCAACACACACTGGTGAGAGAAAATAATACACCAGTTGAGACAGGAGCTGAAATCTCTAAATACAAAGAAAAGAGGAAGGAGGAGGAAACCTTAGCAAATCTTCAGAACATCATGAGGAGAAAACTCGTAACCCTCTGCACAGCAGAGTGTCTCCAAATAAGAAGCAGAGAGAGAGAGAGAGAACGTGGCCACCTGGCTCATCCCAAAGATGGGACTGTACCTCAACAACATCTTCAGCGATGTAGAGTGGGACTGAGACTTGATGAAGACTGAAGCTTTGCTATCACAAGCTCACAATCGAGTTCAACAACAAGAAAAAAGGTAGCCAGCAGAGTACAAAAACCCAGTGTTTTGCCCCAGTGAGGGCGATCTGCAGAGGGTGCTCAGATTCTCAAGAAGAATGCAAGCACTGTTGAGCAGCTCTCTATTGATATATTTCAGTATCGTTACACAGCATCTGATGAACTAACACCTGAAGAACTCATACATGAACACCGTTGCTAAAAATAAGAATTCTCATGGGCTTCAGGTAGTCACTGAGTCGATTGAAGAGGCTCAGAAAGTACGGAGAGACCTGGCTATATTGTAGCGGCTCCTCGGCATTGCAGGACTGCATAGAAATATCAGCTTATGCTTCAGAAAAGGCATCAAGATGGCGTTGGATCAAGAAGAGTGACCTGTTGACCACCATGCTACTTGGATGAAAGTTGTGGCCTAGTGAACCCGGGTGGGGTGGTCTGGACGAGGGTGTCTGCCGACCCAAAACACCCAATGGCCCCTTGTTACACCACTGATGATCGCATCACAAGATGCTTAAAAGAACAACAGAGAAATTAGAGACATCTTAAAACATTAAAGCATAAATATGGGAGCACGCATAGAGTGAATGAAGCACCAACTTACCCTGAGTCTGAACTGTTTCCACATAGTAGAGCATCAAGCTGATTAGGGAGGAAGTAGAAGTTTGCTATGAAAAGAAAACACTTGCATTAGCCAGGGGGCAGAAAATGTCTGTGTAACCTTAAACAGTTAATTTTTCTGTTATTTTATTTTATATCAGCAACACAAAAAAATATTACAAAGGGATAAGAAATTGTGTGACATTTATGTAATCATGCGCAAGTTGTTGTAGTTGTCCAGGTGTCAAGGTAATCACTCACTGTCATTCATGATGTATTCGTCCCAATCAAACCCCCTGCTGCCATTTGCCAGGTACTGTTCAGTCATGTTGATTGGCCAGATAACACACTTCTGCCGCAGGTTCCCCATGAAGAGCTGCAGTCCAATCAGAGCAAAGACGCTGAGACAGAAGACGGTCAGGATCATCACATCCGACAGCTTCTTCACAGACTGGATCAGAGCTCCCACAATGGTCTTCAGGCCTGTCGATTAATATACACGCACACACAGACACGCAAATGTGCAGGTATGCACATACATGAAAACAGGCAGGCTCACACACAGGTACATACAAATTCAAAGCACACACACACACACACACACACACACACACACATGCACACACCCACACAGAGATAGACACCAATAAAAAGAATTGCAACTTTTGGCACCGCAAGAGTGCACAAGCTGAATTCAGAACTGACTGAAGTCACGCACCAAAAAAGTTAGGTTAGGTAACATATATCTAATCCTGTATTTAACCCTGTGCTGTGCAGGTTCTTACATAAATCTAAACTTGGCAGGCATCAGAATTTTCTTGAGCACCTACGCCCAGCGCTACAACGCCTCGACACCAGAAATTCCTAAGTTTATAAAACCAGTGATGTAGTCGGTGCTTATTGTTGTGCGGCCCCAGTCATTACTGCCCTGATATAAATCAGTAGTTCAGGCTGTTGTCTCTTCTCAATTAATCATTCAGAGAGATGCTCAGCACACTGTGGGTATTTAGCACTCAACCTATGATTGATGCACAAGCAGAGACTGTAATTTTAACACCTTAACAGTATGCTAAAATAACCCCAATTGACAAATAGGGGCTCTGTTTTGATGTAAAGTTAGTTGTTTACACCTAATCATGCAGAAAGTAATAGGTTTATTGTTCAATTTTAGATGTAGCTGTTTGTTTTGCAGCTTTACCAGATGATTTTGTTGCACTGATGCTATATATCTTGGTTGACTTTAAATCATGTATAAATGTTCACCATATTATCATACAAATGTAAATAGGTAATTTCTAAAGGTTTATTTAATAAAAAATAAATTGTCATCAATTAATAATATGCTACTGCACTGTGACAACATGATACAGCCTAGAGCAAAGACTTGAGAAAGAAAGCTGAGAACCCATTTGGGTGTGAAAGATATTTAGCGTTGAAACTGGAATTCTCTGATATCCAAAGATAAATAATGTAAGCGTGGTGCTTAATGGCACCGGTATTCTGATAAGGTAATAAAAAATAAAGTCTGTGTGTGTGAGTGTGTGTTGGGTCTGTCTGCAGGTACAACTCTGCAGCTCGGACTGCTATATTTGTTAATACTATTGGCTCAGATAATGATTGTGACCAAAATAAGTCTTCTACTGAGTTAATGCTGGCCTGTTCGTGTGACATTAGGCTTAAAAATGTGTGGGGCGAGAACAGAACCTGGTGCAAATATGCTTCTTATAATATAACAAAGACAAGGAGATCAGTCTAAACACCTCTAAGGTGGTCCTTTAGACATATCTACTTGATATTAAAGGCCCTGATAAACCTTTTTTGATCTTATCCTAAATAAACATAACATTCACTTGAGAGATTTTTGTATTTGTGTCTTTGTCTGTGCTATTTTCATTGCTTTGAAGTGGGGGTGGCTCAGTTGCAAATGTGTTAGGTCTTTATTGTTAAACTGGGTATTACTCTCCTAATGAAGCGGATCAGATGAGTTTTCCCTACCTTTTGATTGTCACTTGTCAAGTCATGACTGATGTTATAAATAAATGCCTTTTTCCCAACACCCAACATAAAAAAGTCGTCTCTGGAGATGTTATGGTGCAAAGTGTCGTGGAAATTCTCCTTTGTGAGGTAGAGAGTTGCTAAGTCTCCAAAAGTGTATTCAAACTCTAGATGTAGGTATGTTTTGTCGTAGTCTATACATTTTTGGTGGGACTGGTGCATTTAGTGCAGATTTTCAGGGGCTATCAAAATATATATTTCTAGAAACATTTCATAAAATCAAAGACATTACTATCTAGTAGGTACTAATAGCACATTGATTTCACTATGATAGTGCGTTCGAGTTGAAGACAGATGTAGAGGTCACATTTGTTTGTTTTTTCATAAAACACAAAACACCACAACAAGCACTGCAGCTGCATGGGATGTTCCATCAGAAAGACACATTTTCATTTTACTACCTCTGTCAGTGAACAGTTCTACAGAACTGTTTTATGAAAAGCTTAATTTTCCAAAGCGTTTTCCACTGAGGAAGAGCAAACAGCACTATAGCTGTATTTAGGATCCATCTGGAGAAGAGAAATTGCATCACGGGAAAACTATTCCCATGTTACCCTTCACTCCTTGTGTCCATCTATGGGAACATTCCTCACTAACTGCAGTTTATAATTACACTGAATCCAACAGCTGAACGCAGCAGCACCACAAACAGCAAACAGCAAACAGCAAACAGCGCACGGAACCAGGCTCAGTCAAGGAAGCAGTAAGTGAAGAGGAGAAAGAAAGGACAGGCGAGGAAGAGGCTTGGGGGTTTCAGGGGGGAGGGGGGCAATGAGAGGTGGCATGCAGGTCATTTAAACGCCAAGGCTGAAGGAATTGACTGTGTCAGCATCACCTGTCTGTAAACTGCAATGGTGACCTTGCCTTAACTGAAGTACCGTTCCCATCCCAGGCACACCTTTTCTCCCTTTCTTGCAATGCTGGATGAGGCCACAAGCTTGTTTAGCCCAGAGCACATTTGAGCACCACATGCTGGAGGCTAGGCTTATTGTACTGTGCTGAGTGTGTTACAGTGTTCCCTAGGAAAAAAAACATATGTACATACAAAGTTGCTCATTGGAAGGAGTCACGTGACCTCAACTGTAGAATGGTTGCTGAAAATCTGTCCTCCAATATCGCTGAATTATTCTAACAGAACCATCCAAGAACAATATTTTTTTGATAATCCTTGTGCCGACACATAATGTAAAAAGAGTCAAATTGACAAATTGCAGGAGTAGGACGCAGTCCATCTAAGAATACCACCTTGTCTGTCCAAAACCCTCATTGCGTTGAGGCGAGCAAAATGACACTGAATTTGAAAAATAGCTAACGGAGACCTTGAGCACAAATCTGTCAAAAATCTGGTGGTGGATGATATCTTACAGAAATGTCAGATAATGACAAAATAATGAACAGGAAGAAGTCCATGAAGTCCAAACTCACTGCCATCACCATGTTGCTTCACCAATGTAGAAGGCTGTCTTGACTTCCTTGAAGCCAATGAGGCGATGAAACTCAAACCCAAGAGATGAAACACTCTCACAAAGAGTGACCTGGATTCAAGAGGGTGTCAGAACAACACGATTTTTGTGGGTTGCCCACAATACTAATGGCCTCTCATTAATGATCCAGGATATCAGTAATTGAATTTACAAAGGGCCTAACAATAGACCAGACACACCATTGCTTCATGTAGGGCAGACGGACAGCCACAGGCAACCATGGTGGCTACATTTCTGTGTGACTAGGTATTCAAAGGCAGTGAACGACAGGTGCCAGCAGTGCAAGCAATGTAATGAGATGCTGCATGAGTGCAGCATCAAATTTTTCTTGTGATGTTCATTAACCCCACGGTGATGGAGGAAATCGCAGAGAGTTTGATGATCTGAGGGGTATACTTGATTATATTAAGTCCCCATGACTGTTAAACTACTGAATATTCTACCACTGAGGTGGCACCAGAACACTTTCCATCATCTGCATAGGACTAGATGGACTATAGCCAATCAACCAAAGACATTTTATTCAGTATCATGGAGTACAATGTGACTCTAGTGAAGCTTAAACAGACTTAGTTAGTGCCATCATCAGTTCAGGGTCTCTGTGCCTGTGTGCAGGCTGACAGAGCTGTCCCGCCCATTGCAAGGATGATAGGCTCATGAGAAAGAATGATCTCTCCTTTGGTTTGTCAGAAGTTAAAATATATGAACATCTACATTCAACCAATACTGACAGCACTACCCGATAAAAACATTCTTCGCTCCCAACTGTTACTTCAGGAATGGCGTTGCTGGCTCTTTCCCCCACCAATTTCCACCACTTGGTATAACAATCACTTCTGCATCACACCATATGATGACTTTGAGGGAAATTAGTATGAGTAATCATAGTTTTAGGCAAAATGGAAGTTATCACTGTATAGACATGTATCATCAGTTCATCGATGAGTCCAGGTGGACATTTGTGCCAGATGTAATGAAATTCACTCAAGGGATTCCTATGACATCACATTCCCTTGAATGGGACTGGTGTGGGGTCAGACTAACCCTCACCTTTGTCCATCAGTTCATTCATTCATGAGTCAAAGTGGATGTCTGTGCTAAATCTGAAGAGATTTCCTGATAGCCTTCTAGAGATATCGCAGTTACGAGTATGAGATGCACAGACGGATGGGCGACCCGAAAACGTAACGCCTCCGGCCACAGCTGTCACCGACGCAGAGGTATAAAAATGTCTAGAAATCCTAGAACAAGACTTGTCCACTTTAAGATCATAAATAGGGTAAATTGGACTCCATCTATAGACAGCACAAGGTGAAACTCAGAGACAGTCTTGACTGTTGGGGGTGTTGAGGAAGTGATGGCACTTTTAACTAATCCTAATGTGTTTAATTGCTATGTCCTGTCCTTTTCTGTTTATTCACTGTCTTGGATATGCTTTGTCTTTCTGTTTTTGTTAAAGGGTTAGGGTTAAAATAATAATAACTACTGGTCATAAAAGATATGTGTTGCTTATCTATGGTATCTATCTATAATTTATGTTCCCTTTCACTTCCAGGATGGACAAAGATCTTCAAAAAAAGCCTGACTCAAATAGCTGTTATAACTAAAGGAAAAGAAAAGAACATCCCTTAAAGCCAAACTTGTAAAAGCATGTGTCTCAAAGCTTCATGCAGCGTCTTTTAAATTAGGCTTGGCAGTCTTAGGGAATCAAATAAACAAGAAGGCAGTGTCAAAGTTTGTGAAAATTTGAATCAGTGTACAAAATAAAACTGATCTCAAACCAGATGTGCAAAGATGTGATGATCATATCAGTTTGTTCATTGTACCACTTACATTCAGCTCATTGGATAAAAATATCTCACCTCCTCTCCTACGTTATCACATAGTTTTGGACATTAATTCCTGTTTCATTTGAGGTAAATCTGTATAGACGAATAGCTGTTGAACACAGCCCAGCTGCCGATATGGGACGTTTGAGCCCACAAGACTGCCAGTAGACTGCTAAGCCTATCAAAAATGTATTGCTACCATTTTTGATCGTCATAGAAACAAAAGTAAAACAAAATAATGTAGAAATTCTAAAACATCCTCTTTTTTTTAAAAAAGAAACAAATGTTCAAGTATCAGAAATAAAAACAGGTAATAGATAATGTAAACTCAGCCTTAGTGTTTAAATGGGAGTCTCACCTGGAATGACAGAAATCGTTTTTAATGCTCGGAGAACCCTGAACGTTCTCAGCGCCGAGACATTCCCAAGGTCCACAAACTCTGTTATATATCTGTAACAAGGTAGGATGACACAAAACAGAACCCCATGACACACAACACACACGGTAACACCACACACACGCACGCATGTACGCGCAAGAGCACGACACCATCACCACCATCGAAGACCAGGAGGGGACACCATGGTGAGAGAGAGAACGCCTGTCCAACCAGTGGGAAGAGAACGAAGAAGGAAGAGGAAGAGGAGAGAGGGAGTGAAACAAAACCACACCTAACATCAACCCCGGGACTCGCCCACCCGCAAACACAAACACCTGGACTGTCTTACCTGGGATAACTGAAATTGTTTTCAAAGCCCTCAGAACCCTGAACGTACGCAGAGCTGACACATTGCCTAGGTTTACAAACTCTGTTATATACCTGCAAGGTGGATCAAGATACAGTTACTCAGCAGCCATCCCGAACAGAGGAAAGAAAGAACAGATTGTTACATGATATATTAATAAGCATTAACATCATGGAAGCATGGACTGATGTGGACTGAAGGCGCTGTAGGCCGCTGTCTATAGAACCTTTTTATCACCTAACATCATTAAAATAAAGAAGAAAAAATGTAGGATGAAATGTTTTCAGCATCTCCAAATTTCTAAAGTTAGCCTGTCAGTCACACAGGCATGACTCTCTCTGATTCATTTGGTTATTATTATTTTAATTTAATTTACTGGTACGGTGTTGTGTATTTGCATTATGGTTTTTGATTGTCTTTTAACTTTTCTATAGTACTTTATTCAATTTTACTTGAACACACACCTAAATAGGTTCTATATTAATACAGATGATTATTATAATCATTATTATTCTTGTTATGAGTAGTACCAGTAGTAGTAGTAGTAATAGTCTTAACATGGGTGCAAATAGTAGGTAGTGCCACAAATCCATACTCAAAGAGGAGATGACCTGAAATTTAATAACACACATGAAACACATTTTTAAAAGGGATGAGGCACGTTTGGTGCCACCCAGTCTCAGAGTAGGTGTTGGGTAAGTTCAGCTTTGCGACTGTGGTGGCTCATCTCCATCAGAAGTTTAGGGTTAATGAGTTTGTCAGCAACTGCTATACTGAATTGAACCCAGTTTAAAAAGTATGATATATATTAGGGGTTGACTCATGCGAACAAAATGGTGTTTATCCCTCCACTGTAAATCTGTCCCATGGCAGTGTATGTTTGTTGCTATAATGGCTAAATGTGTTGATATGAATTGTTCTCTCAGGTTTGGGGGTTATTCAGCATTTAGCAAAAACAACATTTAGATTGAAAGTACTGTCCATCATTAAATATATAGTGAATATCTTTTTAAATTATATTTGTTGTTTTTAAAACATACAAACAAAATTGAATTCAAAAAGTGAATCAATAACTTTCTAACTAACACTTAAATCTCTAATAACAAATGATTATTTAACTCTTTTGGTTGTGTTTTAGTAGTCTGCCTGGAGTTCTGCTACCATTTTGCCTTCATTCTATCCCCATGCTAAAATCTTAGCGTGTTATTAATGTTGAAATCCCCTTGTTTTATTTCTTGCTTTTTCCTTCCTACGTTGGATCATAGCTGCTATTTGTACAGTAGGTTTAATTATTAATTTCTTTCTCTACTGCTTACTAATTAGGAGTTCAAATACTTACGCCATTGAGATGACCATGAAATCCAGCCAGTTCCATGGGTCTCTGAGAAAGGTGAAGCCGTCTATAGCGAAGCCTCTGGCAACTATTTTTGTGAGTGACTCAAACGTATAGATACCTGTGAAGGTATACCTTGAGAGGAAAGAGAGAATACAGTAAAATGGTGACAGATACATAAAACGAGGATATGATGACTGAGAAGATGCATGGAGGTGTACTTACTCTACTTGTTTGGACCACTCTGGGGGGTCACTAAATGTCATGAATATACAGTTGGTCAAAATCGTACACATGATGATCATGCTGAATAACGTGGGAAGAGGGTAGTTAAGGAAAGTTTGGACAATGCTACAGTTTGACATCCAATATATTTTAAAGGTGCAATATGAAAGAATTTCAGTTTACAACATTTAAAAAAGTACTTAAATTATCAACAAAATGTGAAGAACCAACAGTGTTGACGTTAAAATACTCCCCTGTTAGTACAGCTAACTACACGGCTAACTGAGCTAACAAGCTAAGAGTAGCTCCAGTCATGGATCTATAAACAGAATACAGTGAGCAGCAGTTGATTTTAAGGTGGCCCTTTCTAACGTATTGCACCTTTAATACACCAACAACTGAAATCAAAAGCAAACATGTTTAACATACCAAAAAATCTGTTTTCATTCACTGTAAAGTAGAGCTGGGCAACATGTTGATATATTGTCATCATGATGTTGGACTACGTAATGTCTTCGAATTTGGATATGGTTATATTGTGGATGGTGACTGTTCTACTTGTTCTAATACTTGCGTTTACCAACTTAGATCCTCATTATTAATGACTTTTTATCAAAAATCTCACTTTGCTAATATTTTGTCAAAGTAACAATACAAGATTACAATACAAAGATTGCTGCAATACGGATATCGAGGAACAGTATTTGGTCGACAACATTGAGATATATGATTTTGTCGCCCAGTCCTAGCATTTATGAACTGAAACATATAGATTCACATTGTGTAACAAAAATACTGCAATATTATCTGAAGGCCATGTCACACAGCTGTGCTGTAAAGTATAGAAAAAGAACCACTTGAAAGGATATGAATGTATCAAAATCTTAATAGCTATTCGCCTAAGTAGATTAAAAGGACTTAAGATGTACAAGGAGGGCGTGGCACTGAAGCGGAAGATTGTTTTCCCTTTGTTTATGACTATAAATGTCTGCGGAGAGAGAGAGAGAGAGAGACAAAGAAAGAGATAACAAGACAGTTAGAACATTTTTAGAACACATTATATGGAACATACTATTCAGTACACAGCCTGCAAACCTTTGCGCTATATTGTTCTAAAAAAAAGGGGAAGAGACGACTGGAGCTGATGTGAGTCCTGAGCTCACCTCTGAGTCATGGGGCACCACTGCATCGGTTTCCACTCTAACTACACGGCTGATTCTCACAACACAGGTGACTCTGAATTTCATTATGAATATGTACCCATTTTGAAATCTTACATCTTTCCCAAATACATGATTTACATGATACAAAGCACACTGGATAAACACAGTAGAGTAAAAAGATATGCAAAGGGCTACATAATCAGCGGCAGCAAGAACACAGGACTAGGTTTTAGTCCGCTGACATCACTCTCTCTGTGGCCAGCCACCCAAACGCCGGGAGTAACACAGTTAACACCTCTCTTCCTGGTTGCATCAGACGCGGAGCCTCTGTCATGGCGACAGTGGCTCCGCGAGCTGCCTCAGAAGCAGCAGACAGGTGCACGGGAAGCTCTCCCCTCTTTGTGGCCAAATGACTCTCTTCGCCCAAAGTTTAAAGCTCTTACTGGAAGAGAACCGCAAATGCTGTCATCGATCAGGGGGCAGATCTGCTGACTCTAAGCTCTCAACAACCACTCCCCACCCATAAACAACAACTGGGCCAAGTGGGGCTGGGCACTGGGGCGAGGCAGCAGTGTGTGCTTGTTTGAGTGTACCCCACAAAATGTGTCTGTGGATGTTTGTGTCTGATTTGGACCAAAAAAATATGGGGTCAAGATTGAGAAGTATAAGCATTAAATACAAATAAATGATCTGTTTAATAACTTGCTACAAATGATTCCTGCTTCTTTTTATTCCTGAAAGTGGTTAATTTAACACTGCATTACTGACAATGTACTAATGTGCAAGTAAAATTAAATTAAAACGGTGACTGCCCAGCTTATTTGTGGCGGAAGTACACAGAATAGGTAGGCAGTCTGACAAAGACTTCCAGGCACTCAGACATAGGTTCTTTAAATGAAGTACATCAAGTTGTCGTGTGACAAGGTTTACACTCAAACAACAACAAGGTCACATGACAAGGTCATGCTGATTCTACCAATAAACAATATCACAGAGAGCAGCAGTATAAGTTCAAATGATAGAAAAGGAAATATACGTATTACCTGTGATATGATGTGCAAGTTCTGCCACTTTATACCACTTACAGTAACAACAAAATACCACCAAGATTACCAATATAAGTACCAAAAATATCACTAAATGTACTTATCTTAGCATTACGACATGTGACTTCTACCACTTAATACCTCGTGCCAAACCAGAAACGTAAGCACAAATGCTACAATGTACAAAAAAATATACCCCACACATGTATTATGTCTCAAATGTAGTGACTAAACAGAGCAAAAGGTAAAAGACAACATAAGGACAAATGCAAACAACGTGAATAGCAAACAGTCTAACAGTGATGTAACTGCATAACACTACAGACCATCAAAATACCCGTATTATATACCAGCAATCAGATGTGTGATTTGGATGAGAATCTGTGAGGCCTGGATGCGTACACTGCTGTTTTTTTCCTTCTTCAGCACATCCCCCTCATGTGTATTTATGACACTGACAATGTTGCGCGCCAGCATTTACAGAAAACACACCATGACCTGTACATAAACAGTGCTGAAGAACAATGAAGGCATCAGTTAAAACCAAAAAAAGCTTCTGTGAACATTCAATAAGATTTTAAAGACATTAAAGTTAGCCAGAATTTATTTCAATTTACAAATACTGTCAAAGTGCCAGAAAGCCAACTCTATATCATCGTTTGCCCTGTTTATGTTCAATGATAACACACTGGCGGAAAGGATCCATGTGTAATAGAGGCATTTACTCTTTAGTATGCATGTGGCACCAGCAACTAGTAAAACACGTACAACAGGAGTTCATGGTTCACACCACGGGAAACACTAGAAAGCAATGGTGTGGCGACTAGAAGTGTCCTGAGACAAGTGGTGTCCTGAAATCTAATTAAATTAAAAATAGGTGTCCGCAGTCTGGGGAAAGACAAAATGTATTCTCTGCATCAGAAGACTCCTCTCTCTCCCTCCCTTCCTTTCTCCCTGCTCCTTTTTGCCTATTGACTTCAAATATCCTCTCACCATTTTTCCTGTCACATTAAGAATGTTCAACATCAAACCAACAGGAAAACACAGGATCGTGTGTTCACAGGGTGAGTCTTTCCCCCAGAGGTCAACTGAAGCGTTTTGCTGACCAAGCCAATACTCTGTGTAGATGGAAGGAGGAGGAGGAGGTTGTAAAATAAGCAATATCTCATTAGCAGCTAATAGATGCCCTGCATGCATAACTATGTTGCATTGTTAAATCAATGTGAAGCCTATTGCTTTAGACTCTTATGGTTATATAGGTTTTTGGAAAACGTAACATGTGAAGACGTCATCTTAATAAAAACATGTTTTCTTTGTCCTTATTGAGTCTGAATGTTACTGTCAGGGGACCCTTCAGTATGTTGTAACGTGTCGTACTATAAAGTACAGCAAATGGGCATTTATAAAAGATTCACAATTCAACTGAAGAGAGGCTCCAGTTACTTAATGAACTGTGTCGACTTGGAGGCAGAAAAAATCTGCTGTTGACGCAAACTTGGCAACCTGGCACGAGGGATGCGAATGTCAGGCAATTTCCTTAATTGATCGTCTGCCACATTAATAGATCTCTGATCAACCACTGAGAATACTAAAATACTAAATGTATGATTTCCCTAAGTGAAAGCTTCATTGCTATGGGCTCTTTTCAGAGAACGACTGAAGCCATAAACTGTATAAAAACAAGTGAATTGGGAATGAGATATGGATTAAAATGTAATAATGGCAAAAATGTTAATGACATAAAGGAGATGGGACTAAACACGCAGGACACAAAGAGAAGACTAAACCATTCTTGCGTCAATAAAAAGAGCTGCAGTTTACTAATGTCTGTATCACGTAGAACAATAATATGAGCAGAAGAGGAGGAAGCTTCAGTGAACTGGATGAATGGAAATCTGTGGGCAATAGGTGGATATTAGTTTAGATGAACTGAAACATCAACCATGCTATCAATTTAATTGCCAACTATTTTGATAACACTTAATTCAAAATTCTCTGAATCTGGCTTGTTAATGTGAATATTTTCTGGTTTCTTGATTCCCCTTTATCTTGGGGTTGGAACAAAACAAGGTATTTGCGGATGTTTTATATACTGAGCAACTAATCATCATTGTCATTAATCAAAAACATGATAGAAAGATTAATGGACAATGAAAACAATCTTACAATACTTGCAACCCTAAATGTGAACAGCACCTTAACAGTGCTGTTTCCATCATGGTCTCAGATCGCAGTTTATCATGGCGCACTTAACACCATTTTACCCAACTGAATGGACAGTCAACACCAGTCCAACCACTGGAAACACCTACGCCTGCACAGTGTTGTGGAATGCATATACTATAGACTGAACCACTGTGATGTTGCGCTAACAACAACAGCCATTTCCTGACAGACATCTGGCGGCTGAGACATGTGAAACCAGATATATAGTGAAGCACAATGGTCCGACCTATCTGTCGTCTCAGCTTTCATTTACTGTGCAGCTGTGCTAGCTTCTTTAATATCTATCCAACAGCATCGTCTCAGACTAACTGCTGGTTTTGGTTAAACTCAAGCCGTCATTAAATAAAATAAGAAAGAACTAACATCAGTAAAATATTTTGGCTACCGTGTGATGCAGGGTTTTCTACCTGGATGATATTGTAAACAAACATTGTGATTGGTTCTATACTGTTGGTTAAGATATTCTTGATTATTTAAGTTCTGGACAGTGATTCTTTGATTGATAATTTCCCTCAGTTTTATTAATTTCCAGAGACATTCAGTGAAGGTTCCCATGGAATAGGAGACACCGAATTCAACAATATGCCACTAAAAGCTTTTGCTTTCCACAAATACACTAAAATAGAATCAACATATCAACCGTGTAGCACATTGGCAAGCTGAGGCAATTGAAAAGGGGCTGCATCTATTTTCATATAATGTGTACAGGCACCATGGATCACCAAGCACTTCAAATGTAACACAAAGCAGGTTCCTTCACGTAGAGTTAGCGAGGGCACACACACATATCATTATAACACTGATCTGCCCACATAATTACATAGTTAGCGCATACACACGTGAATAAATACAATAAATATACAACACAGCTGAGCAGGCCTCACTGTAAAGAAGCCTTATTTGCTGCAAAGCTCCAGAAATGTTCCTAACTCTCCATAGAGTGCACGAGAAAAAGGCACATATTCAAGAATCAGGAGGCAGAATGCAGCTGCAAGGACAGTGTGTCTGTGTGTGTGTGTGTGTGTGTCTGTGTGTGTGTGTGTGTGTGAGAGAGAGAGAGAGAGAGAGACAGAGAGAGAGACAGAGAGACAGAGAGAGAGAGAGAGAAGAATAGTGGAGCATGTGGAGAGGGGGCTTGCAGGGGTATGGGACAGCCGCAAAGACAGCCGAAGAGAGGAAGAGCTGAGGGGGTGGAGGGGGAGTGATGCAGAATAGAAAGCCTGAGAGCTGCAGAGGGGAGAGAGGCAAACCTGAGATGGATGGGTAGATGGAGGAAGGAAGAGGAGGACTGGGTAGGCATGCAGCAGAGAGAGAAACTGAGGAGGAGATGAGGAGGAGAAGAGGGGGCAGAGAACGATAGAGAGAGCTGAGTGAGATCTAAGCAGGGAAACAGCTTTCACACCCAACCCGTTTGGTTCGGATAAAACAGATCCTGGTACGCTTTCCCAGTTAGTGCGGTTCGTTTGGGCTGTTGTGAAAGCTGTCAATCGAACCCTGCTGCAAACCAAACAACCGGAGAGCGAACGCTTGTAAAGGTGGGTCTTCCACTTCCAAGCAGACTCTGCTGTGGTTCATTTGTGATGAGACAGCAAGCCGACCAACCACAGGATATTAGATAACAGACACGGAATTTTAGCTAAATCTGTATTACTACTAAATCCTCCTGCTGATCGTGAACTGTTGAAGAAGTGATCTTATAATATCTGTGTTTTTATGTAAAACCATTTCATGGTAGCACATATGCACTTCAGCGCAGGTATTTTCCCTTATTAATAGGTCAAAAGCTTATAAAACTGCTGCGGTGTGTCCTACTCCATGTACTGTGTCAGTTCATTAAGTCCATTAAAAACTGTGTGACAGCAATCCCACATGAATAAGCCATGGAAGCCTCCTTTTTGTCCTGTCTCTGCCTGTTAGTCATTATTCATAACATGAGGTTGCAGTCTACTAATTCTAATAATGCTAACAACCACTCATCAGAAGTACTAAAGTGCTGCGTGAACTGCTGTGGAGTGTGATTTCTCTATGTGGGTCAGGACGGTGAACTAATGATGCAGGATAACAATCGTCAAAACTGTTGAATAAACAAGTCACCTATCAGACTGCACGACTTCATGTTTGCAGGAACCGGACCAGAACTGAAATGCAACAACGTAAAGTATCTTGCCTTGGTCTGAACCAGACGAAAACACCCCAGAATCATCCCAGGACCTCAGTCTGACATAGACCAGTCCCTGGACAGTAGACCTATTAGAAGATGGCCATAAACTCCTAGCCTGAATGATTTGCAAAAACGAATAATCCATTCTTTATTAAACTCTGATAATCTATTAATCCTTCAAGGCCTTTATCAAGAAAAAAATGGACCAAGCGTTTGCTGTTTCCTGCTTCCTGTTTTAGTTTTTGCCTCTTTTCCATGTTTCATATCATTGCAAATCAAATACCTTTGGGTTATGGACTGTTGGTTGAACTAAATATATAAAATAACAGTATTTTAGCCAACATGATGCCAGAATAACTAGTAGTGCCATTATAGTTTAGTTTTAGTTAGTTCTATAAATATTTTTCACATTCCAATTCTAATGTCTGAATATTCTCAAGAATCAAAAGGCCATTGCTCTTAAAAGGGTCTACTTCCAATATTAGGCTATTATATTACCATTATAATAGGGAAAAAAAGTGCAAAATAATTGAAATAATAACCTTCATAAACCATTAGATACTCCAAATCAGAGCTTTAACATAACATTTAAAACATATCTGACTTCATGAACCGCTTTGCTGAACAGGAAAGAGAATCCATAACACACACATATACCATGTGCTGGATTTAGCTCATTCTGTAATGAGTACCTTGTATTGACTAAGAGCATCTTCATTCAATTTACAGAGAAACAAAAATACAGACAGTAAGTCGTATTGTTCACTGTGAAACTTTGATGCTTTGTTACACAACAGCACAGATCTCACAAGGAGCTTTAATTTAAAGGTCCTATTTGTAAGAAATGTTAATACTTGAGTCTCACTCCCAACTCGTCAAATACTGAGGCTTTGGCTTTGGCTTTGGCTCAAAAATCAGCTATTCTTACAAATAGGACCATTAATATATGTATAAAATTACAGCCTCAAACATCCCTCGTGTGCTTATGTTTGAGCTCACTGCAGTGAGGCCTGTAATGTCTCCCCTAAATAAGTAGGACTGCAAACTAATTTCCCTGCATATTATACCATATCAAAAAAATGCGTCATCATACTTCGTCACCTGTATGTTGTGCTGCAAAACCCCACTTTGCTTTCTCCTTACCCCGCCCTCCTTCTTTATACCAGCCCAGCGAGCAGTGGAAGCACACTCAACCCTCCCCACCCCACCCCCTCCTCACTCAGCCCAGTACAGGAGGATGCTGTGTCATCAGAGACTGAGGACTCAGACAGAGCACTAAAGCCTGGCCCTCGCTCTAATTTACTACACCCTGAAAAAAAAAAAAAGAGCGCCGGAGAGGAGGCAGCAGAAGGGAGAGGGGAAAAGGAGAGTAATGGACACATAGACGGAGATGGTGGAAGAGAAACATAATGTGCTACATGGTGAGAGTCAGAGGCTACTGCTGCTTTAGCCACGATCTCCCCTCGTGCACTCACTAGCAGCCTGAACAGAAATGACTCCTGTGATAACACGGCCAACGAAATGCCACAATCAGGAAGAGAAAGTCGCTTCTGCGTCCACGAAACCTGAAAGCAGTTCAAACTACAGCAGCCAATTTTGAGCTGAATCGTCTTAACACAGATGTGTGCATGTGCACGGTGTGAACTAAAAAACGCCAGTATGCCCTCCTTCCATCCAGTCCCGCTCTTCCTCTATGACCACGGCAGCTTTAACATTGCCTAATCGCATCAGACATTTGAAAAGCCCAGGCAGTCCTCTCCCCATCACAGGGGAAAACAAGAACTGCAACGCTGCATTTCTCTTCCTCACCACTGCCCCCTCTTCCTCTCTTTGATGCATGAGTGCTGTGATCAGGTTTCCTGCAGCTGACGGTAACACGCACACATACACACACACACACACAAACACATACACACACTTAGCCACATTCATTGACATACAGTGCGATGGTGAGCGATAGAATGACCGCCGTTCGAGTAGAGGAGACGAGCAGCCTGGAAAGGTGAGGACAGAAAGAGGAGGGACTGATGCTAACCATGATTGCGATTCGAGGCATCTCCTCAGGTGTGATAAAAGACAAATACATTAGTGGATTAGGAGAACGATTGATATGAATAGTAGTAAGATGGGAACGGAAGATGAGGCGATAGCCTGTGACTCTAACTGAATTTGCTGACACAGCACATGGGCGGGTATGATGAAGTTAGCAGATCTTGACTGAGCAGAATGAAGAGAAGGCAGAACCTCTGAGCTATGAAACACATCGGAGTAAGCAGTCCCATAATCGATAGATGAGCTATTTAACTGGCAGTCTAAAAAGCTGAGTACCCCTTCCTTCCTTTTTGAAATTCTCTAAAAAATGTTGTTGAGAATAAAGGACTCTAACTGGGATGGAATTTGGGTCTATGAGATTACTGAAACTACCTTCCCACGTCATGGAATAATATATCTTGAAATGAGAACAAATTGACAATAATTAGCTAAACTGTCAAATTCCAATGAAGCCCATTTTTATACTTCTCATAGCTCTAATCCTATACTAATCCTAATGCTTGTTATCAGGCAATGATGATCAATAAAACTGTGTCCATTGGTAAACAATTCTGATCAAATAAAACTTGGATATTTCTAGATCATGTATTTCTTGTTATGAAATGTAACCCTGGCATACCAATAATATAAATGGTATCACATTTCACAACTCCTGCCAATAACAATTTGAAAAAAGTCTAATTTGCAGGATGTTTGCAATGTTTTTTCTGAGGGTCCCGGCAGCTAGTGTATGTGTCTCTATGACTTCTCATAATGAATTATTTCAAAAACTAAATAAATGTGCCGTTTTCATCCCTTAAAGACGATAAAGAGAAAGATTTAGTGACATTTCTAGATCTGATGTAGGACAATTAAATCATCTAATCAAACTGCATATGTTTGCCATTTTTGTTGAAAGGTTTTAAACATCAGTTAACTTGGTATCCAACAAAGGCTCCATTGAGATACTATGTGAATGTAAATATTCATCACAGAGGTCAAAGTCCTGAAAACAGATGAGAATCTTCAGTGCCGTCATTTTGTAAATGGCCGGGATTAAAAATGTCTGGTGGCTGAGCCTGTCTGATTTATGTGCAATGCATCGTTTCGTACATAAAACTATATAAGAGACAAATGCTTTGACACTTTGTTCACAAAACTAATCTTGCAAAGCATCATTATGTCAGAAATATTGAAAAGCTTTCCATGTTTTTTACTCATCTGGATGAGCTTTTATGTAAGTTTTTCTGCACAGAGCCTAAGTTGCCGATCTGTGCAGCTGGGCATACATCGTACAATTTGAGCCTGTTCCTGACCTGATTTTTGAGCCGCATGACTCATCTTACTGTCGGACTAAAATGCGGCTTTGTTAGGCTCTACTGCCGTGCAATGTATGGGGGGTGCGGACCAACCAAAGGATGATTTTTGGACATGTCAGAAATTTAGTTTGCCCATTGTCGGGCTCTCACGTAGTTGAAGCAGTGCCATGAGTCGATTCCCCAAGGTCAGTAAGTTTTTTCTCACAGCGCCTGCCCAAAGTGGCAAAAAGAGAATCTGAAAGAGCCACGGTGACACAACGTGTCATGGGGAGGGAAAATAAAGAGGCCAGGTGCCAGGTTGGTCAAGCAGTAGCACCAGCAAAGTGCCTCTCTTGTTTCCTCAGCGAGCACATACACTGAGAGCTGTGCATCGCACCTGATTTATTCCTACTGTATGAGTTTGGATTAAACAACATTTTTAAAACTGTACAGCGTACGCAGAGCTTTGTGCTCTAATCAACTTTCCAAAAACATTGCTTTAAAATAATCCTGTCTTGTTTGGCTGGGATAATAAAGAGGCATGTGAGGCTTTGATAAACAACTCTGCCGCAACTTTCCTTGAACCACCAAAGTGAGACGCGAAAGAGGAAAGTAAGAAGACATGAAGAAGTATGCACTGGGCATAAAGTGGGAAAGGATAATAAGACAAGAATGCAGCCCTTCCTGTGGCCACCACTGAACTAGTGCTGTGGATCAATAGATCACAAAAGGCACATACACTTGATCGTTTCATGCGCCCTATGAGGGACTGCTGCTGGCTGAGAGTGCCAGACCTGCTGACTGGGCTTCTTGCTGCTGTACAGGCCGCGGATTCTCTTACACATTATCACCGCCGCCGCACAGGAGACTGCCTACTCCACCCATTTACACAGCTGAAGGTACTACAGCGTTCTCCTGCCCTTTGCTGCTTTCTCCATTAGTTCCTCTTTCGCCGGTGCAGAGCTACAGTGCAGGAACAGCCAAGCTAGTGTTTGAGTGGTGTGGGAAAGCGGACTTAAATATGTGGCCTGCAATTCATTTAAAAAATGCATCAATTGCAGAGAAAATACGAGATATGGTTTTGTGGCACCAAAGAGAAATCACACCATGACCTTAAACGATAGTAAAACATATTTCGATGCTTCAAATCTCCAAAAGCTGGAGCTGTGAAATACCAAACAAGTCCTACAGAAGAAACAGATGTGCTTCAGGGGAAATTATCTGTACGAACACATGGTTGCAGCACTTGAATAAGCGGAGAGGAATAACACGTTTAGAAACGTGCTCTGTCATATTTTTGTCCTCGTTTGCCTCAGAAACTGTGGTTTAAACTGCACCTGTGGTTCTATATGAACCTGAGTGCTGTGTCCTGTAGATTTCCAGTGGAAAATGTGAAGATTGTAATGCCGAGTATAATGCAGATCACAATAACACAACTTACAGCACAGCAGCAAAGATAATATGATGACAGTAATAAGTTCTCTGCCCCAGCGCGTGCTGGCTACATGATTATGGGGTTCTCCGACACACCTGCGTTTGGGGGACAGTTGGGCAGCAGTTCAGCTGAACCTGCGTTCATTCTGTTCTCAATTGGCTCCAGTTTTGCACGGCGCTGCAGTTTAAGCCTCTGAAAATTCTGTTTTAACTGGACCTGCTCTAAACTGCAGCTCAGTCAGTCAGACTGTGAGCGAGAGAGCATCAGCCCCAATATACAATCGACACTAAATTATTACTCGACTAAACGGACAACACTCATACATCATGCATGTCACCTGAAAGTGTGTTTCGTCACAGAGGAATACAATTAGCTATAGCACGGATGGCGTATAAACATGAAGGTGAGTTTGTCATCCCCTCCATCTGTTACATCATCTTTACCATGCACAGATAATTAATCAACACTGCAGAAAACCGTTACGAGAATCACCCCTGCCTGACAACTGCATTCCTGCAGTATTGCAAGAGCAGAGCGAGCTGTGCTTTGACTGTACAGGTGTAGTAAAAACACCCAGAGGCCTCGCATGATCTCCTGTGTGCCCTAATAATGCAGTGGCTGTCTCTAAGCCCCAGTAGCAGTGACTAAAAAGTACTCAAAAGCTCTTAAATGCCTCAAGGTCATCTTTGCTGTTATGAAATCCCTATCTCTGTAGAGAATACAATAACTTCCATTTTGACTGAAATTGATATGAACCCTGAATCCGCGATGGCAGTGGATTTCATTTAACCTATGTGTATTGAATGATTAGTTTACAATGTTGACTATTTCACATCAGAGGAAAGAAAAGATGTTGCTGAACTGACTGCCTGGCTATCTATAAGTTTGGTGGTGCAATTAGCCTGTGTGTCTACTCACTTTCTTGTTCAAATAGAACGGATCCAAGTCCTCCAGGGGCGTGGCGGCCATTCCAGAAGGAACATCGCCGTAGATGAAGGGAAGGCTCTTCCCAGCCTCCAGGTCACTGTTGGGCTTCTGCTCATTCTCGTCAGACGTGTCGCGGTGACTACTGTCCGACCTGGGCTTGGGTGGCTTCTTGTTCTTCTCTTCATTGATGCGCTTCTCGATGTTAGCGAGCGACTCCGGGGTGAATTTCTTGAAGCTGTCAGGTCCTGGGGGTGCAATAAGGGGTGCGGCCATTTTTTCATCCTGCGGCTATGTCCTCTTTATTTGTTTTCCATCCCCGACATACAGCTCTAAGAGGAAGAGAGGGACACGGAGTGAGAAAGTGAGGAAGAGTGGGCAGAAGATACAACAGAATGAAAAAAAGAAGAACAGCAAAATAACAACATCCTTTAAAATGATAACTTAGTTTTTTTTAATTCAGGGTCATTTAATTAATAACACTGACTGGGAAACAAAAGGTGATAATTAAAATGGTTGCCATATTCATATGTTAGACCAGTTACTTTGCATCCCTTTGTCAGCTTCTCTCAAAAGCCTAACAGATCAAATTTACTGGTTCTGCCAGAGAACGCAAACAAAGCAAAATAAAGCTAAAAGTGCAAACACTTGGAACATGGGCCAGTAGGCACTATTTCTGCTCCCTCCATCACCTTAATGACTAAAGCACTGATCCTTTATCCCCCAAAAGCTAAACCCAGGTACCCAGCACAGTACAGTGAACAGTATTAAATCTCCTTTTGTAAAGACTTGAGTTTTCTCTTCTTGTGTTTAAGCTCACATATGATTGGCTCTTTATCCCACCAGGAACTTGTCTGTCTGAATCTCTCCTTAAAAAGTGTTTTACATGACATTTTGCTAAATGGCTTTTCTCATTACGTTTCCTTGGTATTTAAGAATTCAAAAAGGCAACACTTGCCATGTGTATGTGTTCGTACTGCTGGTCTCACTGACATAGAACATCCAGGTCTGCAGCCCTATGCAGCTTCAAGACATATTCTTTTTTTTTTTTATATGCTCCGTTACAAAAATGTCACATTTGAAAATCACAATTTCCAATTACATTCCACATTTTCACATGTCAGCTTAGGTTTTTACATTGTGGTAATAGGTTAATGTCAAATGTGGACTGGACGTTTTTCACAAATCAAGGACAATTTTGACATGTGAACTACATTCAGCCATGTGTTTGCCTTTTTTTTACACAAGTGGAAAACAGAACATGGCTCATAAAACCACATGAAATTTGCTTCTTCACACTTGAACTCCACATGTGAAAATATAATAATGTTTTGCGTGTGAACTGGACATTTCCAAATGTGACTGGCTTTTTTTCCACACACACATGAGAAATGTCCACATTTGAATTACATACATTCATATGTGATTGGCTTTTTTTGTCACATGTGGATTAGAAATTCCCCATTTGAAGACACCTACAAAACATAGTATGTGACTTTCAACCCGCTAGCTCCCAGAAGCCTATCATCTGCCCAGTGACAAATGACAAGCGACCAAAAAGATCTGAAGCCAATCGAGAAAAACAAACATGGAGGTATAAATAAAGTTGTGTGTGAGAGTGCCACATGTTCATTGCAATTAACCTAATAAGTTAATATTGTATATCAAAGCTCACTGCTGTGAATTATTGGGGGATTTACTTCTGCTATATAATTGTCATTGTCCAATTATTACTACGGATTAAGGGAACAAGTTAATGTGACTGGTGTGTTTGGGAAAAGACCGGTTGGGGTTTATTGCACGAGAATAGCTCATATATTGACAGTAAATGTGCTGAAGGACAGACTTTCAACTACATTCACTGTGATTATGGACATTTCTTGTGACAAACTTAACTCCTTAACTCGTGTATGTAGCAGCATACCCAAAACAGGCCGCTGTATTCTGACCAGAATAGTGACTCTACAATGTATTCATTATTAATTACCAAATAATAAATCATGCTCAGCTACTTAAGTGTGTCAAAAGATAGTCCATGAATTATGACCGGAATGTATTCAACCTCTGGGGCTCTGACTCATTGTTTAAACAGTATGGTTGTAATAACATTATCAGCTGCATCCCTCCAGTCTCCTACAATGGATGCATTCCTCTCCCCGGTTGGCTGATGGCCATGCTGTTTCGATATTTGACAGTCAAGGCACAATTCGGGCTATCCAAAAAAAAAATATGACAGCGTGTGCATCATTCAATGAATGAGTGACAAGGGTACAGACCTGGAAATGGACCAGAAACAAGTCAGACATCCACGGGCAGATCGAGATCCTTCGCGAAAAAAACACACATACACACACACACACGCACACGACCAACTAGAAGAGGGATGAAGTCCGACTCAAGTAACCCAACCTCGGCACAACCTCCAAGTCTCCTTCCACCGGTGCTACACCGATTGATCTACCGTCAAGGTGATTCACACCAGGATGCGATGGCATGGCCAGCGGTGCATGTATTCTTTACACATGACGCCGGGACAGTCTGGGCAAAACGGGCAACGCAACTGAGATCCGACCAGAAGGAAAACTGCCCGGAAAAATGTTTTACAGAATAATGTCCACTAACTCACTAGGTCACACGGAGAAGCATAAAACGCGACAATCCCGGCACATTTTTTTTTTTTAATTAAAGAAACTCAATAACTCGATTACAGCGGATCATTTTTAGCGCACGTAATCCAAAAGCGCACAGCCCCCTATAACCATAAATCCGTGATGGATCAAGTGAGTCCGGGAATAAAAAAAAAATATATATAGGCTATATCAAAAACTGGTGGATGACAGAGAGCACTGACAACTCCGGCTGCCCCGATTGCCTCTCAGAGAAGGAGAGAAGTCGCTGTCCGGTTCAGCAGCGTTTCAGCAAAAGAAAAAAAAAAATGCTCCTACGCTGCGTCCTCTGTGCGGAGGAAAGACATCCAAACGCGCCACGGCTTCCGTCCCGTCAACTGGACAGAAATCTTCCAGCCTGCTCTACGCTCTCTGACGATGACCTGACTTGTGATGGGGGCTCACCGGACACCGCGGACACACACTGAGGAGGAGGAGGAGGAGGAGGGGGAGGAGGAGGTTGTGTAGGGCACTTGCATCGGTCACATGAGCCGGCAGAGAACTTACACATCCTTTCCGCTCATTTCCTGCAGCGATGCCTTAATGCCGCCTGCCATAAGATATACAACAGCATCGCTGAGAACAGGCTGAGCCTACACGGGCCCCTGAGTCGAGCCGCGACACTGAGGGAATAACCTGGCAGCCATACATTAAAAGAAAGGCCTCATATAACCCCTCATATAAGGGCTGGATTTCTGAGCTGAGGAGAGTCATGACGTCCCGATTGGAAATTCTGATGAGTTATGATGATTAATTTGGAGGCACGAGGCCCCTCAGCAGATAAACACAGATGGAGAGCTCGTTCCCTGTGTGGGACAAGAGACCCCCCCCCCCCCCTTTTCACGCTCTATATTATTTCATGTGAGTGCCATTCATTGCCCGACGGTGATTTGCAGCCTTGTGTAGTCCTCGGTTCAGTCCACTGTTTAATAACGAGGCGCGCCGTTGTCCTATAGGGCCAAAGCCTAAAATACTGCAGTGTGGTTTATTGCTGCTATAGGCTCCAACTAACAAACTCACAGTGGGTCATTTGAAACGCATGAGCCGTGTCCTGACAACTCATCCGCGGCTCTAACTCAAAGCTCATCGGCACAATTTCACTCCTTAAAAAAAGAAAAAAGAAAGAAAAAGGTGAAATTATTGACAGCAAAAAAAAAAGTGAAACTAAATCGGCCTTAAGGCTACACCACCACACCCGTATATATGGTGTAGGCGACAGGGATCCGGCCCCCTCCATATGATGCGACTTATACAAGCAGCATTATGGAGGAAACTTGTTTTGTTTTTTGTCTTTTTGTTTTTTTCAAGGGAAAGGACTGCGTGGAAATAGCAGGAAAAGGGTGCCGCGGCCCCTCCGAGGACTGCCAAACTAAAGACGCACCTACCTCCTCACGCAATACAGTCTCCGAAGAGATTGCAAAAGGAAGGAGGAGGAGGAGGAGGAGGAGGAGGAGAGGGGAGGGGAGGGGAGGGGAGGGGGGCACAGAGGTGGAGAGTGTGTGTGTGTGTGTGCGGGGGGGGTAAAACTATCATAGTTACAAAATGATGGCAGAATAAAAAATGCTACCGAAAACGCTGCTACCGGCGACGCTTTATTCATGCACCTGGAGCACATCGGCTGCATTCTGCGAGCACTCGGAGAAGTTTGACGTGATCTCACTTCTTCATCCCATATGCGTATGTTTCACATCCTGACACACTGAAATGTCATTCCATCCAGCGGCAGGCCAACACCCCAAATAAACCGGCTGTCTCCCTGTTTTCTACCGCGTCGCATCACACACCAGCGTTTTTCCCCGTCCGAAAATCACATCTACCCCCACTTCTAACTGATGCCTTCGCGTACATATTTGTCCATGTTCTGGCAAGGAGCCCTCCACAGACGCTGGGAAAAGATGCTGAGAGAGGGACCGCTCTGCGGCACTGGGATGCAGTCAGTCGACAAAGTGGGACTGCGATCCATCCCGCGACACAAAACATCAGACAAAGCAGAAAACAGAGAGTCTACTTACTTTTTCTCGCATTAATAGAAATCCAGACAACTGTCACTGAACTGCAGATGTAGAAAAGAGTCGGGAGTAACTGCGGCTGTCGCCATATTGTTGCTGCTATCTTCCTTCCCAGTGCGTGCGGCTACCCTGCATAATTGATGACTCTCAGCAAATTGTTAGGGAGTGTCGGTAAATGCCTTAAGTTTCAATAACGGACAAGAGACCGCAGCATCGTAAGCAGAAAAAAAAAGGAAAAAAATACTCTTCATGTAACAGTCATCCATAGACTGTTCTGGTGAATTGTTATGAGGATTGCCAGCATATTTGATTTTATCTCGATTTTTCATGAAAATAACTGCAAGATGTATGGTTACATATAACTTCTTGAATTAGAACTGGATATTTAAATAGAGACACATTTTAAATCAACTCTGAGCTCGTAATTGGAGTTTGTGCAACCTGCAATTACAAGGTGATGGTGCCTTAACACTCGCAAGAGACCTGCTCCTGATGAAGGTTTACAAATTAAAGAGTGAAAATTGTGAACTGATTAGGCGTCAGTGTGTGCTTCGCTGCTCCAGGTGCATAACAAAAAATATATATAATACAAAATGCATTTGCATTTCTCATTGTAGTCAAGTTGCATTGTTTATTCGTCAAAAACAGCCTCATTGAATGGACCTACAACATCAATCACTGAACAATGTGTGGCTTTTAAATGGAATTCACTCATTATTCATTTGATTATTTGCACATGTGGTTTTCCTGCTCTGACATGTTTTTCTGAAACAGGCCTATTACTGTAACTGAGATTAACATTGCATTTACGTAGCATTGAATCATTCTGCATGCATATTGGAAATATCATCAGAAAGATGACAATACAGGTGGAAAATTAAAGCAGTATATTACGACCCATTTATATGTTTGTTGTGAGGCTGCGACCTCTAGAGGCTGTAGTAATTATTACATGTGCAAAGGGGGAGGTGAGGAAAAGTCATATAAAGAGTGTAAAATCAATATACTGAGGAGGTTGGGGGTGGACAGTCAAGTTAATCTAGGACAGGACTTACATTTAAGAGACTGCAGTCAACAACGTAGTGAAATAACTTACAGTTGCGTAGACTAAGGTAATGTAGGTAATTTGCAACAATGTTACAGAAGTAACATATTGATTCTCACCCAAATCGTAATGTTTTCCTAAACCTAACCAAGTAGTTACAGGGCGCAGTAACACTCTGCAATCTGTACCGTGCCCAAGCACGTTTGAACCCCAAAGTCCAGTTTGTTTCACTAGCATGAGCACTAACTTTCTTAGCCCTGGCACAGTTGGAAGAGGTGTGCTTTGGCACGGTACAGATCCCCAACGTGGACATGAAGTATAATAATCTGTATTACGCCGCCCTTGCAAATCAAGAAGTCCAGGAATGTGTCCATGACCAAAACAACGCAGCCACAAAAAAGTCAGTAAAGTTAGTCATGTCCTCTGTGCAGTTCTCCGTTATGCTGCAACCATGCTACAACATACAACGTACAAGAGGTAACTGTGCTCAGGCCTGGTTGCAGCCGGAGCAATGTGAGTGCAGGCCAGCGGGGGACTGGGGAGGACGGACAATCGTGCTTCGGCACGGTACATAGCAACTGGGCCAAGTGTGAGTGCGCATTTAGTGTCTAGACCTAACCAAACTGCGACTGTATGACAAGGTCCGGGCGGCACGCGCTCATTTTGTTTTGGGAACAGTGATATATGTTAATTTGTGAGATTGTGACAACAGCCTTCTCAGATGTTTAGGTATGAAGGTGTGAGGTGAATGAAGGCATTCTCAAAAGCTTTTCCACTAGCATCACATAAACTAAACCCCTACTGGTAACAGATTGATGTCTACCATTACCAATATTCAAGTATTTCCCTTATGCACAAGATTTCTGATATAACGAAATACATAACAAATCATCCATACGTAGGTTGTCCCCAAATCAAAGGACTGGATAATACACAATCAAATACTGGAATAATGCAGGCAAAAGGCAACGACATCTGCACCTAGTTATTCAGTGGCGCACAGGTGACAAACATGTGCTGTGTGGAGCCTTTTCCTATCGATCCACTTGAATTTCTTGGTGTACAACACCAAATAATTCACCGTTATTGGTTAAACATTAATATTCCTATTACTGTAAGAAAGAAAATATACTTTGGCTGTTTAGTGCAGTGTCTGACAAGTTAACCTTTTCTCTACACAATGCTGTCTTAAACATACAGACAATAAAGATTTGCATATGGGTCATTCAACTGACTGAGCATTCAAATGTATGCAAAGGTGTGTTTATGTGGCACCATACATATCCTACAATATCTGTAGTGGGATACAGATGTCTTTGTTTGTTTGTGTAGTTTTGAGAGTTCAAACACATGCACACATACGCTAATTGGAAGAAATCATTTTAAATATATTGTGCCCCTTTTTCTGAAGCCTTCCCCATGCAATCTACATGGTTACAGGGTTTCAGAAGTGTTTTGAATGTGACCCAACAATGTCTCTATCTGGTGGAATTTTAAGGAACTGCAGCTTAAGGTCCAAAGGAAATCAAATGGGCCCTCATTTATCAATCTTGCGTGAAAACGGGTGCAGATCTGAGCGCAGATTTGGTCTTACGACAGGACACACGTGTGATTTATGAAAGGTTCGTATCTGACCAATTCCAGCGTAGGAATGATCGGGTCTTGATAAATGCGGCGGCTGAATTTGATCGTCATTAACATGTTACGCCCTTAAATATTCCCGGTTCGGAGGCCTCGCCCACTGAGGTCAAACATTGAGAGAAGAAACTCTGGCAAGAAGATAAACTTTTCCGAGATGGAGATCGGCATCCCGGCAGCGCCGGCACATCAAAGGCTCCATTCACTAATGCAATGTTGTGCAAAACTGAACAGGCCAAAATAATATGGCACACTTTCTCTGGGGTATACAGCAGAGTTCCCCCTGCTGGTCCGAGACGGAGCCACCTGCCCTTCAGCAACCCGAAGCAGCTCCACTGTGACCGTGTGCGTGTGTGCGCACTATTGAATCTGCGTTCCTGCTCTGTAGCAGGTTTACCAGCGGGGTTATTAGGTATTCCGTTAATTAGTTGTCATGTTAGGCTATTTATATATTTTATTTGACAAAAAAGTGGTATCTGTAAAAACGTAAAAAATAATCGGTTTTGATCAGTTCTAAATATGTGACTGCTTATGCTTAATGACAGCTGAGGTTTTATTAATAATCATTTTCAGACTCAGCCAGATTTCGCTGTGCTGAACCGCAAATCCGCACACTCAAATTTGCGTACACGAGCTCAGACCTGACGTGAGATCTGATCGTAGCTTCCGCTCACGTCCAAATTGATAAATGCCGAAGTTTGCGTGGAAATGGTCGTACGCACGGTTTTCTGCCGTACGTTCGTTTGATAATTGAGGGCCATGGTGAGCAAGCCAGAATTTCAATAGTGAGCATAGTCAACACTATTGAGTAATAATATTGTGTAAAGGGAGTAAAAGATGCAGACTTCAAGACAGACTATAGCCTGAGACTATACTCTGGAATTTCATCTGGATTGCCTAAAGTGGAGCTTGTGAAATGTTACTTCTAAGCTACTTTGCATGAAGCTTTGCAACACTGTGACCTGGACCCAGATAGATGGTTATAAATCAACTTAACTTTTTAATAATTTTGAAACTATATGTAAATAAACTTTTACACCTTGAGAAGTGCACAGTCACCACACAAACCTCGTCACAAGTATTCAGGACTGTTCCAATACAACACTAGGTCAAGGTGCAGTGTAATTACTGAGCATGATGTAAGTGGGTTGTTTTTGGCTTTTTAAGTCCACATGGACGAAATGCCAAACTCAGAGGTTTATTGACACCTCTTTTTTTAAACATAGTCTCTAGTGTTTGTGTTGGTAACCAGATCATAAGTGAAAATTAAAATAAACCTATAACTTGAAGTCATTTAATGTATTACTTTTTTTTTTTTTTTAAGTTTTTTTATTAGGCATAGGCACCTTTATTTAGACAGTGGATAGATTTGTGAAATGGGAGAGAGAGAGGGGTGTGACATGCAGCAAAGGCGTTTGTGGCATGCGCGCTAACCACTCGACTACCTGCGCGCCGAATGTATTACTTTTAAATTCTTTGCTGTCAAAGGGTGTCTTAAGTGTGCAACCCGCATACAGACTGCTGCTGCAATCAGCTTCACTTCTTGTTTAGTTGAGGGGCTTTTTGCCGTCTGTCTCAAAGAGGTCAGCTGGACTCGGGTGAGTGATATTGCGATATCTTGGTTTTCTGCAATAGATATTGCGAAATGAAAAGATACAGGAATTTACACCAAATAAAATGAGTTGCTCAACAGAGTCTATGCATACGATGTCAACGCAAGCATAAGTCACCATGGTTACAACAACTGAGTTGCAAAAAGACTACTGAGTAGCAGCGTTGCTAAAGTAAAGCTCTCGCCAAAATGCAACTTAGGCTTTTTTTGTGAATGTATATGAGTCAAACCTTCGTGTAAAAGCATAATTACGACGAAAGAGGCACTTTAAAGATTTATCGTATTTTCGCTTTCGGGTCAAACTCATTTTCAATGGGAGTGCTCTGGCAAATTAGCCATAGCATCAAAATCACTATTTTCAAAACACTAAGAAGGCTTGACACAACATGAAACTTTTGCTTGTAGTATCACCAGGGTTTCTACACATGAACACGAGCATTGAGAACAATGCAGAGTTTACTAAAAAGAGAGTTTTTGGACAACTCACGTTAGCAGATGTTTCTTCCACTTGCTGCCATCCTGCCAGAGAGAAGTGTCGATCTCCGAATGCAAAATAACATTGAGGAGAGTTAAGGTGGACCGCTCCTAAAGCTTAGTCCCATATAAATGTCATTAGTGAAAAACAATATTGATGTTGAAGTTGAAAAGGAGCCTCATATAAGAAACAATACTAAAATCAAAAGCCGGAAAAGTCACGTGAGATATCGCATGGATAGTTGTTGCCGGAAGACAGTAGCATTCCACCTTAACTCTCCTCCAGGTTACGTTGCATTCGGGGATCGATACCTCTCGGCTGCCATGACGACTGGGTGCAGAACAAGCTACTGCTAAGTTGAGTTGTTCAAAAACTTTCTTTTTAGCAAACTCTGTGTACACAAACAATGTTCTCAATGCTCGTGTTCATGTGTAGAGACCCTGGTGATACTATGAGCAACGTTTTATGTTGTGTCGAGCCTTCTTAGTGTTTTAAAAATTTTGATGCTATGGCTAATTTGCCCCAAGCACTCCCATTGAAAATGAGTTTGACCTGAAAACGAAAATACGGTAAATCTTAGAAGTGCCTCTTTTGTCGTAATTATGCTTTTACACAAAGGTTTGACTCATATACATTCACAAAATAAGCCTAGGTTGCATTTTGGCGAGAGTTTCACTTTAATATTGATCTGCAATCTTGTGGTTCAGCTTAAATGCCACAAAAACATAAATGTGGAAGAGATGAGTTCATTTCATTCATTCATTTCATTTCACATTTTGCTTTGACAGTCTTAAAATGTACTGTTTGGTTCAGTCTCACAGCTATCATCAACCCCACTTCCAGCAACAACAATAGCAAGCAGCTACTTTCATCTCGGCAAAAAGCATCACATGGCCAACAAAAAAATGTTAGTGACTAATATGTAAGCAACTGGAGATGCTGGAACAGCTGGCAAGGCCCCAGAGGTGCATATAAGGATTTCAGCTCTAAGTATATTTAGTTTTGGATACACAACAGGGCTAAAAATAGAGTGGATACTGGACAGGCGGCCATGATCCTGTAATAATGCTTATGTCATCTTGTGTAAGTACTGCGCCCTACAACTACATATAACTTTAACTAGCTTAATTATGCGTCAGTGTTTTGGGTTTGTGTGCTTGTTGAGGAGTTGTTCTGTCCCCAAGTGGCAACAATAATATGTTTGAAAGTCAAGACTTGAACCTCAGATTCATTCATTCATTTTCAAATTTAAGTCACTGTATAGAGAGTCAACACAATAACATGTTTAAAGCTAACATTAGCAAACACCTAGCATAACTCAAGTTAGCTAACATTATGAATAACACACTCTTACTAACACACCAAACACTTGGGAAACTAAATAACACTTACCTATAGAGTGGTTATGCTATGGCACATTTTTTAGGCTAACCTAGATGTAAGCATTGCCCTGTCTCCCTCAACAAAAAGCCACGGAGATTTGGGAATATCAAGTTTGATACTTACACGTTTTGTCCAGCAAGCTAATCTTCAAAGATGAACACCTCTTTTGTGATTTCTGCAGTGTAGATTAAATCTAGAAATAAAAAGCCAATGCTATGCTACAATTGACTAACTTACCTCCCAGTGGCATGACTTCAACCTCACCACCACTTTTCTATTTTTGCATTTTAAACACAATAACTCCACACGTTTTCTACAAATGGATCCATCTACAAGTTCTAAAGTTAGTTCCTAACTAATAGTTAAGTTTGCTCTATTCTTATTATAAATAGTCGGCCTGTAAAGACAGATGGGTGAATAGATGAGTCTTCCTGTTCAGTGAGATGACGTTTAACTTCTGTAACAACATCTGTAGTCTCTGTAAGCTACTTGTTAGCAACTACCTTTTAAGGCAGGTAATTTGTTTAGAATTAAATTGTGGGAAATTTAGTTAAGTATTTTATGTCATAGACAAATCATGTAAATACCCTTTTTCAAGCATTGAAGCTAAAACCAATTCAAAAAGCCCATAGACTATGAAACCATGGAAACGGATGTGTAAAAATGCTAACCGATTTCCGGTTTTAAGGACCACAAACTACACCGCTTTAGTTGACGTTGGTTCAACCTAGAGCAATACAAAAATGATTTGCGTGTCCATTACTCACCACAGTATTGTTGTTTTTGAAAGGTGTCAATTGATGTTTATATTAAACGTTTTGGGCTTCCTCCAGTTTCCGGCTGTTACTGTCAATTTAAACCATTTTAGTCAAGTGAGAGTAAATTGGATTACACGATGGTAGGGTTTGAAAGCGTAAATAGACAGAATTACAGCGCTTGCACCGTAAGTATTCGATTTGTAGTGACAGTCTACTGCAGCACTCGAGGACAAAACAAGCAACTGCTTTTACACTGGTGTTAATACTTGTCGCCTTTATTGTGAAAGCGTCGACCGGACTTCCGGAGTTAGCCAGCTCCTGTAAGCGGACCTCCTCGCTAACTTGACCAGTTGGCTGTTGACACTGTGGGGCGCCACGACGTTCAGGAGCCGCAAAAATGGCCATTCTCATGCGCTTTTGTACTTTAATTGTCAACGTGTTATGCCTGCCCCTGCATCTGATGGAAGCGGTCGGTCTGTATCACCTATACAAACGCGTCTTCCCGGTCCTTTTATATCGGATTTCCATAAATTACAACAAGAAAATGTACGAAAAGAAGAAGGAGCTGTTTCGCAGCCTCACACAGTTCACCAAGCCTGGTGGGCAGCTCACACTTTTGGAGATCGGGTGCGGCACCGGCACAAATTTCGAGTTTTACCCGGCTGGCTGCAAGGTGATCTGCACTGACCCCAATCCCCATTTCGAGAAGTACCTGAAGAAAAGCATGGACGAGAACGACCACCTGAAATATGAGCGATTTGTGGTGGCATCGGGGGAGGACATGGGGTCAGTCGAGGACGAGTCGGTAGACGCTGTTGTCTGCACCCTGGTGCTCTGCTCTGTCAACAACACACCGCAAACTCTGCGTGAGGCGCACCGCATACTGAGACCAGTAAGTTATCGACTGACTCCTGAAAAAGATCAATCAGAGAAAATGTAATCCCAATAAACTCTCAGTCAGAAGAGTAAAAATGACCCCAGTGAACATAATACAAATGTTAAACATTTTGGTAAGGTGAAAGGTGTCCCCATAAGAATAGTACCTATATGAAAGTCTTACAGTATATGAATTTAAAGGTACTTCAGTATAAAACGTACAATTATCCATAAAGAATCCTCAATTTAAATTGGCGATTGCTAAATTGGGCCATCACATAAATGTAGTAGAATAAAAAGTCTAATATTCGCCTCCTAAACGTAGTGGAGTGGCAATATTGCATTGTAGAAAATGAAAATACTCAGGTAAAGAACAGTAACCTCAAAATTGTGTTACAATAAATGTACTTAGTCATATATCCTGCATTTTATGGAGGCTTCTAGGCAGAAAGAAAAGGCCTATAAAATAATATGTAACCTTTAACCTCTTATAATAATCTGCTGGAGGGGCCTTTGGAGATCATCTTGGCCTGGGCATCAGCAAAAACTTTAAGCAGACCCGTTGTAGAGCACCGTCTGAATTAATCATTCACTCCTGGCAATTGATAACTAACTGGCTAAACAAACACCAAGCAAATCCATGTTTAAATTACACTAAATGAAAGTCTGGGACCGACCAATACGACATCCGAGCCAATGTTGTACACGAGCCAGTATGAGTTGACTAGTTTATCTATGTAGGCGACAAGGAACCAGACACTGTGGTATAGATATGTCAAAGTTCACCAGAGAGCACCAAGTTTGTCATTTAACTGTGCAATATCCCGCTCAGTGCTTATGCACACACAACATACACCCACACGGCTGTATCTGTGATGGGCCCATATCAGCAGACTGCAGCCAACCGATGTCTCAGCCAGGCTCTATTATGAAAGCCTGCTTATATTTAAAAATAATAGTTGGAGTTTATTAATATTAGTGTTAGCCTCGAAAACCGATTCAGTGCTCCAGTCCAACTATATGAAATGAACTTGAACATACTGAATAGACGGGCCTTGTCAGTCTGTGTATAATAACGAGGTGTCTGCTGTCTATTAGCCTTTAATCCCTTGGAAAGGAATATCATGATCTAATTTATTTGCTTTAAACTCTAGCGAAAATGCAACCTAGGCTTTTTTGTGAATGTGAGTCAAACCTTCGTGTAAAAGCGCAATTACAATGAAAGAGGCACTTTTAAGATTTACCGTATTTTCATTTTCGGCTCAAACTCATTTTCAATGGGAGTGCTAGGGGCACTTTTACGCTAGCATCAAAATCGCTATTTTTAAAACACTAAGAAGGCTCGACACAACATGAAACTTTGCTCGTAGTATCACCAGGGTCTCTACACATGAACACGAACATTGAGAAAAAATTTTTGTGTACACAGAGTTTACTAAAAAAAATGTTTTTGAACAACTCACATTAGCGGTAGCTTCTTCCTTTAGCCGTCGTCATGGCAGCCCAGACATACTCAGGATTGACACGTCTGGGTAGAATGTATGTGGTTCAGTTGAGCTGTGTGTAGAGACCCTGGTGATACTACGAGCAAAGTTTCATGTTGTGTCGAGCCTTCTTAGTGTTTTAAAAATAGCAATTTTAATGCTAGCGTAAAAGTGCCCCATGCATACCCATTGAAAATGAGTTTGAGCCGAAAACGAAAATACGGTCAGTCTTGAAAGTGCCTCTTTTGTCGTAATTATGCTTTTACACGAAGGTCAATTCAAGTTTCATACAATATGAAGCGTATCCACAGTAGGCCTTAAAGTGAACATACATGTAACACAAAGTATATTTATTATTTAACATGAGGACAGAACGTGAACCCGTTTCTGACATTTTTTTGTGAAACGGCGCACACATGACAAATGTCTGATCTGCAGGGTGGGGCCTTCTTCTTCATGGAGCACGTTGTGGCGGACCCCGCCACCTGGTCGTACTTCTTCCAGCACGTTATCCAGCCTTTTTGGTACTACTTCGGCGATGGATGCGAGACCACCCGGGAAACGTGGAAACACCTGGAGTCGGCCGGATTCTCCGAACTCAAGATGAGGCACATCGAGGCGCCGCTCGTGTTTGTGATCAAACCACACATCGTAGGTTACGCTGTGAAATAGATCGTGCCTGATTTAGCTCTGTAGTCGACTTGGCTCATAATCAATGTGTGAATATGCCAAGCACCTAATGCCTCTCCCTCTCCTTTGTGATATGACCGATCGCCAGTGATACAGATAACACCAGTCACTTTGATACTAATTTTATTTTTGTATTGAAAAGAAGAAAAAAAACAACCTCCGCCTGTGTATTTAGTAAAAACAAATTATCTTAACACATTGAATCCTACATAGACAGCACACAATACTAATTTTGCATGCAGTTAGTGAAATAAAAAAACAACCTTGGTGTTTATTTCATCTTCTGTCGTCATCCCCAGCTCCGAGTTGCTTGCTGATAACTATATCTAAACATGATACTACCATAGGGAACTTCTGTGTATCAGTGTTAAGCCGAGTGCTCATGCTGGATCTATCCGTACCCTTTATTCCATGACAGTTGTGTCACTAAAAACTATATACTTTTCTTTTCCTGGGATCAAGCTGATTGTATTAGCGCTTAAAGAGTTGAATCCTTTTAGATTTGTTCGCTTCTGCCCCTTGATTGCCATTGACAGTTGTCGTGTCACTAAAAACAGCACATTTTTTGCTTTGATTAGAAGATGATTGTATTAGTGGTTAAAGACTTTAATCCAGTTAGATGATTTTTCTTTCCTGTACCATCTTATGCCACCACAGTCGTGTCTCTAGACACACATTCTGCTGTGATTTTGGAAGTGATTAAAGACTTTAATCTTGTCGCATGTTTCCTTTTCCGTCCATTGTAGACTACAGTGAATTTGCGCCACCGTGCGGTGCAACACAGACATGACCTCTCAGGTATTAAGGCGTAATCTTCTCAAGTCGCCTGTTTTTAAGATGCACCCAGCGAGGCTTTGTCTAAGATTAGCAGAGGGGAAAATGAAGTATTGTCTCATGAAATTATGCAGGGTGCTCTGCCTCATGTTGACCTCGCCTCTACGTCTGATGGAGCTGGCGGGCTTGTACGGTGTGTACAGACGGCTGTTTCCCTTTCTCGCCTACAATGTCACATTCTCATACAACGACAAAATGCACAACACAAAGAGGGAGCTTTTCCGAAACGTGTGTAGATTCGCAAACGCCGACGGCTCGCTCCGCCTGCTGGAGATCGGCTGTGGCAGCGGGGCAAACTTCAAGTTCTACCCCGACGGCTGCACGGTGGTCTGCACCGACCACAACCCGCACTTCCACCGGTACCTGCAGAGGAGCATGGCCGCGAACACGCATCTGACTTATGGCGACTTCGTGGTGGTGTCCGGAGAGGACATGAGGCAAGTGGAGGACGAGTCGGTGGACGTGGTTGTCTGCACCTTGGTTCTCTGCTCGGTCCGCAGCGTGCAGCGCGTGCTGCAGGAAGTCCGCCGCATTGTCAGACCTGTGAGTGCTGCCTTCAGTGGCTGTAGGAAATGTAGCGCGTCCACATTTTTGGCACTGTGCACACCCACCATCCCTCCACCACCCCCTACTTCTGTGCAGTGTGTCGTGGTTGCCTTCAAGTTCCCATTAAGTGCTAGTGAACACAACAGACTACAGGGTCAGTTTCACCATAGAGTCCTAACCCTCACAATGCTGACATTTACATTTTTTTTTGTTTCTAATTGTACATTCTCTTTATGTCTTAGCATAAATAGTAGGCTAGGAAGATGTAGAAATCAGTGTTCCCAAAAGTCATACTTGTGTTAAAAGAACAGATGTCATGTTAAAATTTGACTTTGGTAAAAGTGACAGTTATGCATACGAGTAGTGCTTGAGTGTTAAAGGTGCAATCTGTAAGTATTATAGTTGAAAACATTAAGGAACAACAGTTTTGATGTCTGTGTCTAATGTGGCAAGCTATATTGAGAATGCTAACCAGCTAGCCCAATCCCTGTCCAAAACTCCTGTGCTAGCAGTGTAAACAACACCGAGCTCCCATTACAGACTGCTAACTGCAGCAGCTAACTGGGCTAACTAGCTAACGGCAGCCTCAGTTGGCAGCAGTTAGCGATTACTCCTATGACATGCTGCTCCCTATTTGAGTTCAATATTTGCCTCAAAAATGTAGTGGAATGGATGAATGAAGTGGCAGAAAATGAAAATACTCAAAGTTAAAGCACCTCAAAATCATACTCAAGTACATACTTGAGTAAATGTACATACTGGTATATATATTAGCTGAGCTCCCACACATATGTTCAGATAATAATTATGGGCCAATATTTAGAGAGAAAACCATAAGTCATGTCCACCATGTCATGGCTGTACATTACTGTTAAATATGTTTTCATTGTAATATTAAAGGTGCGATATGTAAGAAGCGACCACTTGTTAAAGGTCGCTCCAAACAGATAGGGCGTATCAGAAAAACAACAGGTAATTGTTGCTAACTGTAGCTGCTGTTAGCTCACTTAGCCACGCAGCTAGTGATCCAGACTGGGAGTTTGGAGTGGTATTGAGACAGAGAACAGGCCAGGGCTACCAGATTAGCATGCTAATATTAGTAGGCGTTTCTGTAACACAGTACATGTACTGTATGCCATTTACATAACACCAAATCTCTTGTTTTTTAAGAATTGTAGTTAATTTGTGGATGTTTTTAATTCCTACATATCACACCTTTAAGAATAAAAGGCAATTTTTTGACAGGTATAATGACATTTCTCTTAACAGGGTTATATTTTTGTTTTCAAATTCTTGATAAATAAAAATATGTACATTTTATGTAAACCATGTTTTTTTTTTAAAGAAACACACAAAGTACAAATTAGTTATTAGTGAAAACTGATATATTTTGATGCAGTTTGATAATGTGAAGCTACATTTTTCTGCCCAGAGACCCAGAAAACCAGCTAGTAGTCCAATGTGGGAATAATACCAGCTGACATGTAATTTGTGGAAGTGTTATTGAGCATAAGATTACATAGGTATATATATGTGTAATGTGTGGATAGTGGAAACTGAAATAGTGAAAACGCTAAAAGTAGAGCTGGACACATGACCCTGTGACTCGATAAGACATCAAGATTATATATTATATATATTATTATATAATATTGCAGGACCCACCTTTGTTGATATTGCACTACACTGGTGCAAATTCCAAAAATCAGTTGAAGCCAGCTGTGTATCCGGGTGCCTTTTCGGGCCGTCTGAAACACAGGGCGGTTCTTAGCTCTGTCCACCTGGTAATCCAGCCTTGCACATGAGGTAATGTGTAGAGTGTATACAATCTGAGAGGCCCTTATTTAGCATTATTTATATCTTTATACCTTCACAGGGTGATATTGTACATTCATTGTACATGTTTGAGACATGGCTCAGTTAATTTGGTCAATAGACAAGATTGATTTTACCATTAGATTTATGATGAGGCAACATGGGTAGTAGGTAAGTAAAATTTGTGAAGATCATTCTCAATACAGGCAACAAATCACGAGATATTATGCAGTCACCCTCATTACGTCTCAGAAATTTGACTGATCATCAGTTTAGTTCACAAAATTGAATTAACATCTATAAGTTGAAGTGAGAATAATCATACATGCCATGTATCCCTTCCCTCTACCTCTCTCTTCTTCAATTTTTTTTTTTAAATAACAGTGTCTCACTTGCAGGGTGGAGCATTCTACTTTTTGGAACATGTAGTCTCCGAGCCCTCCACATGGACGTACTTCTTCCAGCATGTCCTCGAGCCTCTGTGGTACTATCTGGGGGATGGATGCATGGTAACCAGAGCAACATGGAAAGATTTGGAGGCAGCTGGATTCTCTGAAATTCACTTAAGACACATTGATGCACCAGAGGTCACTCCTATGATAAGACCACATATTATGGGCTATTGCATTAAATGACTGCATGCCTTTTGTAGGCTTCCGTTTACGTTTTCATATTCACTGAACAAAAATCCACTAGCCACACTGCATTTATTGAGTGAAAATATATTTATTTACTTATAGAATCAGCAACGTCTCATACACTGTTTGTTCTTCCCCACCCCTCCCAAGATGTACATAATAAATATTACCTGGACACTGTGCTTTTTTTTCCCTGATTGTCTAAGTAACTGCCAATAAACAACCAAACAAACCACACTCAATGTCACTATTTCTGTTACCCTTTATATTCCATTGCACAAAAATAAGGAATGACAACTGTAACATCTCCGTAAGGGGAAATGAAGGGAATTGCTGGTTCACAATATAAAGAGGAATTATGTCTGTGTAATAATATACAGTCAAAGTTTTGTAGATGCTGTTAGATGATTAAAAAAAAACAAACTCCAACAGCAATCCCATGTTTAAAAACACAAGTAAAAAGGAAAGGGACACATTTAGAAACTGAGACTCAAAGTTAAAGCTCACAATTTCAAACCTCCCAGTATTAAAAATCTACACAACTATAAATGTTATAGCATTAGCAAATTTTTTAAAAAAAACAGCAGGTGGAAAAATGGCCAATTTCTTTTTTATTTGTTGAGTATATCTCATTGCCATCACAAGTCACTTGTATATCAAACAGAGTAAAAAAAAAACGACGGCTCTCAGCCTGAAATGAAGTGTTCCCAGAAACCCAGTTCATGTCCAAATGGCTGAGCTGCGCCGCTCCCACATTATGTCTTAATCCTCAACCTCTATTCAAACAGGTTATCCTGTTTTCACACAGTAAAGGTCCTTCAATGTTTTAAGTTCTTCAATCAGGGTCTTGTTTTGGTTTTCAAGAACAGCTACGCGGTTTTCCAGGCATTTAACGTATTCCTTTTTCTTCCGTCGACATTCACGGGCTGCCTCTCTGGAAAAGAGAAACGAAACTGCAGTTAGTCCAACTGAAGATTACACCTTAGAGTCGCCAGACATAACATTACATATGACATAACATTAATATGATAGTACACCCTGATAGAGGATTTTCTCTAAACCACTGACCATTCTCTGGCCAAAGCTAAAGCTGTAACAGTTAATTATGTGCAAGTAACAACTAGGGATGTCCCGAGCCGATCAATAGGATCGGGATCGGGGCCGATCTGGGCATTTTTCCGCTGATCGGAATCGGCAATTTTGAACGTGGACCCAGGCCCGATTTTTTTTTTTATTATTATTTTTTTTTTTTTACGTCAGAGCACAATTAGTGGAAGAACGCAGACGCGTGTGTAACGTTACTCTGGCAAACCTGTGGAAAAATTTTAGCGGTGTGGAAATAACTTCAGTTAGAAAGCGAAATAGTCCAACAGCGTCATGTAACATCTGCAATATGGCTGTTTCACGGAGCTGCATTTACTACTCATTTGATACGGCATATACAAAACAAAAACTCAGAGGATACAACGTGTTCACTCGAGAGTACAGGCAACAACACCGAAGCAACAAACACTCGCGGATACTTTCTAAAGGAAAGAGAAATATCCTCGAGACAGCGACATGGCCACAAATATTACAGAGAAGATAACTGAATTCTCCGCTATCTCCGTGGGAGAGGATCAGGGTTTTCTTCGTCACCTGGAGTTTTTGAATCCCCGGTGTGCCCGACCATCTCTGCATTACATTATTGACTCCACTTTCGAGTTACAACGCGCCGGTTTGCGCACCAGTTTCGTGGGTCATAAGCAACACGTCCAGGTCATTTTACGTGTCAACGTAAGGAATATGTAAAAAGCAGTGGATGATATGGAGGAACCAAGCGTGGGCTGCGTCTCTCACACTTCAGCTGCTGTACACGAGCTGCTGTCACAGTGCAGCGTCACACACTCACCTGCTAACACAAGGAAGGTGGTCCGCCGATGTTGTAATACCATATGCAGAATAAGAAAGAGCCATATGAAAGTATATACTTTATTTCAACAAAATAAAAATACTATTAAGGAACAGCTTGGATGCAGGTACTTTTTTTCTTAATGCAGCTGTATTATCCAGGAAAATATTAGTTAAGGCTAAGTATCGGATCGGGACTCGGTATCGGCAGATACTAAATATTAAAGGACTCGGATCGGGATCGGGGTAAAAAAAACCTGATCGGGACATCCCTAGTAACAACCACACTTTACAACACAGTCTTTTCCATTTGTGAGATTGTCTCAAATTTGCCGGCTTCCTTCTGAGCTCCACAAAATTGATGACAGTAATGACGAAATTGCATCATCGCAATTTTGTTTTAACATGTCCATATTATCGATTGTTCTAAACAGCGAAGTCAGTGGTTCCTACTTCTTTCAACTCTAACAAGCTAATTAACAACCTGTCAACCAAACTGACGGCAGATGGAGATGGAGATGGAGCAGCGTCATAAATTTGAATGATAAAATGATTTGTTATTCATCAAGTGGAGAGCAGAACATCTATTATTCAATACTAAGACAATCAGAGTAGCATCAATTGCCTTCAAGACAGGGATTTCTTTTATTATTTTTATCTGAAAATGTATGTTTACTTTATATCTTTGCTATTGACATTTTTATTGTAGACAATACAGTTTTATTTTCTTCACCCAGAATGTCTAGGAGATTTAACGTTTTCCTCACTTAAATGTTGCTCTCCAAAACCCAGAACTAATCCATACACTTACCTGTTTTTTGCAAGTCTGATTTCCCTCTTCACTGTTGGATCGTCAGTCTTTCCCTGAGATAGTCCCACAGGGGAGGTCATAACTACAGTCTGAGGCAGGGAGCTGGATGCAGAAGCTGTGCGGATCTGGTATGTTTGCAGCTCTCCTCCTGCCCCTTAGGAAAACATGACATAAATAACAGCACTGCCGCACAGCAAACATCACTTTACATGTGGGGACTTTATTTTATGACTTATTGCTATAGTCTGTCTGAGAGCCTCATGCATTTACGCATGTGACCAGCAGTCAAATTAGCCACCTGCTGGAACCACCTCGTAAAAAGGTGAAATTGGCTCACAAATCTGAGATATTCAGATACGTTTTCTGGAGAGAAAAAATGTTTAGCTCACCTTGTACAACAACCTGGTTGCTAGGCACCAGTATCTGCTGGCCGTCAGGTGTCTGAGCATACTGAAGGACGGTGGTGCTTTGCTGGGCTCCACCAGAGTTGGCCATGGCAACAGCCTGTAGACCCTGAAGGCCTTCAGACCCTGGAGTCGCCAGCTGGATGGTGCCATTAGCAGCTATAGTTACTAGAATATAGAATCACATATATAATATCAGAACAGAGTAAAAACGCAAGTAAACATCACACCTTAGCTGTATAGGTTAACATTAACTGCAGAGCACTTTAATTATATAACCCATTCACGACTTTGAATAAGCTTCTAAAAGAAGTTTGGGTTCCATTATACAGTTGGTTGTTGAGCATATTTACAAAATAAAATACAATAAGTAATGATAAATAACAATCATAATCACCCCAAATTTCCTTGTTATTAATTCTGTGGTTTAGAATACACAACACTTTGAAAACAAATGCCACTTTGGGACTTACTATTTTTTTTTTATGCAAGTACTATTGTAGGGTGAATTACATACTGTACTGGCCGCTGCTGGTCTGGTAGATTTGGGTTGTGGGTACTGTAACACCTGTCACTCCTGTGGAAGCTGGGCTGTTATCCTTTCCTTCAATGTGTGTCACCTCCTCAGATGAAAGTTCATTTAGGATTTTTCTACAAAGTGAGATAAGAAGGGTCACTTGAGTTTATCTCAAAAGACTGGTTGTGTGTCATTTCTGTGCTTGAGGTTTTCTTTACCTGTATGAAGGTCGTCTTGCCAGAATTTCTCTGGTCTTTTGGGCTGTAACCCCACTGTCTGATGAGTCCTGTGAATCGTCACTATCTGAACCCAGGGCCTTGAAAGAGACAATCAGATTAACAAAGTGCATATGAACAATAATATATAATGGCATACTGACCATTTTTAAAAAGAAACTTTGAAGATGATTTAAAGAAAGAATAAATAATTACAGTGCAAAGAAAACTAGGTGGTCTCACCTGTACAGTCTGCCCCTGAGGGGACTGAATGACCGACGACTGTGCAGACTGGATCACTCCTTGAACCTGAAACTGACCCCCAGGCAGCTGCACAACAGCCACAGAACCACCACCCAGTGACATCTGCAAAAACACAAACACAATTTTTTAATGTACAGAATACATTATATTTATTGTGGCAATTACAATCAATTTGTGTGGGCAAGAGAGTTCAGAAGCACATTGACACTTCATCCATATAAAACCACAACTATCTGTATGATTGGATGTCAGAGGGAATCTGAGAAAAAAATATCATTTATGTGAACTGATCATTAAAAATATACTTCATATCATTTAGTCTGAGTAACCATAAAACAGGGCTTGTCACAATATGATTACGTCTGTGTTCATCTATCCACAGTCACAGTTTTTAAGCAGGAAATAAAACATGAGAACACAGTCTAATCAGATGCTGTGAACTAATACAAGAACTTGAAGTCCTTCAGGCACAGACTGTTTTCTACCATCAAGATAGTTATTGGAACAGCCTCTGGTAAATGAACAGGGATTACATAAAGACAGCAACAAAGGAGCAGACTAGTCACACTTGTTCCCAGATTTAGTAATCCCTCCCTTTATTACAAAATTGACTAGCACATCTTTTATTTAACTATTTCAAAACTTCAAATGACACTGTGCAAATTACTAGCTACATTTTTGTAAATAAAGACTCTTTTGGATCCTTCCTCAATATCAAGCTATGTGATGGCAAGAAACAAACTTGCTCTCAGTGCTGTAAGAAGTACCTTAAGGTCATACTTAAAAAGTAGTAATATCATGTTAAAATATTATTTGGGTAAGGTGAAAGTCACCCATAGAAACAGTACTTGAGTAAAAGTTTCTGATATTAGATCTACTTGAGAATCAAAAGTAACTTTATGGAAATAAACGCTTGATAATTAAGTATCAAAAGCACACGCAAAATTAAAAAAATACATACATTTACGCACTGTATACTATGGTTTGACCAGTTATTGGATCCGATATTTCGCATTTTTCTGATTATCAGAATCGCTGCTTTTTTCAATCAGATTTTAAAAATGTTAATTTGAAAATGTGCTTCTTTGCCTCTGATGCAGCAACTAGTAACTCTAGTTATCAGATGTAATGGTGTAAAAGCATTAATCAGCAGAAAATTAAAATACTCAAGTAAAGTACAAGTACAGTATTAAGGTAAATGTACTTAGATGTGTTACATCACTACTCGCTAAACCTAATCATCTGAAAAAAATGTGATTGGCATTAGCAGTGCAAGAGCTACAGTGGAAATTGCTATATCGTGGCAGTATTCATATGATACTTTTTAATTGTGTTTTTAAGGGATCTATGAATTACCTGTTGGGCTATCTGTGAGAACTGAGATGTTGTGATCGTAGTGGGAATGACGGCAGGCTGTGACTCGGTGCCATTGGTGCCCTGCTGTACTTCTTCCATAGTAACGTAACTGGGAACAAATAGATCAATATTACCGTTTGTGCATTAGCTCTAATGTAACGACTGTCTGTGGCGGGGTTCGCCTGCCTGTGACATGCTGAGACTACTCCACTGTGGCCTGCGCGCTAAGTTATTTATTGACAAGATTAACACTTTCCGACCAGGCTGAACACATCGGGGCGATGTCGAATCACAGTTTCTAATTTCAGTCACCATCAACCATGTGAAAAAGTGAAAAGAGTGAGTTTCAGCTAACAGAAAAGATCGACTTCCTCTTTGGTTCAATCGTGTTAGCGACTGCAAGTAACGTTAACATGGAGTTACGGAACATAGCTAGGCCCGACATTCACTCCTGTTAACTTCCCCCCTCATGATTTAACTAAATGCAAAATTAAACAAAGTGTGTAACTTCATCCCGAATAAACATTAGCAGCGGGTATGTAAAGTTATCCTTTGAGTCGCTGTGGTTGCTGCTAGAATGTTCGAGCTCACCAACATTGCTAGTTAACGGCGGCTAACATCCAGTTAAACGGATGTTAACCACTTTAAACAACCTAAAATAACAGTTTCAGAGCTACACGACAGGCAAGTTTGGTTACTCTGCTTCACAGGATGGATGAGCTTTTGTCTCAATGAGCAAATATGTGTAACTCTGTCACTGGCACGCAAGTTACCGCGTCAATAGACGTCAGCGATACGGGGAGCCATTAAGCTAACTACACCTTCCCTTTTCGTAAAACGGCGAGGAGTTGACGAAGCAACAGCCGCCATTACCGCCACAGCGGAGCAGACAGCCAGACGAGCACAAAAATTACTGCACAGCCAGCCAGAATTTACCTTTCCAAAGGCGGCGTAACTGTTCTTGCTCACAGCGTGGACTTCGTGCAATTCGTGTATTCACTTTGACACAAGAAATGCCTTGAAAAGTTACTTAGCCGTAACGGCTAACAGCTAAAAATACAAAGATGTCAGCTAAAAAAAATAGCTGACCACTTTTTTCCCAAAGGAAATGGGCGGGGCTGTTCGGCAAAGACGCATTACGTAATAGTTTCTTTAGGCTCTGTGATTGGTGAGAAGAGTTCGAGCAACTGGTAAATACAGAGGAGCAGAGTGGAGAAGTCACAACTGTGACATGTGATGATCTAGTTTCTAATTCATGCCACTTTTTACTTGTAACTTCACATGTTTCATGTAGAAATATTGCAGTCTTTTACCCAGTGCTGCAGTTACTGTGACAATCACGCTTTTACACGTTGTTTTTGTATAAAACATTTATAGATTATAGATTAAAACTACCATTTTCAATGTTGTTTACAAAGTAATGCATCAGTAATAATAATAGTTATATAATATCTGATTGGATGTAGCAATGTAAATTCATTCACTTTGAAAACTTTAAAAGTACTGCAAGAAACTTTCAGCTGGTTATGAAAGCTTCAATTTAATACTGATTTTACTACATAAGCGAATGAGACCATCAACCAGAACGCTGGCCTTTTCTGTATAATTATAGCTATTCTTAATATCTAATCTGGGTTGAATTAATCATAAAATAAAGCCATTTTTAATGGCGGAGTGCTTACGATGCATTTGAGTCTACAAAGGAAAGAAGCAGATCTGTATTCTGTTGGTACATTACAGCATTTAAGCAAAGTTTGCTTTGTTTCACATTTGTCTTCTTTTGCAGATATTATAATCACTTGAAGCCCTTTAGTCTGGCCTCTTTTCTTTATTTCTAAAGGGTATCACATTAACCAATGCTCTGTGAGATACCCCTGTGCACTAAGTCTACTATTACCTTTTCTTTCTTTCTTTTTTTACAGAGACATCTATCCTGTCCATTAACACAAATTCTCAAACATGCCTTCACTGTAAGGAGGCAGGTTGTCTCTTTATCAAAAGGGTTTATGCTATTAGGACAATTCCAATCACTGTTACATCATGACTTAAAACTCAGGACACTGAAATGATTAAATGCTTTTGTTTATTCTGTATTACTTTTACATAAAGTATAAAACAAAGTACAACAAACCAAAAATAGAAAATAAATGAGAAAAATGGGAAGGGGTGTACCACCATGATTTTATAACTATATGAGTTAAAACATTAAAGATTCATCAGTGGATCACACCCTCATAGAGCAGTTCACCAAATAATTAATATACAACATACCAAGAGTGCATACACAAAATATTGATAGAACAACTCAAGAGAGATTAATACAGTCTTAAGTACACTACAGGTTAAATTTCATCAGTCCTCTGTCTCAGTTATTACAAAAATGTATAAGCATCATGTTTATTTCACCAGACTGTGCAAGCTTTGAAATTAACTAATTGCACTGTCATTGGGATTGCATAGTGTGTAAGAGCGGAAACCAGAGGAAGCCCTCATAAACTTCCCAGCGAAGCAGGTAGATGGTAGACACTGTTCGTCGGTAACCCCTCTTTTTGCTGATTAAGTTTGCAAGGTCGGACTTCATTACAGGATTGGTTTTGACATACGTCTACATTTTATGGGTATTATTCACAGATTGCACCATGGGACCACCTGGTCCATCCCTGTCTTTATGAGTTTTGTTCCCTGAATACAAAATCCCACACATATAGTATATCTCCCCCACTTTGTGCCTGGAGATGAGATGTGCCTCAAGCTGATTTCTTCTTGTGCTTGGCTGAGTCATGCAAACATTCTGCTGCAAACGTAGGATGCAATGTTAAAGCTAAGATGAAGTGCTATTAAATCTCCTAGGTGGAAAATTGGGCAAAACCAAATGTCAAGCTTTTCTTTTTTAAAACATTAACACATTTAATGTGACATGAAGTGGGGATAGTTGTATCAACGAGTCTACACAGTAGAAACCTACTGTCAGTGCAAAGTGCAGTAATTCAATGAATCGTATTCCTTTTATCTTGAAATGATAAAACGTCTTTCCAATATTGTGTGTTTGGCATGACTGAGTGTTAAAATGGGACAATTTCAAAAGTAAAAAAAAAAATAAATTGTAAAAACTATTTACATGTTGACATTAAGGGTTCATCACTGAAATACAGTATGATCCAGTACAAAGAACCTCTAAATTATGGCAAGGAGCACAAGGAATTCACAACATGTCAGGAAACCAAATACATTTTGCAAATACATCATGATGCAAATAATTTTTTTCATACAATTACTTTACTTGCCAATCGAGAATGTTTCAAATGTGGCTCAGCTTTGCAACTGCATTCACAAGTGCTTATAAATCCAGTGACTGAACACAGAAAACAATCCAGATACATGAGGTCTTGCCTCTATTGACTACAGTCCCAACAGCAATCCTGTTGGAGCTCAATGTAATTCTTTACAAAGTTACACAAAGACAAAACACAGTTCAAGTGAACTTTGAGTGGGAAAGGAAAGAGAACACTTGTTCTATTATGCAATACAAAACTGAGAGGGGGTATGACTGTTAGCAATACAAAGTACAACTGTGATGGATATTAGATGAAAAGTTATGGACCTTTCTTTTACGTTTTTACAACCTGGTAGCCTGAAAACAGTCACGATTCTAACCTTCTCCTCACACGAGCTGTTTTTTTTTTTTGTTTTTTTTTCCATTGGACCGACAGGAAATGTCCCCGGCATTAACAGTGATAGCCCTCCTGGTAAACTCTCAAAGCTCCTAGAAAGCAAGAATCCTCAGTACAATATATGCTCCTGAACCATTAGTTATAATGCCTCATTGTTATAATAAAATAGACCATTTTTGAGAAAGTGCAATGTTATATCTATCCTGACTAACAATGCTTTAAAGTTATTCACCATTACCCTCCATTATATAGCTAATATTCCACTTCAAAAGTCAAAACTGCTAAATCTTATTTACACTCCACTTTCTGCTACTGTTATCAACTCCCAGAAGGGTTAATTATCCAGAAACCACCGACTGAGAGAGACACGTCAAGCATTTATACATTTATACAGTTAAAAATATCTATACAGTAACATACAGTATCTAAAATACAACAGGCCTTTATAGGTACAGTAGAGAATATGGCCTCTTTCCTCTTTTATTTTGATCCCTTTGGATATCTGTCAGGGTTTGCACTACTCGTCAAAACCAAAGGAGAATAAACAGCCATTAATTATAGAGTCATTAAAAATTAAGATAGGAATGTATGGCTGAAGTTTCATAAGGCAGGAAATATATCAGGGCAGGAAAGTTAAGAAAAACTATTTGGCGTCATCATTATGGGACAAAATAAGTTTTCTAAATAATGCACACAGACTGGCTACACGTGTAATGGTTTGCTTTCCTCTGCCCTCTTTTATTTATGTCAGTGAGAAATGACTCAGAACGTGCATTTGTGTGCGTTTGTTTAAAAGCTGCATGTAAAAATATTTCAAGTTGTAGATCTAAGATTAGTAGCTCTTGGAATCTGTGTCAAGACACAAGGGAAAGTGTTGTTAAGAGGTTTGTGTGGTAGGTATGTATAGTATAAGAAGTTACATTTTCACAAAGACATTAATACAGAATTAAACTCAAAGTGGTCCTGTTGTATGTGTCATCTCGCCCCTTCCTCAAAAAAGTGCAACTGGGGCTTTTTCCCCTCTTTGCCATCAGCAGTACATGTTGCTTCTGTCCCATTTGAAAAAATCTATAAAACACAGTGAACAACTCCACACATGGCGGGTCCTATCACAGACATGCAGTGGCCAAGATATGCTGGTGTCACACAGGGCTGGGTAGCAGTACATGTGGTTCATGCTTTTAACCATCTGTCGGGACCGACTGTGGATGATGGATGAACGAGGCCCAGAACCACCATGACGACCCCTCACATGTTGTAAGCGACATAGATGGGATCCAGCTGGTCGGCGAGGAATGAGTCTCGAAGGTGCATGCGTTGCTTCTCTCCCCTGGAGTTGATGGGTATTACCCCGGGGTCCACAATAACAACCACACCCACGATGAGGTGGTGCTCCTCCAGGACCACGTTGGTTATCAGCGGCACCAAGTCGAGCGCGTCCTGCTCTGAACCACACAGCTCCGACACCACCACTAGCAGGTTTGTCCACGTAAACACAGCACTGTAGGGAACAAGCACAGGGTGCTCAGCATGGTTTTCCCTATACCTCAACAACATCACAAAAAGTGTTGCTCAGGACCATTATTGCAACTGACCAGGAGGTGAAAAAGTCTCCATAGGACTTACACCCAGGAGACTTAATCTCCATTTACAGTATTCTGTTGCAGTTGGTTGGGTTAAGGCAACAAAACTACTTGGTTGGGTTTTGGGAAATGAAGGTTTGAGTTAAGACAGACCCTTTACACATGTGGCTTTATCCACCATTTCCGATCTTTGTGCTATTTGTGCATTTATCATCTCATCTTACTCTCAAGCAAGGAAGCAAATAATAGTGAATAAGTCAAATAAAAGAGGCGTGACTCCTAGTCATGGAATAAAAACAGAAAACTACAAACTACACCTTAGCACCTAGTTAGAGGCGAGTAAGAGAGACAGATACAACTTTTGAATGAAGTGTACTTCATAATGTGTATGATTATATGCATTCGTACCTCTCAGCAATACTGCGGTGAGCCCGGGACACTGAGGTTTCAATGTCGATTGGGTGGTAGCGCAGCCCTCTTAGCTCCAAGGTCTCATCCAGTGAGCCGACAACAAAGAGAGCGTCATGCCGATCTGAAAACAGAAAATATGGGAAACATAAACCACACATAAAAGTATGCAGGCAGAAGAAGAACAAGTGTAAGCAGCTATGAGTGTGTGTACTTCAATTTGTTAAGTTTGAAGGTTTCATTCATTATACAACTTTCCTGTTTTAAAGTATTTATAAATCAAAAATCTAGCTCAAAATGAACTCATCAAGACTGGCTAACTAAATCTAGATCTTTAGCTCTCTCAGGGCCTATTTACCCCCACTTGCATCCAGCAGCTCAGTCCTCTTCACAAATCCCAAGTATCCTGTCCTGGCCCATAAGGTCTGTGGGTCTCCAAAGCTGAGCTTGGTGTTGAAGTGATTGGCCTGAAGACTCTCCTCTCCGTAGATGGTGTAGTAGCCACTGGCACTGTGAGGGCTGTTCACCCAGATCTAAGAGGGAGAAACACAATTTGGTTCAGAGTTGGTTTCAGAAGGAAGAAGGCTTTACATTTAGATTGTTTAGGCTATCCTCTCACCTCTCCAAGATGAGAATCACCCAGCGGACCTCTGGTCTCTGGATTTACGATTATCACCCGAACACCAGGCAGTATCTTTAATTAAAAAAACGAGTCATGCACCACTTTAACGTCATAATTCATGAACTGACTCTATACTATAGGTGTACACATGTAGCATCTTACTTTTCCAGACTCCATTAGTGGAAGACTCTGAGGTGCTCCTCTCTCCACCAGCCTCACTCTGTAAAAGTCACACACATAGTATATAAATGCAATCATTTATTAAAAAACCTGGAGCCTTTTTTTTTTCAAAATTATATTTGTTCATCTAAATGGATGGATATGCAGAAAGTATTTATCTACTGACCCTACTCAGGGTAACTGGGATTATTAGATTTTGTATGAGAAGTTGTTCTTGTTGTTTCTCACTGAAAATCGTATGTGTTGCTTATATTTAACACGTTAATTGACTGCTTCATAATGTCCTGAATTAATGTGATTTAGGACAGAAACAGATCAACTTTAGCTTAGGTTAAATATGACACTTTCAATGCTGCTTAATTAAATATACCATGAAATAAAACCATTTACCATCCACACAGGAGACACCTCATCATAAACTCCATGTACTATATGGAGTATACCTGACATAATATAATTGAAATTCTTACATTTACAAAGCTGTTTAGGAAACTTTTAAATGTTTGTTTCAGCCAGGCACCTGGATCCATGTGTCCTTACCTGTCATGTCGGAGGGACTTCATGTCCACATAAACTGTACAGGGATCAGGACCAGTGGTGCCCTATAACACACAGACAACAGGTACATACAGGCCCTACTCATTCTCATCTAAGTGTGATTCAAAGCGTTCTGCTATGTGAAACCAGGTTAAACTGGTTGCTCTACCTGCAGGCAGATGGCCAGGTTAACCCTGGAACCAAAAGCAGTGCTGACAGCTCTGGACGACAGCCCAACGTCCTTGAACAGCTTGGAGAAGGAGTGTGTGAGGGCGAGGCGAGGGCGTTCCTCTGCTATCACCACGCAGCTCCGCACACACGACAGGTTCACACCACGGGCCTGAAACGCAGCAAGAAAAAAATATAAAATCCTTTAAAAATATCCTATGACTGTCATTGAAAATTCTCTCTCCATATGCAGTCTTCACACCTTTAGTAACTCAGTCTGAGTACCGAGTCCTTTAGTGCAGAGCTCCATGACAGAGTAGGAGCAGAAGGTGTCTCTGACACGGTACTGACTGAGCGTGCTCAGCCACAGCGACAAGCAGCTCTCCAACTCGAAGGGAGGAATCAGGATGGACTGGTGACCTGAGTAAACACTAAACAACGAGACATGTGGGAGGAAAAGGGGATGAATGCATGTGGAACATCCCAATAGAGTCAAAATTGTGGTATATATCACAGTTTACTGTACCTGGCGAGGCACCATAGGACAAAGCCCAGACCGCAGTAAGGATCCAGGCAGATGGCTATTTGGCGAGAGGAGTACAGTTCACACTGCAGCTTTATGGAGCGACAAAGTGCACTGACAGCTGCATGAGAGATCTGCAACAACAGGAAGACTCATTATAAACCCAAATGTTGCATTTCATTAATATGAGAGGTCTGATGCTTTTGTGATTAAGTTTTCTAATTCATTTTTCTGGTCTACTTTTCTTTGCCAACTTATTCTTTGTGATGTCTTTTTTTATATACTATAGTAATATACCTTTTGCAGCACAAAACATGGCTTGTTGCTGCTTTCCGTTATGTTTTACATATTCAGGTACAACTCTGAAATTAAAAAACGATGCAGGCATTTGGAAACAAACTGTGTTTACCGACAACAGTTTTACCAAGTGTTCCCGAGCCCATGTAGAATCTCCTTTATACAATCATGTGTTCACAAAGTGTTGAACCTCCCTCCATCCATGCTCGAGAACGACTGAGCCTTTTGAGGATGCCCATTTCATACCCACTCACGATACCATCACCTGTTATGAATGAACAAAAAGCATTTCACAGCGTTCCCAGTCGTTGTTGTCCTGTCCCAACTAATCTAATACATGCATCAAATCCAGAATAAGCATATATTTGCAACTTGATGAGGTAAAACATAAAATATGTTGTCTTTGTACTGTTTTCAAATGATTATATGTCAAATAGGATATTCAAATTATCATTCTGTTTTATGTATGATTTACACAGCGTCTCTACTTCTTTGGAATCGGGCTATATCTGAGACTTAGTTTCTCTTCAAATCTTTCATGATAGATACCTAGTTGTATGTTTTGAACATTAGTGGAGACTGACAGCTTTATAAAGATGACATTGACTGGACTCTGTTACTCTGCTTGTCAGCCAACAGTGGTAACAGGTAGGGGTGCACCGATCCGATATTAAGATCGGATATCGGCTCCGATATTGACACAACGGCTGAATCGGGGATCGGTAAAATGAAACAGATCCACCGGCCGATCCAATTTTTTTTTTTTTTCGCCGTCGCAGCACATCTACGTCATTCGTCAGCGTCACGCATGCTGGAAGAGCGCAAGTTGTTGTTTGACTAACTCTTTATTAGTTTATTCTCAGGTTCAGCTGCTATGTTTTATTTTGTATTCCTGTTTGCAGGACGTTACACGTACTAACGTCACATTTCTCGCTGATTAGCTAGTAGCCCCGCCATCAGTTGTTAGCCTCACCAGTCAGCTGTTAGCCTAGCAACGCTAACTTTCAAACCGACGTACTCAATACTATGTGGGCTGTCCATCGTTGCTCCGTCGGTCCTCCCTCCACCACAACCTCAGGGTTATTTACCGCCGGGCATGTCTCCTCCTCGGCTGCTGCGGTCTCCTCGGCTCGCAGCGATGCTGGATGGTCGCCCCCGCTGTGTGCACGGAGCCTCCAGATGCTAGTTTGTTTACAGACTGTGCTACTGACTTTGGTGCTAGTGTTCCCTCCGTGCTGACTGACAGGCGCGACATACATGTTTTGTTTGTTCCACTTTGTTACGTGTGTCCTTGGGTACCCTGACAGGCGCTATATAAATTAAATGTGTTATTATTATTAATATTATTATTATCAATATTATTGTTATTAATATTATTATTATTATTAATATTATTATTAATATTATTATTAATATTATTATTATTAATGTTACACATGTTTACAATGTTCGGTAACTGTTTGATTATTTTCTCTTAGTTAGGAAAGTCTGGTGCCTTTAGTCTCTTTCACATGGTGGAAGGTACACAGTTTATTATTAATTTAACAATGGTATCGGATCGGTATCGGGTATCGGCCGATACACTCAGTCCAGGTATCGGATTGGATCGGAAAAAAACTGGATCGGTGCATCTCTAGTAACAGGCATTAGCTTAGGACAGAGGTAATTAGGCTATAAAATAGTTTTATTAAGGTGGCCCAATTAATGAGGAAGAAAGACACATAAGAGCTCCCCAGCTGTATACTTAACTGAATGTGGATACTGGAGTGGGATCAAGAGTAAAAACAGCAATATTTGATAGCGAAGCTTATCTGTCTCACCTTAACCCCAGTGAGCATGCCGGTAGTCGACACACTGAAGTCCAGATAAGCAATCATCTCAGCTGTGGGCGGCTTATAGATCTGTGGAGGCCGGCGGCGGGGAAGGTCATCTGTCAAGAAGAACAGTGAATGTTTTACAGAGAACAATGTCAATTATAATGAGCAATAAAATCCACAATACACAAATGAATCATTACCAGATGCATCTTATACTGTCAATTATTTCCCCCTTGATATTGGTACTAGAATCAGATATGATTTATTAGTTGTAACAATAAACTGTAGATAGTACAATTAAAACACAGTAGACATGCAGTAAAGCTGCAAGCAGCAACCAACTATAGCGCACCAAGCACTTATGAACACACAAGTTTGTCTCCCCACTGAGCATTTTAGATAATAACTGGAGCGCTGCAGATAAAAGTCCCACTTCCTGTTTGTCTTAATGCTGTAAACGGTCCACAATAACTGATACAAGCATTTCTGACAGAACTGTGTACTTTATACACGACAAACTTTACACTCACTATGATGGTAACTCCCCATAACTTATAAGCCTTTTTCACTGTCTTGAATGTGATTCATGAGAAATTCAGTTGCTAAAACAATGCATGCATTCTTCATTCAATAGTACAGTCAATTCTAATTACAAATACTTTTAAAAAAAGATCAACTCATACAAAATGATTTCCAGAGTTTTTTTTTTCCTCTAACTGTTGGTCATAAAACTTTGCACAGCTGATATAGATTCAGGGTTAAAATATGTGTTTAAGTTCAGACTGATGGTGCCGCCTGTCTTTTGTTTTCTTACCTGTGTCAATGATTGTTGGCCACGTTTTAATGTTTACAGAGGCAGCAGCCTCTTTGGAGCGCAGAGTCCTCATGAGATGCTGAGTAGTTAGGATACATGCAGCTTTGCTGACCTGGTACCAAAACACAAGCACAATTCATTTGAAGAGGAGAAACTGCCACACATTGTCAAAACAAAATTCAATAAATGACAAAAACAGGACAACTAAACAGATGCACACAACATGATCTTTATACTATAGTCAAATTGATACTGAGATTATCATGGCCGATATGAAATATATTTTTTTATGGTTAAAAAAAAATGTAATTTCAACATATCAGTTTCTTTTTCAAATACGCACAGAACATGAACCAGCAATATTACTTACAAGACTTGAGGCCAAGATTATACACTAAACAGAATTATAAATAGCACTTATAACAGGACACAACAGTGTACGCAAGATTGCATCGAGAAATTATGCAGTTTAAAGATCTGCAACATTTGCAGAAAAATGTTCAGTTTAAGTAATGAATAAACACTATACATTTTGAGGAAACCTTTTTTGCTTGCAGGGAACTAAATTATTTAAATGGACTGAGTGTGAGCCTTTAGAGTGATCCTGGGACTTGCTATTGTTTTTGTTACAGAAAAATGACAGGGCATGTTATTTGTTTGTGTTTATTTGCGACAGTCAGGCCTCCCGACTGAGACTTCAGAGAACTTTCCCCGAGAAAACAGCATCCCTGCCAACAAGTGAGAGAGTCAGACAGCGTCCAGTTTACTGATGGCTGTTATGTAATTATGTAATTTAGAATGAAAAATGTAAATTTGTCACTTTCCAGGATGTATAATGGGTCAGAATCTCGATCACAACACATTATAACAGCATCCAAATGATTATAAATGGTCAGTGGGTATATGTTTAGATTAACAGGTGGAAACCGGGGGAAACGTTGAAAAGAACACACAGACGTCAACATTATGATTTGGATCTTTTGGATCTGCTGTGTTTTATGTAGTGAGACGGAAAAAAGTCATTTACTAAAGTTTTGGTGAATTGTATTTTTTGCTGGGACTAAGGAGGTCTAACCTAGAAGGTAAAATGTTGCTAAACAGTCATTGGCAAACAAAAATAATAGGAAATATTTTTAGAAAGTAGGGTGGCTCAGTGTCCCTATGTTATCAATTATAATATCTAGATATAGACCAGACCAAAAATGAAAAAAGATCTCGATACCATTCTTTTGAAAACCAAAATTATACATTTTTAAATGTGCATTTGTATCATTCCATAATTTAACCCAAACAATAGAAATATATGTGCAAGAAATAACACATGTGCATGTGCAAAAGAGCAAACACACTTACATCAATAATCATGCGGACAGTTGGCAGCGTGGCAGCCAGGTTCTGAGGGTGCGGAGGTCTGACATTTACGGGAACGCATCCAGCGTATAGACAGCCGTAGAAGGCAGCTATCAAATCAATGCCTGATACAAAGATGGAGGACAAAGGGTGGGGTTAAATAAACAGAAAAAACTGTCCACGTCTCACAAATATTAACCTCAACGGGTGTAAAACGTAGACACAGACATGAAGCCAGAGGCAGAACCCACCAGGAGGATAAAGAAGTACAACGTTCTCTCCAGTGTTGATGCTGCCTTTCTCCGTGAGCGCTGCAGCTATCTTCTCCGCCCGCTTGTGAAGCTGCACGCAGGTGGCTGTGCTCACTGCTACACCCTGAAGGACAGGAACAATGCAAAGATAACTTTGATATTTTCCATAATAGTCAAAGTATATTTACTGTACTTCTCAGCATACTAACAGGTCTGTTTGGTACCTTGGCATTAAGAAGAACAAACAGGACGTGGTCTGGGTCTGTCTGTGCTCTCCAGTGTAGAGCCTCTGTCAAATACTGATGCTGAAATAAAAAGAAGAAAGGATTAGACTTATGCACTGTACATCTGAGGGCGTGCTTCAATAATCTGTATACATCATTACAAACACAACCATGGAGGGGTGTATACAGGGAGGCGCATTGTGCTGATGGAAGAACTTAATTTAATGCACCTAAATAAAAGAAATAAGGGGTGCTCACAGACTGCATACCTCAATACACAAGCTGTCTGGGATAAATTATCTTTTGCCGACGTGCAAACAATTTATACCACATACTCTGAGCCAATCCAGCTCTTAAAATAATTAACAATAACTTTTACCATGTACATTTGCAGTAAAATAAGGGATAATTACAGAAGGACCATAACTTGTGCCACAGATAAAAAATGCAAACATGCAAATCTTTGCTCATGTCACACCTTAACACAAGCACAAAAAAATAAAACCACAATACAATATATATATATATATTAGAGCATGACAAGAATAAGCAAAGGTGTGGGAAAGATGCCAGAAGGGGGCCATAATTCTTACCATCACAGTTGGCCACATACAGAGCTACATCGCAGAGAAAGATGAGAGCAGAAAGAGAGAAGATTTCTTTTTTTTACATCTATAAAACTGAGCTGAGGCTACGCCTGGGCCATCGTTACACTGGCTGTGGAAAGTCTACAAATCCAACTATTTACCATTATAACACACTGCAGGTATTGGCAATTCAATGACTGTTTGAAGGTAAGTGAGTTATTCTACCTTCCGGACAAGATCCTGGTCATCGATCATGCCGAGGTCCCTGCCTGCAGCCTGGGCGATCCTCTTCCCTGCCACCAGGTTACCCACCATGACGGATGCAGGGCCTACACCAACTGCAAAAGGAAAACGGTGTGGGAGAGAGAGATGAGTGAAAGAAAACAATGTTTGTTACATTGCATAATTTATAAAACACTTCTCACAGGAGTTTTACGCAGGGAGACCTTAATATCTGTCAGAATCCACCACTGGCTGCAATTCTTGCATGAATAGATGGAAAAAAAATCTAGACAGCATTACTATTGGGAAAATGCTGTGACTATACAAACTGCAAAATAACAAAGCTGCATTAAATATTAAGAACACAGGTATAGCTGTGTTCAAGAATGCAGATTGTGGAAACAGAAAGATGAGCAATGGGTGAAAGTGATTAATATTTTTACAATGTATGTGATATACATGCGATTTTAGTTCATTGCGTATGGATTTTTTTCTGTTGTTCTGATGAATACTTGGACGGTAACTGTGTAATGTGTAGGTTGTTTTATGACATTTGTTGAACCTTGCTGAAGCCAAGACCAACATGGCAGCAGCATGACTTTCACAAATTCAGAGACTGTTATGTGTGCGTTATGTAACACGCATAACCATGCTCTTACTTTACAAAACACTTCATACCCTGACTGACTCTGGCATGCGATGACAATCAGCAATTTATCTCTTTCTCTTTCAGTCATTATGGATATTGTCAGTGGTTACCTCATCCCATCCGAACAGAACCACTGAGGAACCTCAAAATTAAGATACTGTCCTAAGCTGAAAATAACAGTTTTAAGGTAGGAGAGGGTAAAATCATTATTAGGCTGTTGGAGTAGTTGTTAGCCTATTAGAAACTAACACCGACGTTAACCTGTTGCCTTTAAATTTCCTGGACCTTGCATTTATTGGTATAAATCCTCTACTCAATCGAAACAATTAATTCCTCTGAGTAACTGAGGCTAAAAGTGAACGTATATATGAACGTATTCTCCATTATCGCAAGCAAGCTAGCCAGTGACAAGTGAATTGAGACTGCTGTTGTCATGGATACAAGCATGACAGGTACAACAGATACAAGTGCCTATTGCAGAATCATGTTTAATGTTCTGATCAGGCTTTCTTAAGATAAAATACAGGAAGAGATCTCTTCCTTTTATTGGTTCTTAGGACATTTGTCTGTAATGAGGGCCCTGGTTTACTGATATGCTCCACCTACCTGGCTGCTTCTGGCGGGGCTTGGGCAGGTTGGTGACACATGTATGGGGACACATTAGGATGTTGCAGGGGTGCAGGTTGCCATCTAAGAAGAACTGCTTGGTGTCAGAAATGTGGATCCCTCCAAGGGGTGTTTTAGGTAAGGTGTTGGCTGGGACCAGAGCCAGACAATAGAGGCCGACCTGATGGATGCTGTCAATAGCCTATTGAGGAAACCACACATTGAGAAACTAGTTTGTTGTGTAGTAACTGTTTGTGGTGGAGAAGCAAGGACACCTGGAGAACATTTGTTGACCATTTTTGGATTTACACATATTTTAAATATTATACATTTTTCCATTTTTACCTGAAGCACCCGGCTCATCCACTGGAAGCTGTCCTCCTCGCTGGCATCTGGCCTTTGCTCCGCCACAATTACAACCCTCTCGTCATAAAAAACTGTGACTGAAAACACAGCAATCCTGACACAAACAAACACGGAAAAACACACAAACATGTTAAAGATAATTGAGCGGTTGTGGACATAAGAGCTATACATAACCATCCTTAAACATTATTTCCAGTCATATCTCATTTTGGGCCTGCTGTGCTTCCTCTGTACCACCAGATGTCAGTAGTGATGAATTCGTATTCACACCTGACCAGCAGTTCATCATCTTTCCAAATATATTTTGTTTAAAAAGGAATGTGGTGGCCTCCTCACCTTCCGCGATACACAGTCTTAACTGGCTCCACAGCAAGAGCGGTTGCCACCAGGTCATCAGCGTTGTGTCTCCGCCCGCTGACCATCAACAGACCTTCGATCTTCCCCACTACAAAGATCAGGCTGCCCTGAGGGGACAGGGGGACACACAGCGGGGGGTCATTATACAGGTAGTGTACAGTCCCATTCAAAGACAATGAGAGAAGGACGGTTTTTTAGGAGGGCTCAAGTTACCACAGATGCTGTGCTGTAATGAAACGGTCCTACTTACTGGGCCAACAAATCCCAGGAGTCCTGACCGCACAAATGGAATCTCTCCAATGGGAACTCCATTAGCATTAACTGGTATCACCTGAGCACAACCAGACAGGAAATAAGGCACAAAAAGACATGAGTTTAGTGGCTTATTTCATTTGATTGTATCAGCACTGACAGATTGTGTATTATCTGCTGTCATACCTCAAAAGTGTTTTTGGTGACTCCAGGCAGGCCGTAGTACATGTTGCCTCCAGCGCGGGAGTTTACTATTATCTCTCCTATCTCATCAGTTTTACACAACTGAGGAGGCCCGTCTGGCCTAACAATGCACATCAGTGCTGCAGACACACAAAGGTTACATAGAGAGGTTAGTGGTATATTGCATCTATTTCAACATTTCACTTATGTAGAAGCCAAAGATCTTTATTAAAAAGCTTATTCTTCCTCTAGCTGTTGAGGTTGACCTATGACAAAAATATTCAGGAGGAATAGATAGGTAGATAGATAGGAATAGATTCGGTAAGGATATAAGAACAGCAAAAGTAAAAAAAAAGATGAAGATGAAAAGATGAAGTACTTAAGACAGACTATTTAATTAGTTTTGATTTTCAGTTTTCCAGCATGACTATAGTTATATGGCTGCAACAAGTCACTCTTTTGTAGAAAAAAAAAAAAAAATTAAAAATCAAATTAAATTTTTGCTTTTTTACGTCAGCAAAATCTCATATCTATCATTAATTTTTCATGATTTCTGCTTGACTATTCTTTCTTCTCTTCTACCCTCACCTCCTGGCATGACATGGCCCACATCTTGTACAGTCAGGGCGGAGTTCTTGTCCTCGGTGTTGACCCTGATGACACCATGGCTCAGGCCACCCATTGACAGGATGGCACGGGCAGGGAGGGGTGCGCCAGGGACTCCCGGTCTACTCAGGAGAGAGTTTGATCAAACATGAATGTTCCCAACCATCCCATCTGTTCTCACAGTGAGACATCTGCCCACCCTCCCGTGTACACCTCCACATATGACAGACTACATATTCATATGATCAGCTTTTTTTAATCATCACGACCTTTCACGGGATGGTATGATAATGGGAAGGAGGAGGAAGTGGAAGGTAGCTGGGACTAAAGACTTCTTTACTGTTTCTTTTTAACTTCATACAGGTCAGTGACATACCTGCGTATAGCTACTGTCATGGCCTCAGGGGAGGTTGCACAGGGACAGATAACCTCAGGTTTCAGCCCATGAGACTGAAACACGTTCAGGAAGGCATCACAGGAAGACACCGACCCTGGATGGCAAGAGATTCAACATATTACATCTAATTTGTGTCACCAAGTTTTACAAAGTTTCTGGCAGTAAGATACTCACAGGGGTTAGCACCATCAGCAACAACTAGCATACGTAACGAGGCCAGACTGGTGTCTCTCTGTTCTCGATGAGCCATCATGGCCCAGTGTAGATCACGGCACTTCACCAAAGCTACACGAGCTGCACAAGAACAAAAGTGACACGTTATATATACAGTTTTATCCACAGCGTTACTTTTAATTCATGAGATAGCAGTGTAATTTACCTTTGTTGACATGGACCCTCTGGACCCAGGAGAGAGGACAAGCCTTCATCACGGCATAGGGAACACTGATAGTGTGTATCCTGTTCATCACAGCCTGGAAACAAACTTGATTAAGCAGCTAATACTTAAATGAAAGAAAATGTTAAAAAAAGACTTCCCTGTTTTTTAACTGAATCCGACAGTTAAAGCTTGGTGCTTTAGTTAAGTTTATTATGCCATCATAAATACAGTACTGTTGATGGATTCAATAACAAAAAGAACAGAACAGACTTCTTCACTTTGTGGGTGGATAAACATATACAAACAAACACAAATAAAGGAACAAACAAAACAGCTCAAAGAATACTAAATTTTAAAAAAAGACTATAAAAGAAATCATCCAAAACTCATGATCCGACAAAGGACGACTTTGATACACATCATAATGTGAGCAACAGATCAATGTCGACAAACTGAAAAAGCTCAATTCAGAAAAAAAGTAGTTTATCAAGTTCAAATAAACCATGGGACTCCATTATTGAATCCATGAGGTTTTTATGTTTGGAGATTTGGTCAGTTTACCAGATACTTGGTGAGAATACCTTTTCTGTTCTGGTGAACTAGAATCATCTGAAGTTAAATCATAACACACCCAAACATGCAGTATATCCACACATTCACACTTACTGTGAGAACTCCATGCCACAGGCCCATATCCTTTTTAAAGTCCAAGACATTCACTAAAGTTTCCCCTTGAAGTGAACAAAGACAAATGACTTATAACAACTGTATGGATGAAAAAACCTTCAGATAATAGACAATGACAACAATCAGGGTCTCACTCACCCTCACAGTAGTTGCAGGCCTGGGTCAGTGCTTGGCAGTGGGTCAACATGGCTACTTTAGACACAGCTACACCCACCACTGTGCCGTCTTTACTGGCCTTATACTGCACAGAGAGGAAGCACGAGAGGAACATGTGAATACGCACTTGTATTTTCATATCACATTAGGACGTAGGAATGGTCAGATTTTATTTTTCCCAAAATATATTGAGTTTTTATGGTGATCCAGTTGAGTATCACACAACACTTAAACTGGCTAATGGAATCTGCCACATCTTACATACCAAGGAGCAGCTCTGTTACCTCTATATATGCAGGGTCAGTGTTGGCGGTGGGGATGTGTGGCTGCCAGTCTTTGGAAGGCTTGGTCAGGTATTTTGAATCAGTCACCACCCACTTTAGTCGAGGCCAGCCTATCAGAGAACGGCATCAGTGGAAGTTAAGTCAACAGTGCTTATATTATACATATTATACAAGAAGAATATAAAAATTGGAAATTCATCGTCACCTCTTCATAAAAATCCCTGCTTAGCAAATTTGTGCACAAACAGTCTGAAGGTGACCTGAGATTCAGTCATTATAACTTTGACTTTCAGCAAAATTTCATAAAGTGAACAGTATTTCTTATCAAGATTAATATCTATTTTTTTAAATAAAGTTCAGTCATTTCAGAATGAGCTTACTGACCTTTAAATTGCATTATTTCCCCAGTGGGCGTCTTAGGTAAACCCTTCAGACAGATCTCACTGGTCAGAGCCAGACCGACACCACAGCTACCGAGCAGAAACCCCACCTGGCTGATACCTGCATCCTAACAACACAAGCACAAAAATATTCATAGCTATACAACATTTCTTTAAAATCAACTGCTAAAGTGCACATGCTCCTCTGAGGGGTTTTCTACCTTGCGTGACAACGGTACTTCAATAGGTACAGGTATAACTTCAGCCAGGAGGCAGCCATAGAAGGCCACCCAGAACATCCCAGGGTCGCTGTTGGGGTACACCAACGCCACCTACAAAGACATTAAACTTCACATTAAGCACCATATTATGTTTGATTTGAATGAAGGAAAGTATGTCTTTTTGGAGATAAACATGAGTCATAAAATGTTAAATCATTCTACTGTAGGTACAAGACTAGAGGTCTACAGTCATGCCAGCAGCTCTGTGAGGCTGCAGTATTAGTTAAATGCTAACGTCAGCATGCTAACATGCTCTCAGTGACAATACAAACATACTGATGTTTATAATAATAACAATAATAAACTGTATTTGGCAAGTATCACCTTGTTCACAAACCTAATTTACTGCTTTGACATGCGAACATTTGCTAATTAGCACTAAAAAGATAGAGCAGATATGTTAACTCACATAATAATACTATACATAATAATGTAATACTTTATTTTCATAGTGCAATTACTGTTTATTTCATCTAGTCTACCACAAATTAAACATCAGCCTCATTAAATCACTCCTGGAGCCGCAATGAGTGCACATTACCAGGGCAGTAGCTACAAATGCACAGGTCTAAATTTAAGGACTTATGACACATTGTTGCTGCAAATTCCACAAAATATTGTCTTTCTCTGTTCTAAATTAACTTGTCATTTGTATCTGCTTTCTGTCACCGTGTCAGCTCTCTCACCCGGTCTCCAGGTTTGAGGATTTGCTCATTCTTGGTGCCCAGCTTGTTGAGGAGGGTGTACGCCAGCTTCACGCTGCGGCTCCACAGCTTCCCTGCCAGACAGAAGGTAAAACAGGAAGGAGGGAGTTAGGACTGCAGGTTATGTGTCTTACCATTGCCAAAAAATCTCAGGTCACAGAGTGCCCACATCTCTCTTTCATCTAGATGAACTCTTGAACTCTCAACATCAACTTTTAGCTGTACACTACCGGTGCTAATTTTACACTATAAACATCTGTCCAGGCTTCCTGCATACGAGCAGTCTCGTGTCTCACCGTAAGTCAGTGTATACAGCGGTTTGCCCGTGATGTCAAGAGCAGTGAGAGCGGGGCTCTTCCCTTGAGTGGCCCCCCAACGGGCCAGCGCTGCCTGTAGGGCTGGGGGCCAGTTACTGACCACTCCCAAAGGCTCTCCTTTAACTGGGATGATCTGACGGCCCTCGGGCTTCGGTGTGTTAGGGTCTGGCTGGGGCACTGTGTGAGACAGAGGCATCAGATCACATTTGGGTAAATTACAGATGGATGAGATTCATTACAAGCGCCACAAAGATAAAATGCATTCCATGTGTCATTGCTGGCCTGTACCATACATCGATTTCCCTGATTCAACCTTCAGATTGTCTTCTTCTCTGCTATTTATAACACTAAAAATGTACTATGCTATGAACTATGAACCCAAGACACAAACCATGTAACCAAATATGTGTACCACCTTTTAAATGAGGCATCCCTTATTTGTTGAAATATCTAATATTTTAAGCTTTGGGTTGCCAGGCTGTAAAAAAAAAAGTATTTTTGTGATATTGTTTGCAATGTTGTACAAACATGTAAGGTGTGTGTTTGACAAAGCCGTTTACCTTCCACGATCTCCTCTGCGTCGTCGGTGAAGAACTCGCTGAGCGGGGGCCTCTTCGGCCTCTTCAGGGTGTTGAGCAGCTGCTGGATCTTCGTGGACACTCTGCTGTTTACAGGAACTCCTACAAGCAGAATGAAGGTGGAGAGGGGCAGTGGCAGGACAAACATATAGTCACAAACAAACTGTGGCTCGTACACACAGTGACAATACTTCTTATCATCTCATAGTCTGCTGCTCTTCATCCCATAATACAAGAGACTATTTTTAGAGAAGGTTTGAATTGACTGTAATATCTTCAGGTAATCAAAAGCAGCACACATAGGTGGCAAAAACACGAGGAAAACACGGTGAGAACTGGGGTAAAGGTTTTTTTTTTTTTTGGTTTGGGATAACACGTGAGGATTCATTCTGTGTGTGGATGTTGTTTTTGTTGCAAGTTTTTCTTTAATCATTCCTTACAAACAGGAGGGAGAGTTAGGGAACAACAGCAGACACAGAAGGCTACAGACATTATACATTAAGGTTTCCTTACTCTGTAGATTACCTCTTCCTATCAGCCAGTCAAATAAACATGTGACACAGTAGAGAAAGATCAAGAAGAAAAGAAAGCAGTAGAATCTGATTAATTATATTGTATGATGACACTTATTTTTTAAGAGAGAAGAGATTTGAGAACCCGCAGAGACACACAAACAAATAAAATGTTATGTGGTTTAGCCATTACCGTCCGCAGTCTCCATCATACTGGAGCGGCTCTGCCCGCGACTCATCCCTCGGACAATGGCGTTGGAGGGCAGGTCGACCCGTGGGCCCCTCGAAGGAGGGGCCACAGCTGTCACATCTGGAGGGGGGGCGTTGTTCTCTGCAGGGGCTGCAGGTGAAGCAAGAGAGGACATTCTAAACTAATTACAATACCAGATACTGGATAGAAACACGTATTTGAGTATTTTAAACCACATATGAATCAGGGAGGTCTCTCACCTATGCGACTTTGAGCCAGCATGTTCGTCACAGCTGCAGTGTGTGGTCGCTCAGGCTGATGGTGGTGCTGAGGCTGGTACTGCGGTTGGTAGTGAGGCTGGTACTGAGGTTGGTACTGAGGCTTGTACTGAGGCTGAGGCTGAGGCTGAAGCTGGCTCTGAGGCTGCGGCTTGGCCTCTCCGTGGGACAGGGTGGAGGAGGCCGAGGAGGAGGTGGAGGAGCCCTGGACTGTGCGGTTGATCCAAGAGTCTGGGCTCTGCAGGTTGGGATGGACCTGAGGCGGAGGAGCGACCACTGATGACTGCCTGCGCACCTGCGACGTCTCATCATCAGAACCTGATGAGGAGTCTGAGCGAGAGAAAACCAAGTTTTAATTAACCAGCTCTGGACCCTCCGACAGGTCGATGTGTAGGACTGTCATTCTTACTATCCTACCTGGTGGTGTGCGGGTTTCAATGGGAGATTGAACATATGTGGAGCGTCGCTTGGTAGGCATTGGGAGCGCCATCTTCTCCTCTTTATGTTTAGCCAGGGCAGCTTGTACTGCCTCAGTGTGGATATCTGCATGGACAGTAAACAGTTTGAGTTAGGGGTGGCTTGACTTGATCCTAGAAGCTTCGGAGGTGACTCAAACCAAGAATACAATAAAAGACACAAAACATTAAATACAGCTTTTTGAATTGACTCATCAAGAGGCCATTTGTAGGCGTATCTAAAATACGGTAGGTCTTTGGAAGGGCAGGATCTGGCACTGACCAATGTTCATCGTATAGTTGCATGTAATCCCTTTTACAGCAGTGGACTTGTTTTCCTAATCTTTGCGATCCTTAAGATTGCACTTGAAACACAGACAACAACGGGCTACCATTTATCACCTTTATCTTGTCAAAGACTAGGCGGCAGGATAAATCTGCCAGTTTGTGATTAGCTGTGAAGACTAATTGGACAGAGAGGAAACAAAAATAAACATCTGTGAGACCTAATTAAAATAATTTTACTCAATAGATTTGTCAAAATCAAAGAAAGAAAAAAATCCTCTTGTTACACTCTCAACTCACAGACACATTAATTCTGTGACAACCTGAAGGAAACATCATTTTGTTTTGTAACCGCTGATTCATTCCTTTTCAGTAATTTCTGACAGCAGCATTTCGGTCAGTAAGGCCTTGTTAACATAGGAAACGGCATATTAAAATGTTCAGAAAGAATTATAATTGAAGAAGTCAGGAGAAAATCCTAAGAGGATGACTGTGTATTCCCACTTAAACAGGAAGCCACGATCGAGAGAGCGAATTAGCCCACACGCTTGCCTACACACAAGCACAAGGTAATAAATGCAGAGATACTTTCACTTGATGACACCCACATTAAGGCACATTAAACAGAATCATGTGAACTGCCACATATTCAGGCTACGTAACGAAACATGTGCAACAAAAGCCCACTCACTGACAAATCACATCTATTAACTCAGGGGACACAACTTCCATTCAAACATCAACACATTTAAATAAATCACCCTGCATAGCTCATTACACAGCAGCAGTGGGGACCATAATTACATAACAGGCATTCTGCTGAACCGACTTCTCAGAGCTCCATCATCTTCTCTCATAACATGCACCATCCACGCTTACACAGGGGCATCAGGAGAAGCTGACTTCTTACACATGTATGGGAGGATGAGGGCTATCTACTTGGCAATAAGCATGGTGGGGCCCCAATCACACTGTGATTTATGTATAGGGAGCAATATCTGGTACTATCTCTCATACCTACCTCTTTACGGTTTACTACAACATACAAATACAAATCAGTGGCATCCTTTACAGCACATACATGTGTGACTGTAGAGGCAGCAGCCTTACAAGAACTAGTCAACAGCATATTTTGTTGAATGCAGTACACAGACAAGTTGTTTAATTGGAATAATAAGCGGGGGAAGCTTCAGGAGGTGAGAGGACATTAAATTAAGGTTGCTGTACACTTTCTCTGCAGCCCATAAATGATAAGCACTTTCATTTCTCCCATTTCCCCACTGCTGCACTGTTTTATTGTTTCTTCTTATTACTATTTGTTAATTTATGCTGTGCCACTCTTCAGACTCTGAATTTCCATGACATTTTGCACAAACATTTAAGGTTCCCAGGGGATAATTCCTGACAACTATTATCAACTTCCAGTTAGTACACTCGCCTCAAGATTAAGCCCCGCCCATCCAGAGTATGGCCACAGACACAGATTGTTTTAGCTGGTTGAACAGATGCAGATAGTGGTGTACACTACTAAACATTACATCTGCTTAACAACAGTATGTTAGCACTTTCATTGAGTCACTTAGCTCAAAGCGCAGTATAGCCTAACAGAGCTGCTGTGAGGCCAGACTGTATCCAATTTCTTTTCTGCCATTTGATTTGAGTGTCCCAAATACTCAGTGATCAGTCTACTAGGGACACCTAGCCAACAGCCAAGACACACCAAACCAACATCAAACAACTTGTGTCAAAGAATGAGTGGCCAACTGCTATTTTGCCTGACGTAGATTGTGATTTGGCCAAAAATCTGTACTTGAACACACCGCACAAAGACGACAGACAACAGCCAACTAGCTTGTACATTCTGTACTTCTGTCAAAGGAAATCTCTCCATACCACCAGGTGGCAGTAGTTTGTATTGGTTTGTTTGTATTACATTAATTGAAAGAGGGAAAATGTTTTTTTTTGTTTAATGGGACTGTGGATATACAAACTGTTAAGCAGAAATCAACATATCCATCTCTAATCGAGAATATGTTTAATAAAAAGTTGCAAATGGCACTGCCAAAGTGTCAAAGGTGAAAAAATAAGGAGAAACGCACAAATGGATAAAATCATGGATACAAAAGCGACGGACTCAAGCCATCCCTTTCTTTTTCAGTTTCCCTTCCAATGCACTAAGCTGAACAGCCAATTAGAGTGATTTCTTTTACAGAAAGGCTCCATCACAGATTCTACCTGCTCAGTCAGCCAAAAAGCAGTTGAGAAGGGTTGACTAATGGCAAAGGCAGAGGACACACTGCAACAACTAGCGCCACAGTAGCTATCGCCCTAAAAATCAATGCAGAATAGAAAGGTTTTGCAATAAATCCTCCAAATGACGGCGTTATAATACTGTTATTTTTATTGAAACAGAGGTTGGTATGATCTGTTTGGAGGCTGTAGTTGAACTGCAGTGTATTATACAGACAGGTGTTGTTATTATCTTATCCTTTAAATAAATAAGGATTGACTAAATAGCAGGAGCACCTCTCCCTCTACCATAAATTGTCAATTGAGTGCAATTCATACACTACAGACAGGTACACTTATACAAATACCACAGTCCAATCCATAACCTTTGATTTAGTGAAAAATTACAGCCTTGCAACACTTCATAGCGGGCAGCTGTTTCAGGAGGTAGATTATGAATTCAGTCCATTTAACATTTACTACACTTGAAAATATGATTATTCTTCACGTCTGAAATCTCGATTTACTGCTCACTACAGAGTAATATATCAGCTGTAGTACGAGTAGTGAATGAGTGGAGGGTTATCAGACACCTGTTTTCCTGCCCCCTTTTAAAGCAACCGAGTCAAAATGCTGCTGTGTCACTGCCGTACTACACTACGAACACAGTAAAATGGATGTCACACTCATTTTATGGCCAAAGGCTCATCATCTCTCAGATCTTTGGCTCTATGTTCTTCTCCTCCAGTCCACCTCTTTCAACCTGTCAGAAAAAAAAACCTTACAATGCACTCTCCCATAGTCCACTTAATTTACACTGATTTCTCTTCTACAGTCCCATCCAAAACTATTGGAACAGCAAGGCCAAATCCTTTTTTTGTCAGTAGACTAAAAACATTTGGGTTTGACATGAAAAAGATAACTATGAATAAATAATATATATATTTGGTGACGCACTGACATCACCAAAACTTTGCATTCTTCTTTTGTGATGTTTTTTTTACAAGTTTTCACTGCAGCCGCTCAGTTGTTGTTTGTTTCGGGGGGGTTCCTCACTCCAGTCTCCTCTTTAGCGGGTAAAATGCATGCTCAATAGGGTTCAAGTCTGGAGATTGGTTCCAGACTCCTTGGTTGTTTTTGGTATTGCGTTTTGGGTGGGTCTTCTTGCTGCATGATGAAGGATCTCCCAATCAATTTGGTTCCTTCTCTCTTTAAATTAGCAGACAAAATGTTTCTGTAGTCTTCTGAGTTTATTTTGCAGCTGCCATCATGTGTTACATTATCAATGAAGATCAGTTAGCCCATCCCAGAAGAAGCCATGTAAGCCCAGGCCATGATAATGCCTCCACCTTGTTTCACAGATGAGCTTGTGTGTTTGGGATCATGAGCATCTTTCTCCACGCATTAGCCTCTCAATCACTTTGGCAAAGGTCAATCTTTTTCTCATCAGTCCATAAACATGTCCCAGAACTTATGAGCATTGTCTCTGTACAAATTAAAATCTGGCCTTCCTATTCTTACTGCTAATGAATGGTTTGTATCTTCTGGTGTGGCCTCTGCACTTTTGTTCACTTCTTCAAACAGAGGATTGTGATACCTTCACTCCTGCCCTCTGGATGTTGTTGGTGATGTCAGTGACAATTGTTTTAAGGTTTTTCTTTGCAGCTCTCACAATGTTTTGTCACCACCTGCTGATGCTTTGCTTCGTCTACAAGTTCAACATCTGTTGCTGAGTACACCAGTGGTTTCTTTCTTCTTCAGGACATTCCAAATGGTTGTACTGGCTATGGTCAATGTGTGTGCAATAGCTCTGATTGATTTTCCTTCTTCTCTTAGCTTCAAAATTGCTTGTTTTTTAAAAGACCTAGATGTAAATACCTGCAAATGGATGCTGACGTTCTGATCTCTTGTCTCATATTCATCTCTTGGTGCCAACCCCAAATGATTTCAGTGTACAGCATAAATAAAGGAATTGGCCTTGCTGTTCCAACAGTTTTAGAGGGGACTTTATTTCTCGATAGATTGCACCAATCTAGGGCTGCACAAAAAATCGTTAAAAAATCGCGATCTCGATTCACACATACACATGATGTCATTTTTACACACAGCGATTCTGAAGCATTATATATCTCGAGCTGAATCACAAACAAATGTTCCTATTTTCCTCCCGGATTTTTTGAAGCGCCCCCAAACGCAGCACTGCCACTGCCTCCTCCCTCAAACTATGGTAAAGCAACTTTACAACACGTGATTCAGTGGAGGAAGCCCGCCTGCAGTTGAGTGTTTGGAGCGAGAAGCTGTTTTTAGACAGGGCAGCAAGCCGCCAATTTGCCCATCCTTTTGGCGGCTAGGTCCGCGGTTTTAGACAGAGGTCTGTTTTGGTCCGCCGATTTGCCGCCTCGGAGGGTACACTTATTTCCGACTCGCCTGCTAGATGAGCAACTGGACAGCCGCTGAGATCCGGGAGATGATAGCGTCTCCTGGATCTCTAGCTTTATGGTTGTGTTAGCTTGTTGTTGTAGCCACAAGCTAGGAACGGTCGCTACTTTCAAACTAAAAGCCCCCCGCTAAAAACCCAGTTCTAAACTCCCATGGGGTGCAATGTAAAGCTCTTATTTTGAAGACAAATTCGTTGTTAACTGTTCACAGCCCAACTTCGAGCTTCACGTCACGTCACATGTTTACGCCTACCTCAGAGGCGGCTTTTGGAAAAGGAGGAATATTATGCCTCCGTTTTAGAAAGCCGATCACAGCATCACATATCACCTAGCCAAAGATACGGCCCCAGTAAACACTGTACAACATGAAGTATTAAAGGATGCTCTCTCATCTTGGAGACTATTTTTTTTTTTTACTTTTGTAAAAATCATTTCTCATCCAATGATAGAACCTGAAGAAAACAAAAAAAACATTTCTTTGGCAGAGGCATAGTAGTATGCCTCTGCCATACTACTGTTTTTTTTGTTTTGTTTTGTTCAAGTTCATCAGTGCAATAAACCTTTTGGGAAAAAAATCATGCCAGAGAATCGTGATCTCAATTCTAAGCAAAAAAATCGTGATTCACATTTTTTTCCAGAATCGTGCAGCCCTACACCAATCTCAGTTTTTGCATTTATTTTCATGCTCTAATCCTCTCTTGGTAGAATCCTCATCCTCAATCTCCTTCTGAATCCTTCAATCAGGTAAAAAAAGACTCTGTTACTGGTCAGATTTTCTTTGACAACAAAGCATTTTCAAACAACCTCCCTGCCAGACTCCAGCCTTACAGACAGACTTTAGATTAGTCAGCCTGGTATTTAGTATGCTGCAGTGTGAGTGTGTTTCATCTGTGAGGCAAGAATTGTTGAAAAGGCAGTAAAGCAGAGATCAATCAGAAAAGAGACAGCAGGGTGTGGGCTGGTCTAGAGGGAGGATGCTCTTATAGACACTCCTCACATGCTCCTTGCTCTTTCACCTCTACTCTAACTGCCCTGTTTTCCTTTATTCTTGCCAGTGTCAGGTTTTCCTGTGTGTTCCCCTGTACTCCTCACACATATCCAGGCAGTGACATCACTATGCTCTCACAGAGTGGGGGTCCTCACTGAGGTGTTCTAAACTGCAGGGCTGCACTGTCGCCTGTCCATCTCAATCCCTCACAGACAGACAGACAGACAGACAGACAGACACACACACACGCTCTTCTTTAATTGGTCCCTTTGAAACAGCCCTGTGTCTAAGCTTAAAAACAGGTGGGCTGACAGGTGAAGCTGTAGACTAATTTGAGAACCACAAAGTCGTCAGAGAAACTTAAGTCCCCCAGTGATTAGTCCATCTGAGGTGTTTTACGCTGGGGGAATAACAATAAGAATCTGAATGTAGTTTCTTCCTTAAATAAGGATGAATTTTTGATGCTGAAGCCCTGACCTGATCTGTAGCGGTCATCCCTGGTTCCTCCACTGCGATGTGTTCTGCGGGAGCGACGTTCTCGGTAACGGGACGAGCTGGAGGGGGGAGCGGCCTGGCTGGAAGAGGAGCTTGGAGCAGGAGGCAGCACGTCATTTTGACGGGGAGGTTCCACTGTGAAAGTACATAAACCACAATCATATGTTACACAAAAAACACATGAGAATATTGCTTATTGTCTTGCTTATCCAATGGCGTAATCACAGTCGCAGCCTTTACAGAACATTTCCTCCAGTTAATATCTTGCTTACATTTCCGGCAATCAATCTGCAGCGCAGTTATGTCTTTTTAAAATACAACACAGCTGTTAAAACTGTTATAAAACAGTTTAACTGACAGTAGGCAGAGTATATATATTGTATAATTAAGTCATAGCAGTAAGAAAAGCCACACCAAATGAAACTGATCGTATTTTTTTGTTTGGGTAAGGTTAAAAAAAATGTTTTAGTACCTGGAGTATGGATGATGTAGGGGGCCAGGAGTTTGGTCCTTTTCTTCTCGTAGCCCTTCTGTGTGATGTCACCTGTAAAATATCACAGAAAAAAGAGTGAGTTTACTGACAGACTGGCCAAAGTCAAATCATCTTAGATACGAAAACAATCAATATCAGATCAGTCACATTGTCAACATTGTCTGAAGAAGTCAGCATTTTAGTGAAAGTCCTTTTCCATTCTGCATTACATAACAGATATTTGAATATCGAGATTCTTGTTAAAACGTGGGATTTTAAGAGATAAAAGAGACCCATTCCCCTAGTTTGATAAAATACTGAACACTAAAGGTTTGATCTACATTCTCTGATGTGTCTGAATGTGGTTTATCTCCACCTGCTCAATCATAACAAAATGAAGAAGAAAATAACAACAAAACTTTGTGAAGGAAGATAGAAACACAGATGGATGCACACAGTGTTGCAGTAATCTCCAGAGATGGCTGAGGGCGTTAAAGATGTGGCTCAGTTCCAGCCTAAAGTACGACGAGAAGGCAAAAACAAAACAAGGCTAAATTTGGAAACATACGGAAGCGTGGGCAAGAGATGGGATGATTCACCGAGAGAAAAACAGAGAGGCATGAAAGCTGAGGGTAAGGAAGGTGGGAGACACACAGATATAAAACGGGAAGGACGAGAGGCCAGATGAGGAAGATAAGGAGAGGGAGAGAAGACAGAGGTGAGTGACAGTGCATCCAGAGGAATCTCGACTCACAAGTGGGAGAGAAACAAAATGTCCCTTAGACGCCCCCTCCTACATCCCCTGCCGAAAGCCCATCTGCATTTTCCCCCACCCCACCAGACACAACACAGGCTGACTGAGCTCTCTGCTGGCCCTGAAGTGATGCAGTGACTCTGCCAAACTCTTCTGTGGGCAAAGCTGTCAGATTTTCAGACACATACTAAAAATCCATCTTGAGAGCCTGTACTCATTTTTCTAGTAACTGTGTTGAGCCATGATGATTCATTCAGTATGTCCGCCAGTGGCTGGCCTGGCTGCTCTCAAACCTCATCTTCATCATCACGACTGCCTCGCTGTTTTATCACACAGTGGCTTAAAGGATGTATCAGAATGAGGGAGTCTTGTATTTAAAGTCAAAAAGTACAACATTAACCTGCCACTGTCAGTAACAAACCTAATGGCCTTTCTGACAGGTGATCCCATTTGTACCATCTCTTGGAGCTCCAAGAGTTAATCCCTGATTAAAAATTAGGCTGCTGAGTTGCACAGCGGTGAAAGGTTGAAGCCATCGGTCACTGATGTCATCTCTTCCCAGCTACACCAAAGATGACAATAGAGATTAGATGAGGATTTCCTGGCTTACTGACACACGTGAACAACTGCCAGGCACACAACCACATACAATGCAGACCTGGGGCTGGAAGGTGTGGTTGAATTCAGTCAACTTTGGTGTTATTCTGAGCAGGTTTGGTCATCACTTCAATCAGTTCTGGGTAGTGATGGGAACGGCAGTTCTTTTTACTGTACTGAATCTCTAGAATCCGTTCATTAAAATGATTCGTTCAAAAGATTCTTTCACCGAATTGTTCAGTGTTCTCCAACTCCCTGAACTGATAAACAGCCAAACGATCCGTCATTCAGTTCATGATTCAGCCCTGAGGTTCACGTTCACTCACTGAGGGACGGTGCGTTCATGGACTATAGTACACAATCATTCGTGGGAGACGCAGCGCTGCTTTGAGTGGTATACATGCACTAAAATTATTACACGGTGAAAGCGTCCTCTGTGCACAGTAAAATCCCTTAACATGATGCTACACAGATGTTAGCAACACAGCGCTAATTTTAGCGGTACGGTTACTGAAGGTGAATCAACTCCTCTGCCCTGCGTGAGTGAGTGACACAGCGCCACTCTCAGCATAGTAGGTGAACGAGATTCACGTCCTCAGCGAGGCGAATCATGAGTGAATCAGTCGTTCGCGAACAACCTGCTTAGGACGTGAATCACGTGTGCAGTAGGTTCGCGAATCATGAACGAATCACAGCACGAACGTGAATCACGTCCTCACAGTTCTCACAGACTCTGAGTGAGTCCTGGCAGTTCCACTCCCGGCCAGCATGCTCCCTGCCGAGCTCAACTGAACTGAGAAAGGAACAAATCAGTTCCTGAAGTGATTCCGTTCATTTCGTTCACTCAAAAGATTCGTTCGTTTGAACGACACGTTTGCGACCAACACAACACTAGTTCTGGTAACACGGGGACATCACTACAACCAAGTCTGATAAATTGAGAAATTTGAGTGCTCAATCTCAATCTTTCAACTAACAGTGATTGGGAGTCTTCAAAGTGCTGAAAAAAAAATCAAAAAATCTAACAACACAACAATGGAATGACAGTTAGCTTAACCCCAATCTGAAGAGGAAGATCCTAAAGTCCGATTTAAAAAGCTACAGAGCCCTTAATAATGGGCCTTGTGGTGAGGTTGCTGCATCAACTTCAGTTTCAAAGGGCAACGGTTTAGCGAGATTATCTAAACCAATTTAATTGGAGATAAAAAAAAACAAAAACTGAATATGCAGATTATGTCTGTAATAACATATTTATTACTACAATATTAGGCAACTTTGAACCATTAATTCTGTCTGATGATTTGGGTAATAATTTCATTGTACTATTAATCTTTTATTTCTCTTCCAAGTAAATCTGGCTGACCATGGAGTGCATGACTGTTTCCTCCCCTCTTGTATGTTTTTTTTTTTTTTTAGCAATATTGTGTTCCCACATGTCAGCAATTAACTTGATGAGTAGAATTGTATTGTTACTAATAGAAATGATTATCAAAATTACAAAAGTAGACCAGAATTGTCCATTATTATGAACGTTGTTATAGACAGCAGAAGTCACGCCTCTTCCGGATTCCCTCATGGGACCTTAAACCTAACTGTTTTATTTGATCTAATACTTGCCTTTACCATTTTAGTCATTCTATCTACATTTCTGATGATTATTTACCCAAACGTAACTGTGTTGATATTTTTTCAAAGTACCAATAGTCATCCAAACAATATCGTCACAATATCGATATTGAGGTATTTGGTCAAAAATACCATTTTGATTTTGTGAAATTATTTTGAGGCTATGTCGCCCAACCCAATGATAATGTGATTACAGTTCAACACAAATTAATAACTTATGCTTTGAATATAACACCTTTATATCTACCAGCTCTTCAGCAACAACAACCCAGCAATATTCCAGCAAAATGCACAACTACTCAGTTTAATCATCAGACTGCTGACATGCTACAGATGAGCTAACAGAAATAAGAGTGCTCATGTTTGGAGGATATTGCCTGAGAGCCCACTCCAACACAATATCTACTTAGGGACTAGGGCTCCTTTTTTCTTAAGGAAAATGGAAGAAAAGCAAACACTTCCATAAGTAATGCATGAACGGTACAGTTGGCCTGGCTCAGTCACATGATTTATTTTTAGCTCATGTGAACAGGCAGTTTCTCTGCAGAAAGAGGCAGAGAGAGAGAGAGAGAGAGAGAGAGAGAGAGAGAGAGAGAGAGAGAGAGAGAGAGAGAGAGAGAGATGGAGTCGGCCATGGGGGAGGGGGCTGGCTTGGCATTAAATGAAAAAAGTAATCACTCTTCCATCTGGATGATGGTTTTTTTAATGGTTGTATCATCAGAGGCAGGCTCCAGCAGCTGAAGCTAAGGAGTTAAAACTCTGTAGAGGGGTGCATCAGATGAGTGAAAAACATGTGGACAGAGCTGCATAATATCACACAGGAAATGAAAATGGGGAAAATTGGAAAACTGGTATGTGAGAAAATGACTTTCTAATATCGGTTTCTTTGTTATTCAGTGCACTTTTACCAGCCAGAGCTGCGTCGTATGTATGAAAAGCTCCTTACAAAAAAACATTCTTTCGTATAACTTATATCAAACCTGAGAAGAGAATCTGTTCCTGTCCTCTTACAATGTATACTCAAGCTGTCAAAGAGATCTGCTTAAGAGGGAAAGCACAGCTCCACTGAGGTGACTCGTTAACCCACTTTCTCACAGTAGCCCTTTTCACACAGAGACTCCGCATTACTCCGCAGCGGAGGTTCGCCAATTCTCCGCCTCTGTTTGTTCACGCGGAACCAAGCAGCTCCGGTTCAAAGTTGCACCAGTGTGTCAATTCATACAACACTATGAAACAGCGGATCCAAAAGATCCAAATCATGATGTTGATGTCTGTGGGTTTTTTTCAACGTGTTTCCCCCAGTTTCCACCTGTTAATCTAAACATGAACCCGCTGACTGTTTATAATCATATGGATGCTGTTATAATGTGTTGTGATTGAGATTCTGACCCATTATACATCCTAGAAAGTGACAAAGTTACATTTTTCATTCTAAATTACATAATTACATAACTGCCATCAGTAAACTGGATGCTGTCTGACTCTCTCACTTGTGGGCAGGGATGCTGTTTTCTGGGGGAAAGTTCTCTGAGGTCTCGGTCAGGAGGCCTGACTGTCGCGGGATATTTTTTTTCCAAGACAGCAACTACAAAAAAACAATAATGGAAGGAGACAAACACATGGGGACACACACGGTTTTTCGGGCAGAAATGTGACAAAGAGTTGGTAGGACAAATGGGATGACAAACAGGATGAAAAACAGGATGACAGACAGGATAACAGACAGGATGACAGAGGCTTCTCCACGTATAACTGCAGTTTTTTCTCATATAAGTTGCCAAAGACACTACCAGTTACTCATTACTGGTATTTGGTTATGTAACGTTCCTTTGTGGGACATTATTTCTCTCTTTATTTTGTTGAGTGAAGGATCTGTTTAGTTATCACACTGTGAACACCATCAGATCAATATGCCCTTGCTCTGCGCCACCGGCTTATCCATTCACACAGATGCCAGCTCGCCACTGCTGCGCCTCTGATACTACCTCCGGAGGCAAATCAGAGCAGCTAAATTTCACTCCTCTCTCCGTATCTGAAACTTTCGCACAGAGGATGCAGAGAAACGGCGCATGATCTCCACACTCAAAGGGCAGTGTGAATGGGGCTGGTGACCCAGTCATGTCTATCCTAATGGAAAAGGTCACAATCAAACCATTTCAGCGACCAGCATAACAGTGGGGTTCCCCTCTTTCATCTCCACTTGATGATTACACTGCTGAGGAAGACTCATGCATTCACCTCGGAGCGTATGTTTTATTTTTCCACAATGTGGAGAGAGAAACATCAAAGCTGTGCCTTTTCTCAGTACCCGAACACTCTCACACTCGCTGGCCTCGGATTATTTGAATTGCAGCGAGACTCCTCTCTCCTTCTACCCCACAGGCACTTCGTCTGAATAGTAATTAGCTACCGACCTCTATTCTCTTTCCCAGCTTTTTCCTCCTCTCCCTCATCACATCGACCGAGGGATTGCTTTCTCATGAAAACTGTTGGGAAACACATGTCAACACCTGCTTGCTTACTTAAAATGCTCGAAAACATGTTCAAATATTACAGCAACTTCCAGCTGTCATCTCACAGAAAACAGAAGACTTCAACAATTATACTATAAAAACACCACATTAGGCTGCAAATGTAATATACCAATCCAGTTAACATCCAGACTTTGGTTATGTGCGTATAGCAACAGGCTAACATATTCCAAGGTCCAAAATAAAGAATCACATATGGTCGCCCTCTGTTTGATTCTGTGCCATCACTGCATTTGTTGATATGAGCTCAAGTGTGTTGTTTATTTTCGAAATCAGCCTTAAGAGCCAGCAAATTTAGATCTGGAGAACAAACACCCCACTGAAACGTCCCAGCTGCCTCCTCTGTACCAGCAGGCCGAGCCTCAAACTCAGCCAAAAGATCACCCACTCACTGCGTCCACACACTCCAGTGTGACCACAGCTACTGTACTCGACACAAACAGACAGTTTGATATGATTTATTGTTACACTTATGCTGTATAATTATGGTATAGAGTGCGCAAATCTCTCACATGAATGTTTCCTGTCAGGGAGGATGATGTCATGTTCTACCATAACCAACCTTATCCAGCTATATTGGTTAACTGGGAGTAGTTAGGAGTTTGTTCACCACCATGTTATATGACTCTGTCATATAAGGTCATTGTGTAGCATAAAGTCAACGTGAAAAGCAGTTTGACAACTTGAATGCTGATCATTACTAATCACATACATATGTGGCAAATGTTCGTCTATGCATGTTTATACTTGCTGTCTGTCTGTGAAAGGCCAAAACTCTCAGTAGAGGAGGCAACAGTTCAGAGTGCATGTAGATACATGACTGTACGTGTCAACAAGAACACGCGGATAAATGTGTGACTGACATTTAGGCTAATAGTGCTTCTTATATTTACATGAATGACCATATTCAAATGTATTACATTTTTATAATCCCCATACTTAACTCTTATTCTAATGAAGTGGAAACAGACATTTCTCCCGCAGGATCTCCAAGTGGTGTTTTTTTTTAGTTTACTCCATGTATGTATGTATGTATGTATGTATGTATGTATGTATGTATGTATGTATGTATGCATGTATATATGCATGTATATATATATGTATATATATATATATATATATATATATATATATATATATATATATATATATATATATATATATATATATATATATATGTTTGCCAGCTTGAGTTTAAAAAATCACCTTATTTTCTGACAAGATGTTATGTACCAAACACTTTCAGCTCTTCTAACACAATTTATGCATTTTATGGTTGGATCAGTTCATCAAATGGAAATATTTAGGGTGTTCACAAAACAGTCTTTAAACTTATCAAAAGATTTGTCCTCGATTGCCTAAGAAAATGTTCTTATACATTGTTGCAGTTCAACACAAGTGCTACACTGCATCCAAAAAGATAAATAACATCACAACATTATTGCTTCGGTCCAGACACTTATGTCTAAGGAACTGTGTCTGTACGATTAAAGACAAAAGTCCTTGATAAAGTAATCCAATAATACAGTAAATATCCTCTAGAGCCAACTGAATAAATTCATGTCGATAAAAGAGCAGTTTTTGTCAGTTAACCTTTTTGGTATATTTCATATTCTCAGTAAGTGCAGTTTATGTAACAGTAAGAACAGGAAAGAAAACTCATGTGTCAACAAATGTGTATCTAAGAGTTTCCCGAAAATATAAAATACAGTTTTCACAAAGAGATGCTATATATGTACATATAATGACTCAGACAATGAAAACTGGTACTGCAGGCACTGGTGAGTGAAAGAAGTGAACACACACATACACACGCGTGCGCGCGCACACACACACACACACACACACACACACACACACACACACACACACACACACACCACACACAGGTCTCAAGTGATCTGCTCCCTCTAGAATAGGAGGCAGGGTGTGTCCAACTCAGGTAACAGAGTGAATCATGTTTCACTCCACACACTTGTTAAACTCAACATACTCTGTCAGAGAGTGACAACACCCCACACACACGCACACGCACACACACACATACACATACACAATCACAATCACACACACACACACACACACACACACACACACACACACACACCTTTGAGGGCCAGAAGAACTAATAACAGGGGTTACAAAGCAAAAGAGTAAAGCAGTGCAGCGAGTTAACTGAAAAGCAGAGGTGACTCAGCAGCCAGTGGCTCCTTTCCTCCTCCTGATGTTGACTTTTATGTCTCTCTCTGTACACTGAGTGAAAGAGGAGGGCGTGGTCAACACACCTGACACACTACACTTCACACACACTTCCAACAAAGTAGTAACATGCTACATAACACCAACAAGGGCATATCCTCCTACGGGATTCACACAGTGGTGTGAGACTCTGTGAATGAGCTTCAATAGGTGAGACAGATGTTTCTGAAGATTTAAACCAGAGGAACATATTTTTTCCATTACTATCAACCAAAAATAGCAACTGAAGATTTTTTGTGAGAGAGGTGCTGCCTGTTTGGTTCAAGAAAATGTTATTCTTGGTCACCATCACTGAAGGTGATCTGGTGAGCAGATGCTGCAGTCAAGTCAGATTTATTTGCACAGCCAATATACACATACAATGTCTCACCGAGCAAGCTGCAGTGGCAAAGGTCCCTGACCAAGCACAACTGCTCTAGTGGGAGGGGAGACATTTCTCAAAAAAACAAAAAACAAAAACAAAACATCAGCAGAAAATAAAAGGGGAAGAAACAGAAGAAACCTCTTAAAAGGTCGTTTTAAGAGGAGATCCCTCCTCCTGCGTGGACTGACTGCAACAGCAGGTACAGATGGGGCGTTTAAAAAGAACTCCTGGAAATGTTTAACTATATATCTATATACATATAATGATAAAGAGGTTTATAAAATGGTCAGTCAAATAAGAATACAGTGAATCCAATATGGTAAGTTTCATAAAATCAAATAAAATCAAAAGACAAAAGCCCTACATGGGATCAAGCGATTGCTGATGAATTGCTTCCATGTGACTCAGGTAGAGATGTTCATGGACAAGGTAAAGTTTTATTCATGTTGTGTTGTGTCACATTTGCCAACTTGAAAGCTCAGTTAAATCTCTCTCTACCTAAATGAGGCAGTCCAGCCTCACAGAGACCAAAGCTGCTCATCATCTTATAAAGACATAACGTTTCCCCGTCTATCACTAGAGTGATAGTTTGTGGTATCACTTGATATATATCCAACTCACTGCCTTGTGGACAACTGGCAAATATTGGAAAACATTTTAGTAGACATATTAATACAAACAAAGTGGTCACATATTTATAGGTTGATGAGGACTTTCTTGGCCAGGATGCTGTGGATTATGGGATACTGAGAGCTGGCTTGGAGAAGCCTTTGGAACAGCAAGGCTTGTCGACACGTGAAAGCGTGGTGGCAGAAACCTCATGTTTCCTCTGTAATGGTTTTAACAGCTTAGCAGAGCATTCGATTGTGTTACTGTATGTGGCTCCAACATATGGCCCTTCTAATCTGGAAAGGCTTTATGGAAAATACACAAAGTAAAAGTGTGTGTGTAAGCAGGGAGTTTTGGGGGCAGGGCATTTGGGGGCACCACATGGGCCGTGTCCATAGCAACCAGACCCATGTGGTGCTGCATGCGGGAACATGAGATGTAAAATCCTGGTGCTGATACAGGCCAGAGCACTGTGCGATGAGGGTGGCTGCTGTCACGTGAAGTAAATTAGGAAGGAAGCAGAGATAAAGTACAAATACAAAAGCAAGCTGTTTTTCATTCACTCCAGTATTGAACTTGAAAGGGCAGTATACTCAAACGAAGAAATGTGTCAAGTAAAGATGAAAAACATCCAGTGGTTTCAGCTTCTCACATGTGAAGGTTCAGTTCTCTTCTTATTGTTAATTGAATAGATTTGGATTTTGAAATGTTCGTCGAATAAAACAATGCAAAGATGCAGGAGCCAACAATCCATTTTTATCACTGATTAATCTGATCAGTTATCCAAGTAATTAAATCAGAAGACAGTGTGTCCCTCAAAAGTTTCCAGAGCCCAAGGAGAGGTCTTGATATGCTTAGTTTTGTTTGACTAGGAATCTATTATAAAAAATTACAATGATATAAAAAAGGAACAGAAAGTTTTTACAATTACCAAAATATTTTTTCGGCAATTGTCTAGGCCTACTTTTTACTGGGAATTTTTACATTTTATCAAAATATAAACACACAGTTGTAATATCACTAATAATGACACTCCCTGACAATATGGGGATCCACTAACTATTATCTGACAGCAATTTTGCCTCTGGAGACAACGGCAAATGTTTCAGCACTTCTGGTGTAGCTGGCAGATATCTGAATAAGGCATAAATGGAGACTTCCTATTCTGTGTGTCACTTATTGCTTACAGTCTGATTAGCAACTTGACACATCCATACAATATTTTGTCTGGATTGTTGTCAGGTGATGTGTTCTGAAATTGCATTTCAGCCAGTGTGTTCAAACTCTTTTCTCTCCACATGGACTGTATACCTGCATGCAACCAAATGCAACTAAAAGTTAATGGTCGGACAATTAAAAAAAGATTTAGAACATTTACAATACCCAAATCTTGACCCTTGACAAAAGATTTTGCGTTCATATGTAGATATCTTTTTATAGAGATTACACAACCACTTAAATATCAGCACAATTAAGCAAAGTCTTTTAGCAGAACATAGAAAGTAACATGCAAGCTTGAACAAAACTTGGATTAAGTGGTAGTGGTGTCACTTGTGTGTGAAGTCTGAAGCACGCGCTGCAGGCTGCTACCTCCACTTGGCAGTTTTTAATAATTCAGTGAGCAGCACAGTGACCTGACCACTACTTACTCCTCTCCCTGCACCACTGTCATTTCTGCGAGTTGTGTTACTTTAAGTTACAAGCTGCAGAAGTAAGAGAATGGTTGACTCTAATAACCAGAGGGTTTGGCGAAGCTCAACTTCAGAGCCAGAAGAGGCTGAGAGCCCACCTGTAGTTCAATGTGGACTTGAAAGTGAGATGGTTCAGCTATCCAGCTGACACTGTTTGTCTTTGTGGAGGTGTGCGCTCTGGTCTCATCTAAATTATTCAGTCTTTTTTTGTACACAAGGCTTCAATGCGTCCACTGTGTACATGTGTGGGTCCATGTGCATGGTGAAATGAGACACAAAGGGTGTTATATAATAATAACAAATTGAAAATGACTCTGTTGTTGTGTTTCTGCATGACAGGGGTGGCAGAGGAGTCACTATTTTTGTGGTGTAATACCAAGTCTGAGGCCCGCAGCGCTGGCTGGAGATCAGAGTACAGCTCCTCTGCAACAGTTAATAAGCTTTTAAATAGATAGGCTAAATCAGCTTCCTTCCTGTCTCCCTCGATGCTGAGTGCACACACACACACACACACACACACACACAAATAAGTGCACACATAGGCACGGCGACACATGGTTGCACAAACACAGCCAGTGTTTTCCAATTCATCAGCCCTGAAGGATAACTGAAGGATAACCCACAGCTCGATACAAACCTCCATTTTATTTATTTTTTTAAATTAAACATATATATGTAACATTTCAATAACTTCTGTATATCATACTGGTCTGATAGTGTCAGAGGTGCAGTATTGGCAAACTCAATCAGTGTGAATGGATGTGCTGGCTGCACGTATGAAGGGCGTGTCTATAGGATGGTCAGATGTTTATAATGAAAAAAATCACCACGACGGTCAGCCCTTCAGACTGAGACTTCAGTGAACTTTCCCCCGGAAAACAGCCTCAGTCCTCGCGGGTGACATAGTCAGGCAGCGACCTGTTTACTGATGGCGATTATGTAATTATGTAATTTAGAGCGAAAAATGTAACTTCATCACTTTCCAGGATGTTTAGTGGGTCAGGATCTCAATCACGACACAATATAACAGCATCCATATGATTATAAACTATCCGCGGGTTTAGATTGACAGGGGGATACGTGGGAAACACCTTAAAAAAAACCACACAGACGTCATCATCATCTCGTCTCTTTAGGAGCCGCAGCGCCGGCTTTCTGTGTGGATTACACAGCGGTTCGTCTTTACTCCAGCGGTGCTTCGCTCTGTGTGAACTACCAACGGCGGAGAGTTGCTGAACCACCACTGTGGTGTTAATGCGGCGTTTCTGTGTGAAAGGGGCTACTTATAGGGCTGGATCTGGACTGGAAGTTTTGTCGCTATTCTGCCTTCTCATACCGCGAGACACGTTTGTGGATCTGAGTGTCGCGATTTCAGTTTCGATACGTGTGTTGTTACAGCCCTAATAACTGTGGTGATATTTTTATGTTTTCTTATCATCAACAAATTCAATCAAAAGACCAAAACCCGCAATTAACTGATCCTACTAACAAGTACCATCTGTGTATCCAAACATCAGTGAGCCATATTGTTTTACCTGGTGACACGTTCCTTCGTTATGATGGAGATAAGTACTGACAATCATTATCCACTATGGCAGCAAGGAAAAAAAAAGATTTGATTATTATCTCATATAATCAACTGATTTTTCAATAAAATATCAGAAAACTGAAAAGATATTTAGTCTACATACGACAAAGTAAGCATCAAACCTTGCCATTTGAGAGGACCAGATTTTGCTTGAAAAAGTTACTGAAACAAATCATTAGATTTCAAAGCACTTGGAAAATGTTCTGTTAATCAACTAATTGCTTAATCAAATAATTGCATTAGTCCTCGATCCCACATACACTATCCGTAAATACTCACTGGTGCACGAACTACATATTAATCCCTGGCTGAAAATAGTCCCCGACAAATCCACTATTTACGCCTCTTTAAATTTTGTTTGCTAGAAACTACAGCGCCCAGCTGTTTAAGAAAAATAAAAAAATGCAATATGTTGGGTAAGTGTACCATTTTTCAAAATCATCATCTATGTAACAAAAGGGTTTTGGTGCCAAGCAAAAGGTTGTATAGTAAGTTGAAAGACGGACTGATACTTTGCTGGTTTTGGTCTTTTCATGGAGTTGTTGTCAATTAGCAAAGCAATGAATATCTTATCCTTCAGGGACGCATAAACTAAAATAATGCAGCTGTAATACAGCAGCAGGACAACTGAAATAATGCAGTAGTAGGGGAAAGGAGGCAGTGATGGTGTCAGGGTGGGTGGGAGAGAGAGATCCCCAGCAGCAGTGCGCTGGCCCAGTGTGACTCACAGGCTAAATGAGCCAGGCATGTTGCCCCCTGATGCTCTGTGACCTAGATTGAGAGACGCAGGCAGGACCGTAATCTCTCATTCCTCTGCCTCTCTCACTCAGTATGGAACAGGCTGTCGAGATGAAAACCTGCCTCTCCTCCACAGCATCGCAGACCGGCAGCGGGATGGACGCTTGTCACTAGAAAATCCACACATCTACTTACCTGCCTGGACAGTTTGCAGGAGATAACGAGACAGCGAGCAGATTAAGGAATACAGAACACTCAGTAATCTGTAGTGTCTGCTTTACTTGACATGTGATGCATTCATAGTCACAGTCAGGTAGAACTGTACTGACGGCATGCATCACAGGTTATGTTTATCATTGGAAATGCATCGATGCTAGTGTTGACGATCGGTCAGTCATGTCAGTCTGTCTACTGACTGCCGTTGGATGGACTGCCATGATATTTATTAGAGATACTAACACTCCTGTCAGGATGAACTGTAATAATTTTGGGTATTCTCTGATTTGTTCTCTAGCAGTACTATAAGGTCAAAATTGAAATGTGTCCAATACTTTCAGAATGAAAATCTGTACAATTAAAGACATTCTCATCAGACTCCGCTGATATTATGTGTGTATTAGCAAATGTAAGCATGTTAACACACTAAACCAAAATGATGGCTAAACCTGCAAATCAGTTGGTATGATAACATCGTCACTCTTAGCTTGTTAGCATGCTATCTTTAGCATTTAGCTCAAAGCATCCCTATGCTGAAGTACAGCCTCACAGAGCATTTAGCATGTCTGTAGACTCTTAGTCTTAGTAGGAATAAGGGCTGCATTACATGGTAAAAAAAAAAATCATATTGCAAATATTTTTGATGGATATTACAACTATATTATTTCTGATTAGTGAATACGATCTTTCTTGCATTGCAAGTTTCATTGTTACTGAAAACACTATGTGTGACAAATGTGTGACATTTGTCTGCACCAAACAGACATGTTTCCTTACATTTGTAAACCAAGATTTGTAGGCCAGGGCATTTCCCCAGCATGACCGCACAGAATGCTGATTGTGACATATTTCACTTCTATCAAAAAATTGCAGCTTCTCTGATTTGACTATTGCACTCCACCAAATTGTGATTGTGATAATATTCTGATTAGTTTTGCAGTCCTAATAGAAATCCAAACCGAAACACTGCACAATGTTTTGTAATACTCAGACTTTTTTTTTCATTCAACATATGAAAAACCAACATCCCAAGTGGTAAACACAAACAGCTATACAATCATTTTGCTGGAATATAATAATACTCAAATTATAAAGACTATGAGTCACATCAGAAAGTACCAGATTACAGAATATGTAAACAAGAGTATGAATCTGACCTGACATTTGATGCCAACTTTTGGCACTAGACAGTGTAAACACTATGTGACAGACAGCGATCGATGCCATTCACTGTCTGTCCTCTTGTCTGAACAGCCTCTGCACAGATCAAACCATCTCTGGTCACTCACACACTCACATACACAACATAAATACAGTAGCTGCAGACACTACGATGATGCCCACAAGCTCACATGCTGAGCAGCTTAAACAGTTGTGGTTCAGTGCTCTAAATTCCAGTCCGGCTCAATCACCAAGACTTTGATCCCTTCAATGGCTTTCTTTGTGTCCTTACACTCAGGGAGGTTAAAGTAGGTGGAGTTGCTCTCTTTCCCTCTCTCGCATGCACGTACTTGCACACAAATACAGACAAATACACACACACACTCACACTCACTGCAGCCCACAACTATTGCTGTGAAAAAAAGCGCTGATGCATATTTTCCTCTGTTTGTTGCTCGGGGAGTCCCATGCATTAGAACAACAAAGGGGCGATTGTTGCCATGTAAAAGATATCCATGAGAACATTTAAGACTCATTGGACAGCCAGCTGCCGCTCGCCTCGGTTCCGTCGATGTTGTGCAGCTTGAGTGCCGTTGAGCAGACGGCGAATGCACTTCATCACATAACATGATGTTCATACAGGCGTAGAGCATCTGGAGAGCATCGAGCCATCTTATTAGCACAAGAGTCATCCATGATATGAAGTTACAGATGATAGAACGGTCATCCTCTGAGGCCCCAACAAGGGGGCAAGCAGTCTGGGGGTATCACCTTACCGCTCACTCACACTCCTATAGTCTTAAAGCACTCAAACTGTCACAGGTGATCGTACTCAAAGAATTCTGATTGTTCTGCCAATCGACCAGTTTTGGACCAGAGCAAAGCAGCAACTGTTTCCAAACTGTTACGCGGCTGAAAAAATAAATACTGTGAATAGAGTCGCATGATTCAACTAAACCGTGACTATAGCAAATTGTATTACCTTAAGAGCTGATACATCTGAGAATAAATTGAGACTTAATTTGGATTAGATGACAGGTTCTTATTCACAAAAAAAGGGCTGAAATGATTCATCAATTGGCTGGAACTATTTCATCAACAATTAATACTTAAGTATTCATAATCATCTCTGTCTTAAATCACTATTAACTGAATATATTTGAATGTTGGGCAGTTAGTTGAACTGTTGGCCTTTGGGTTTTTGAACTTGTTTTTTCGTGATTTTCTTGAGCGTTAATCAACAGATACATTGATGATGGAAATAATGATGCAATTACAGCCCCAATACCCAGTATATACCATTTCCGGTTTACAAAGTTAATTTTATCAAGGTTAAAATTATATTATTTTTCAATAATATTTAACTGACAAGGTGTATCCGCTTGTTTTGTCCCAGTAACGTAAGTGGCACTAGATTGTTTAAACCCGCTGATCTAGTTTTTATTTTCACTGAAGACTTGATTTAAAACTCCAGGGACTTGAGTACAGTTGACTGGAACCATTTCAAAATCAAAAACTCACTGTTTGAACTCTATGACCCTTACATCAAGCATAATTAAGGCCCCAGAACAACAGCTTTTACATTCATAACATCCTCAAACCACAATCCAGACCAGGTTAATTAATCTGTTACTACAGCTGCTGTCGATTACAAATAGGAGAGTTAAGTGTTGTGGGATAAATATTGTTCCTAATTTACAATTACTGTATACCAGTGCAGGTTGAACACTTGATTGCAAAGTGATTCCCCATCATCCACTGCCTCTCACCCATGTTAAGCGAGCTGAACACAGTGTGAACATCCCAACCTCCATTATCCAGACTCATTATCACACAGATAATTGGTGCCTATTATTAACCAGAACACACACTCAACTCTATTGCAGTTCAGGTCATAGCGTAGCACACTGAGTGTGACACCTTGTGAATCTGACTAATAAATCGCTTTGCATGATGAATAACATGCCGTCAAGATAAACTGAGTCCTCGATTGCTTCCTTAAATAAAAAACTGCAACAAAACAAGTAACAGAGAATATCAAAGAGATTCACAGTCGGATGTGTGGGAAAGACTGCCAGCTACTTTGTCTTTTCAGACCTTCAAACGTGTCCTGTGGGATTTGTTGCCTTTTCATGAATGAGAGAAAAATATTCCTATCACTGTTACTATTCCAAAAAATAATAAAATAGGTTGAACAAGTGCACAGTAATGATGACAAACTGTTTCCAGGTTTTCTCATGTGAGGTGAAGTTTCACCTGTACTCCTACGTGGGCAAGACAGTTTCAGCTATCTGTGTGTGCGTCTGTGTCGCAAGTGGGACTGAGGCATCATTAGTGGCACATACATCCCCCTGCTTGGCTCTCCATGTGAAACATAACATTACTCATCCACCCCCGGGCACCTGAGAGTTGCACAGCACCAATCAAGCTGCTGCACTGTGATTCACAGTGTGAGGAGGAGACTTGCATAACAGCCAGCACCATATTCCCATTTCCCCCAGTCATTCTTGTAAAACAAATAACCCTCCTGTATCTGCTGCAGTTTACTGGGTTCAGGCTCCCAAGCGGTGTGGAGGGGGACACAGCATTATTTAGTGTCCACTGCTGTCTGAGGCTGTACAAACACATACACACACACACACACACACACACGCGCACACACACAAACACACACACACACAGGGCCTCCAGGATGTCAAACTTGACCCATTTTCCTCCACAGATGTGTAAATGCCTATGTAGCTGAGATGATGAGCAATCCGTGACATATCTGCAGGCAGATAATGTGGCTCAAAACAAGAAAATGGACGAAAAAATACCAAAACATGCCAGATGGGGAACAAAAACAGATTTGTTCATTGCATGTGTCGCAATCTTTGCAAATAAATGCATCCGTGTACGATGAGAGCAACAATGAGACTTGGATGGTGAAATGACAGCTTGAAAAGGAGGTCAGTGTGTTTTTATCATTAGTTGTAGTCGTGTCCGGATCCACTGCAGCAGCTCCGAGTCTTACCAGCTGACACGGGACGATCTATTTGGCTCTGATTCCACATAAACACGCTAACGTACACACTAAAACTTGCGTTTGCATTCATGACCGCCGCAGCACAAACTATTAAACCCGCTGTATAGAAAGCTTACCTTCGGATAGCTCCAGATCCAACTCCGCCAGCTGGTCTCTGACCTCTTTAGGCAGAGCCGACAGATCAACGCCGCGGTCGGCCATCGTTGGGAGCACAGCAGCCTGCGGGGTGTTTGTGAAATCTCGGATGACAGCGGGTACAGTCCAGCATGAAGCTAACAAACGAAATCAAGATGTAGTGGCGGTGCTGTTTACTCCATCTTCGCGACTCCCCAACACCGCCATGACTGTGGGAGATGGGAGCAACTCGCCAGAGGATTCTGTCAGTCACATGACCAGGGCTGATGGTAATTGCTGTGACAGGATGGTGGGATAAGGCAGACTCCCTGCTCCCTCTGCTGTTGTGTTTTTTTTGTACAGCTGAGAGGAGAAACAGCTCCTCCAGATCCGTCTCACCTGCCAGCCCCCCTCAGGTCGAGCCTGGTGGGGGGTAATAGTACACAGTAAACACACAGTCTACAATACGCCATCACAAGCAAAAGTATTGAATTCATGTAAAAGTTTCATAATTATCAGCAAGAACGGACTCAGAATGGCTCTCCCAAGTGTTATATTCTCACAATATTATAGCACACTATTCTGTTTTTATGACAAATACGGATTTTAATGTTAAAAGGTCGTTGATGATGTTTATTTAGCTAACTAGCTTAAGGTAGCTGCTATGCTAACCCTACCTCATCTACTAACAAAGAACAATACTTCCCTCTGAAATGTGCTGTTAATTACATTTGAACTGTGTAAATCACAAGTATGTCAGATTTGTACTTACCATTAAGTGCAGTAGTTGAGTGAATGTAGTTAACCTACATTCATAACTGGAAACTGTCTGAACTTTGTGTTGCTCACGAATTATCGGAGGCTACACTTGAGTCACTGCCTCTGATTTTCTGAAAAATAATTACCTACTGATCATTAAAATGTCATGTAGGTCATTTAACATCCATCCCTTCCATTCTGGAGGTACTTCAATAAACTTCAAATAATTGTTTTTAACCCTTTAGAAAGAAAATATTCAGCTAGTAAAACACTTTTAACACACTCCTCAGGTCATGCTACTGCTGCCTAGCCAAACAATGATGGCGGCCGGAAATGAAATGTTTTCCCGCTCCATTTGAACAACCTGGAAGAAAAACGATGTTTTATGATCAGTTTCATGTTCGTTTGATTTCTATGTTTGTATTTTTCCTGTGTTTTACAAAATTAACTATACTCTGTCATTTTGGAACAAAATTGTGTAGAATGGATTTATTATTATACATGTTTTTCCGACATGGTTAGAAGAAGAGATACATGATAAATACCATCCCAATAATTGATCAGCCACATATTACGAATTTACATCATAGGCCACGTGTTTAGTGGTTAAAATTATACATGATAAACTGACCTTATAATATGATGCCAAACTGCTTAGCAGGTGCAGCATCGATGCACTCTGATACAGTAGGTGGAAGCATGCTCCTCTAAAGTTGGTATGAACTTTCTCATTAAAGAGTGCACCACACCCCACTCATGTCATGACTTCAAACTGCTGCACCCTGGTGTCCTTGGCTGAACTTGGTTGGGACCACGCCATGTGAGCCAAACAATAGTAAATAATTTTGAGCCTTCCTCACCTTCAGATGTAAACACATTATTTTAAAAAAACAAAAATGGAAAATTCACAGTTAACTTATCATCATCTCCCATGAAATGCAGTTAAGTATTGGTTTTCTGGTCAGCACTTGATTGGTATTGATTGTTGGAAATATCGGGATTTGTTGTCCAGTGTAGATAGTGAAAGCATACTGATGAGCTTTTCTTTTTCATTAATTTATTTTATTTGCCCGAGACAACTTATTCATTAGTTGAGACTATACACAAGTATTTTTTCCCATCTTGAGGCCTGAGTATTTGACAAACTCACTCCATACAGAGATTTTCGATCCGTTTTTTCTCATGTGGGTCAATCTCCGTTTAACAAATAAGAGACATACCTATCCTCTTAACAAAATAAAAGGGACACACTATCACGCAATGGAAAAAACAAAGCCTAACATGCCGACAGAGAAAAATGAACATCTTAAAAACAATGACATGTTATAAAAAAAAAAAAGAAACCCACACACGCACACAGTGACAAGGGGAAAAACAACATGATAGACTTGGAAGTACAATGCGGTAAAAAATAATCTGCTTTTCAAAACTTAAATTTCAAAAGAAGCACCTTGCACAAGTATTAAGTCTACTTCATGATACAAGACAGCTTTTCAAATGTTGGAAAGCCTCCAGGACTAGGACATCTGTATTTCTCTACAGATGTGTTCTAATCACCAATCTCATTCATTCAAGAGCACTCATCTTCACATTTTCTCTGGTCACCTCATAACTTTAGCTTTCCACAGAAATACACCAAACCCCTCTGAGCGGCTGGCCTACACACATCAGCTAAATGCAAGAACATTGATATTCAATAGAAAAATATATTGCACTACTCTTTCCTCAAATGAAATGCCAGGGTAAATGATTTTAAATCTATTATGTTTGATTATCATTTAAAGGCCTTCTAAAGCTAACCATTTCAAGTGTGTTACATTAGGACTGAGGATGGAATCCTTACATAACAAGGACAGTTTTTGCATCAATAATTTCATATTATAAAACAGAAGAAAAGCAGATCAATCAGCAGTGATAGTAAGATGAAGCACAAACAGTGGTATTCTTCAGTCTTGAGAAATCCATGCAGTCAATAGGGTTTGATACACACACAACTAATGTCATGACATCCATTCCAAATGGCTTAAAAAGGGTGGTAAAAAAAGTCAGGCACACACTCACAGGGTAAACTGTGTACACAACTACAATTTGGTTTGTTATGCACTCGGCTGACTAAACCGTCATGTGTATTTGAGAAAATTAACTCAAAAGGGAAACATATATAAAGAACTAAAGGACAGGTTGAAAAGTAAACAAATAAAGAGCATTAGAAACATTTCCCAGGCTGACTTTTACTGCAATACGCCAGCAAATCTCTCACGGTACGCACTTTCACTACATCAGCAAAACATGATGTCAATGACCAGTATCAGGCATAAAAATCTTTTCTTACAATTGAAAAATACAAGTAAAACTGTCAGCCTGTGAAGCAACCAACCTCATCACAGCCAGTGTGTGGGACAAAGTTGGACTTTAAGCTGCATTTTTAAGTGAAAGGAAAATAAATGATACATTATTTCATTCATATTTTCATCCCAATCTAAAACCTTTTACAACTGAACAAGAAATGGCCCCAAACCCTGCAGAGTGAGTGTCCAACGTGTTATTCATATTTACATACAGAGCGTGACGAAGCTTCTCTGAACAGGGACTGAAGGGTCTGACGGAGGCACTGTGCCGTGTCTTTGAGTGATTATCATTGGCTGTGAGTGGAGGACAGTATCTGAGTCTGGGGTTGGGGTTGAGGGCGGGTCCCTCTTTTCAAACACTTTGCACCAGTCTGGCCTCCAAATGCCACTCAAGTTTATACTGACTGCCTGCGTCAGCATATCATCTTGGGGCTGACTGTGACTGCGTTGCCATGTCGATTCCTCCCGGCTGGCCCGATCCCATGCCGGCCAAGACCGACATAGCCACCGCCTCTGCAGCGCGGACGCTCAGTCCATTGATGGTAGCCCCTGGACTGGAAGCTGAGGCGGGGGGTGATGGCCCGTGCTGGATGACTGCAGCTGGGGAGCCGATGGGTTCAGTGGATGTATCCCTGGAGGTGTCCTCTCCTCCTGCAGCTAGAGACAGAGACAGAAACATTCACCCTTAGGGAGGTGAGCGTGTAAAAAGAATGCATTAGATGGAGGAGATGACAGATGGATCCTGACAGAATAAGTGATATGATGCAGGAAGCTCGTCAGTCAGTTCTTGATCTTAATTGGTTACCTAGGAAAGCTGCCTTCTTCTGCATTACAGTGACAGGGCAGTCTTTGTGGGCCAGGAGGAGCTGCTTCAGCTGTGCCACCTCATTCCTCAGTAGGCTTACTTCATTCTGATGGCAACACAAAACACAAACAAGTCATTCCCAGCATGCCCCGTCTTGTCATATTATCAAAGAGACCAATCTGTGAGCATGTTTCAGTTACTGACAAGACCCTCGAGTGAGAGGAAAATGGAAGACTCACCGTCAGGGAGACATTCATGTTGGCGAGATCGTCTGCCTTCTTCTCCAGAGAGTTCACCCACAACTTTCGTTTCTGCCTGCAGCGGGAGGCGGCTGCACGGTTTCTCTCCAGGAAGCGTTGCCTCCTTTCGTCAGGGTCCATCTCTGTAGCTCGCCGCCGCCGGCCTCCTGTTGGCTGTGCAGGGGACACCTGGGGAATGAATGGAGGGGGTGGAAGCGGTAAAAAAAGCATGCCCTGCATTTTGCTGTGGATGAGCGCTACATGTAGTTTTTAAGAATAAAATGAATGCTTTTGACCAATGGGAGTAACACTGACACAAATGTGATCACTATAGTGGCTGAAAGGCAAGCTCTTCTACATTTATTTTTGACCCTGAAATATCAACTTATTATTTCTCTTTAAAAGGGCACTATTTTAATTCTTTATTTATTTGAGTTGGCTCAGAAATAGCTTTATGCAGAGGGATATCCAAAAGGTTATGACCTTTAACAAAAGTTCTCCATTAACTCCTTTGCTTCTTGGCACCATTAAATCTTGAACCCAAGAGAATCCAAAGATGGGGTAGACCATTCTTATATTAACAGTATAATAAATAATTGCAAAAACTTTCATTACGGTAAAATAAACTCTTTGTTGCAAAAGTGGCCAAATTTAATGTAAATTCTCCTCATCCTGATGTCAAGATGTTCTGGAGATAACCTGCCAGTTTTCCAACACCATTGTAAAGAGTTTTCTGAAAAATAAGGTGATACTCAACACAAAATCTTGTAAGTATCAAACACTTTTTGTTTGAGGTCTGATTTTCAATTTATGCAGAAAACCAGATGCGGTCAGCTTGAATTCATGTCAGTCCTTCTACTGTACATGCACAATATACTGAATACTGCTTTTTTTTAGGCCAAGGGGGCAAGTGTTTGACCTTTAAGACAGATTTGGGAAGAGGGACCCATATTATTGTCAAAGGTTTCCTGATACTGTAGGAATTAATGCATCTGATCCTTGTTAAGATCTGCATGTAAGCTCCTTTATATCGCATGCGTTTTACCTGGGGTTGGGCAGGTGATGGTGCATCAGAGTTTTGAGAGGGCTGCTGGCTCTGTTCCTGCCGCTGGGGGACGGCAGGGATGGACCCTGCCCCCCCACCAGCCCCATCCTGTACCCCTGAGCCCTGATGAGTTAGAGCTGCTTTCAGCCGCTACAAAGACACAGACAACCCTCCATGTAGGTCATTTTGTGTTAGGCTCATAAAGAGAGCTGTTAAAACTAGGGATGCAAAAACCATCACAAGACTTTTACTGTTATTATTGTCTATTGTAATATTACTGTCCTTGCGCTGCTGTGACACAGAAATGTTCCTGTTTGTGGGACAGATAAAGGAATTTGGATTCTGGAGACATATTTAAAGTTTAAAAAGCTATTTTACAAATGCTGAAAAAAAAAAGTTTATATAAATTAACCCATTGCTTTTCAGAGCCAGCATCCTAAAAAAATGACGCCACAATGACTCATCATCTCACCATCCTGGTCTCAGAATTCATACTGTATCCAGATGGAGAGGATGAACCACTGCTTGCCCCACCAACTGGAGGTCCTGGAATCCCAGGGATGTTAGGCACTGAGTTCACTGGCCTTGCAAGCTCCACATCACAACGAAATCCAGACAGAGACAGAGAGAAACAAAAGTGATAATGTAAATAAATAATACAAAAATAATATAAATAGTACCATTTTTACATTTTTAAAATGACTTACAGATATAACTGAGGTCATCTGAACAGGACTGGGCAGAAGAGGGACTGTCTGCCCATTGGGGAGATGCCTTACCAGTGGATAAGCGCTCGTTGGGGAGCTGTTGACATAGATCAGATACTTGTGAGTTGTCCATTCTGTGCCCAACGACAAAATACAGCTCAAATGACAGGCCGGTAAAGAACCGTTGGCTTCCACCCACGCCTCCCTCATCTGCACTTTTGATCAGGAAGCAGAGGATGATCGTGAGATAAATAAGTAACATTTCAAACACACACTTTAAGCAAATATTGCTGATCATACACCTTAACTTGCACCTTCTCACAGATACCATTTTAAAAAAGTCCCATATTATGCTCATTTTGAGGTGCATACACTGGGTTTCTACTATAAAATATTGAGATTCTTTAGTGTTGAAAAATGAAATTATTTACTCCTACTGTCCACTGCTGCAGCACCGGCATTTACCCTCTGTCTGAATGCTCTGTTGTGACTGTTCCTCTTAAGGCCCCACCCTTAAAAGCCCAGTCTGTTCTCTGTGGTCACCTCTCACACCCCAAACCTAACCAAGTGACTGGACTATTGTGAATTATGATGATGGATTTGGTCAAAACTTCGTAGTGGTAAAGAGACAAACACAACCACAACAGGCAATGGCCAACTGTATGCAACTCCAATACAAAACATGGAAGCTCAAAAAGTAATATTTTAGGTTGATGTAAGGCATTAGGAGCTAAAGCAGGAGAAGCTCCTATGTCAAACAGCAGCCTCTGCCTTGTGCTGTGGACACAGGGGTAAAAAGTAAACATGAGGTCTTTATACTTAACCAGAGCTTAACTTCCTCATGAAAGCCACTATTAAACAACTGTCTCAACCTTGATGGCTGACTGGTTGCCTACTTGATAGCTGCTGAGGCCACTTCTTTTTGACTACTTCAGTTTTATGATGTGCAAATTCCAACCCAGGCCAATGAACATCAAGGGGCTACAAACAACAGGAGCACACTGCATTTTACCTGAGCTGTCTGTTGGAGGGTGGAGCTTGCGTGATGACAGAAGTTGGAGAGGGCAGAGTTGGGTGAAGTGCATCATTACTCAAGTGCAGGGGAAGAGAACCTGGACGCACAATGGTTGGAGTGGGGGCTGAGCTCACCACAGGCTTTGTAGGAATCTCCTGTTGACGAAACAAACAATATAATTTATTTCCCCTTTTTAAACGTGTTTTTCTCTGCATGAACAGGAAACCAGTTGTTGACAGGAGTCTCAAACCAGCTTGCTGACCACACAAAAGCACAGTTTGGGGCAATGTATTGTACCTTGCCTCTCACCCTTGAATTTCTGCTATCATCTGACATGCTGGACGAGGAATCTGGACTTCCAGGAGAGGAAGAATCGACTTGTAAAGGTCCCTCATCTTCAACTTTAACTTCAGATGGTGTTTGTAAAGTTGCAGCCTTTGAGCAGAGAAGATGAATACAGCCTTTTTAGGTCATTTAAAAAAATTATAAAGTGGTGATTAAATTTGTATCTGAAAGAAACGAACAGTATGTCATTCATTGAAGATGGTCATTCACCCTTTTTCTCACCGGGTGTTTTGTCCTCTGGTCGTCTTCGTGTGCTTTGCAAAACTCCTGCTCAAAGGAGGTGGCCAGCTCATTAAATAGCCCGACCTCCTCACAGTTCTTCAGGAAACGTGTGGGTGTCGGGGTCTGGTCTGCAAAATAGACACTTCAGATTTAGTTGAGAAGATCAGAGGACAGAAATATATTTCGAAAAGGGTATGAACACACAATTATTCCTCAATACAGCTTCAATTAACGAATACTATTGTCAACGGTACCTGCAATGATGACAGAGTCTGTTCTGGCAGGACCAAATTTTAATGTCATTTCATGCTTGTGTTTGTGGACTGACAGGTGGTCTTCATTTGTGAATCTCTGTAAAAAAAAAACAACAACAACAGCACAGCAGATAAGAAAATGTAACAGTTTAGTGAAGTACAGAAAATGAAGTATCAGTGTGCCTACTGTGCGGCTGACAAATGACAAAGAACATAACAAAATAACTTAATTACAGATGATGTGAGTTGAATTATAGCACCGTGTATTCTGTGCAGACGGTCCATGGTGACATAGGGCACAATAGAGGCAGTCTTGTGTGTGTAATCTTTTAACTGATTTGGTACTTGTACAGTGTCTTAACTGTATGGTAAACTGAACGCTAGATTGCTGTGTGCCCATGTAATATGAAGAAAGAGGCACATTTTTCTCTCACATTTCTGAGCTGGATGAACAGAGGTGACAAAAGAAAGAGTGAAAGATAGTGTCATGTGCATATGAATTAATATGTTGTGTGAAATCGTACCTGCCCACATCCGGGGGCAGTGCATACAAATGGACGATCATCCCCCATCTCAGACAAATGTTCTGCAAAAGAGAAAAAACAGAGTGCCTAGTTATAGGCTTTATCAAAGTATGCACATAGATGCAATAAACTGGTGATGGTTGAAATCAGCTGAATGTTGTTATTGATCTATATACCACTGTTAACAAACAGCAACTGTTCGACCACAGAATATCTAAATGTCCCCATCAACTGCTTTGGTATGATTATGTTTTCATTTGCTACTGTACTGACTAATAGAATCAGTCTAGATGACATGAACGCACCTGTTGAGAAGAGAGGGCTGTTTAGCGCCATTAATTGCATGTGCTCACCTGTCACCGAGAAGACAGAAAAACATGGGGACACAAATGCTAGTGACAGAGGTAAACGGGCCAGAACACTGTCGGCCTGTTTAGAGCATTTACTTCGGACTCGGGACGAGGATAATCGGGCACTAACGCGGACGATGAGGCAGCAGAGCCAAGGCAAGCTATCATGCCACCTACCTTACGATGACATTAAGACATGGCGTTAGCTGGCTATCACTGTCGAGGTCGTTCGGCTATGTAGCTAGCTAGGTGGCTTAGGTTACGAACAGAGGATAGGTTAACCCAAAGTGCCAATTTCTTTGGCTAGCTCTGACTTTATGAGAGATGGGCCTTACGCTAGTACAATCTTATCGGTGACCACACCAAAACATTTTGCTTCCAAAACCTGACAGCCGTGTCATTACAACAAACGTGGAGGCATAAATCATGAACACTAATAACAGGTAACAGAGGCTGGGGATACGCCTCGTTAAGCGATAATTTTGGTGTAGCTATCAGTCACAACACAGCTAGCTAAGCTAATGCTAACTGCTAATCGACGCTTCGTTTAGCTTACCTTGTGAGTTCACACTCCGCCAAGTTGGTAGCTAGCACAAACGTTAGCATGCTAATGCTACAGAAAGCTGTGCTCATGGACCAAGCTACCGTCGCATGAAACACCACATGCTTCATAAACACTGACTGGACATATTTCGCCAGAATATCATATTTGACGTTAAATTATCCGAAATATGACTAAACTCACCCGACGTTTGAACAGCCTCTTCACTCCTCCCTCCCTGCTCCGGACAGTGCTGCTGCTGTGTTGCTGCTGCTGCTGCTGCCTGGCCCTTGTTGACACTCACTTCCATTAGCAAAACACCGCGAGAGCTGGAACTGGGCACGGTGTTACGTAACAGGATCGACGTCGGGAAAATATCCAGCGATTTCTACATTAAGCCACCTTTACACCACGTCTGCACAAATATTTCCGTTGTAGTAAGTGTCACACATCAGTGAAATCTCCTGAACGCACTCACAGCAGACTCAGAGCCAAATATGCCTGCCACAGTTACATAATGTTGAAGGTTATTTCCGGATGGTTACTTGGCAGATGACATGTAAAATCCGCTAACAAATCCCCTCTAATGCTGTGACAGGAAATCGACACTGACCATGACTGTCACTGTGCTGTCAGTCAGTTGTGCTGAATAATAAAAAAAAAATGACAGCTTTAAATTTGATTAAATCAACGCTTCAAACATTCGAGGTGTTTTCTTTTCAGATAACTCATTCACATTCAGGTGCATGAAAAGATCCTGTGCAAAAAAAACACAAAGTGTTAGACACGACTGTTTAAAAATAAATCTTTATTCTCATACATCAGGCCTAGCAATAAAATATTCACTCAATAAACCAGTGTGTTCTTTGTTTGATTGTGAACGTTACACAAGGATTCTGATATAAGACTGAAATTGCATTGAGACCAAACAAAATAAAACCATCACACACACACAAAATGGACAAAAGCATGCACACATACATTTAGCTCCACTCAAACCAGCCCCACCCTGCAGCTGCACCTATATTAAACTGAGATTTACATTAAAAGAAGTCTAGTGTCATCTGGTGTCATGATAATGTACGGATAATGTTGTATTTTACGACAGAGTAACCAGCCATGTTCAGTGTGACAAATTGGTGTGTTCAATATTCTTGAACCCTTTATACTGACATTAAACACTGTTAAGGCACTGTAAGTTTGGTTTGATAGTTCCACGTGGTCTGAAGCTTACAACACAATGCACACACACACATGCGCGCGCACACACGAGAGACAGCTGAAGTGATTAGAAGACAAAACAAACACAATGATGAATCACATTTTAGCACAAGTTGACCATTTCTGTGCAATACCTTCCAATTTCTTATTTGTAATGATTCAAATCCTTGAGTTTAAAAGGATAGCGCATTTAAATTCACACCACTACAACTGCAGGCGTGTTCTTCTCATTTCTGAGTGCCTGTATAGACGGCTATAGAATTCAACTGTTAATAACCAAAGTATCCTTTATATGAGCCTACACAATTTATAAATACAACAAACACTGAAAACCATGAAAAGAAAACTGTTACAAATGAATAGAAAATTAATCTCGGCTACAGCAGGAAAAGTAGTAAGTATGTTAACAACCCAGATCAAAAATTAATCTGTATATACAAAGATGAGATGCACAAGCAAGAAAAGCTACTAAATTAGACATTAATAACATCAAGTTTGAAAGTGGTCTTATGCCAAAAGGACATTTGTCTGAAGACCTCTGTGACTCTAATCACAGCAGATGATAAGCTGAGACATTGTCCATTGCTTAAACTACGACATAACTATTGTTACGAGGCAACAAACTTCTATTGCTGAGGAAAATCCAATTCCTGCTCTTGAGGTCCCTCAAATCATCCAATATGTTTTAGCAATTCATGCGCAGATACTAGTTACCAATGAAGCTGATGAGTCCAAGATCCAAGATGCTACTCTAAAAGCTTTATACAGAACTACTCATATCCTACACCACCATGATTAATAGGTGATCCTCTGAATCTGACCTACTACTTTTAACCAGTCCCAGTTAAAATTGTGGGACCAAATTATTCTTACATAATGCAATCGTCTAAATACATGTGCCTTAGTACTCACTAGCATCTTTTGCAGAACAGGATTCTATAACCATGAACATTTCTTCAAACATTGCTACTCATCATCAAAATCCAAAACTTCAGTACTTTATCACACATTCTTCTGTTTCTATGATTCTGCCATGGATTCAACATCACCCATTTTTACAAATAACCATATTACCTTGATTTCAAAGTTAAGCAAATTTGATCAAAACGAAGAAGCTCATGATAAACCACATTCCAACCATAACCAGTCAGAAATCAAATGTGCCTTACTGTCATTTTGGACAATGACAGCACTCGCTAAATACTAGAATACCTTATATTTGAAATAACAATCTCCTTCTCACTTTCTCCTTCTCAAAACACATATACATAGAGTTTATATATATACACACACACACACACACACACACACAAACAAGCTACAGATTTAGCCCATTAATGAGGCATCTTTTGATAACATGGTGATTTTTTTTTTTTTTAAAAGGTATGTTTCATCACCCAATAAATGTCTGCAGCTCTGTCAGCAGACTATATGCATGTTCTTAAAAGGAATATATCCTTACAGTCTTTCCCAATCATTTCAGATCTGTACCAATATTAAGAGATTATGTGACAAAGTCAAATGAAATATATTCATCTCTCTATTTACATATATTATATATTTACATATATATTCTTATTATTTTAGTTCATGTTTTATAGGTTCCTTTTTTTTGCGTTATTTTGGTGACCTTGGGGGAATGTTCTGTTCTTTGCCACTGCGTCTGGCTCCTCGCTGTGGGGAAAATGGTTTGCCAGTATTCAAGCCTCTCTGATGGTCCCGAATCTTCAGCCCTGCACCTCCAAATTTTACTTGGCCATTTGCCCCTCTGAAGGAGCGTAATGGTTGACGAGGAGGGCCACTGTCCCCGGATTTCTCTGGTTTGTCTGTAGTGCGCTTGGAGTTGGGCCTTGGCTCCTCAACCCTGTTGACCTTGAGTTCTTGCAGGGGTTGGCTGGGTGACGATGCAGGAGGAGAGGGAGAGGGCGTCTGTGCTGATGGCGGGTCCTTGGCCAGCCTCTGGCACACCTCTGCATAACTGAGCTTTCTTAGGCCCTGGATAAAAATAGTAGAGATATGGACTGATTAGATAGAAATAATACTGTAATAATACTGCATATTTGATACTTAAGATATAGATTTTGTGGACTATTCTTCTAATTTCAAAAAACTTTTGCATCAGTATTTGTGTGACTTATTCCAATTTGCCAATTTTGCCTTGAGCTCATGGCACTCAAAATGAGGAGTAAAGCCTTACCAGCTCTGATGTTGGAGTTGGTGGAGACGAGGATGGTGCTTCTGCAGAAACAGACTCGCTGTAGGTTGAAGGGGCTTGTTCAGAGCCTGTTGGGGAGGCAGCCTGCGTGGACGAGGAGTGTGCTCCCTTTGGAATGGGAGGTTCAGCTTTATTCTCTTCCTTTACTGGAGGAGAAACACTAGATAGACAAATATAAAAGATATGTTATTAACATTTATATGCTCTTTTTATTAACACATTTTTTTAAACTCAAAGTAAACTTTACCTTGAGGCTGGTGGTGCCACTGTCTGTGGTGTCACAGGAGCAGCTTTAGCAACCGGGGTCACAGGGGCAGGTTTAGCAACCGGGGTCACAGGGGCAGGTTTAGCAACCGAGGTCACAGGGGCAGGTTTGTTTACAGCGTCATCTGAGGTGTTTGTGTGTCGGCTCTCGTTAAACTCTTTGCTCACGGACTGAAATAATTGAGGATAAAAAAAATAATCATGCACATTTACACAATTATCCTAAATGCTGTTCACAAGAATCTAAAGAGTTGAAGGTATCACAGATGACCAGATATTTACCTTGTTGGGCACTTTAAGGCCACGTACAACATCAGAAAGGCGCATCTCTGGTGTAGCTTCTCCCTGTACACTGACCACTGCGCCCGGCAAAGGAGGAAAATTGGAAGCTGCCAGGTCAAAGTTTGGTGGAGGTGCTACCTTGGCTTCCATCAGAGGGATAAGCTTCTGTAATTTTTATGACAATCCAAATAAAATGTCAAACAATGTGCAGCTTGCCATAAAACTACTACACTAACAGTCAACTATGGAATAAGGAGCCACTCTTAGGACTTCCTTGGTCTATAGAGAAGTGTAAAATAATTCTGTGAGGGAAAAAAAAGGGGGGAAAGAGGAAAATATACTGACCGTAGTGTGTTCATCTTCTCTTTTCCTCCTCATGCCCCTGTGGATACCTCTCCTAAAATGAAGCCAGATTATTACGCTACAAAGTAATTCACAACACTGTTCAATGTGCAATAGCCTGTCACACCCTGGTTGTAAATCTTCATTTAATAAACTGTTATGTTAATGAGCTGGAGAACATTCACTCACCTGCCCCGTCCAGTTCCGCTCACATATCCATTTGATTGAGTGTCTTTAAAGCTGAAGGGAGACAGAGAGAGTGTTGCTGAAGTGGTGCCAGGTGGTGTCCCTGATGTCTGGAGGGGCTGTGGACTCAAGGGACAAGACAGGCCATCCATCAGGGCCCCCGGAACCAAAGAAGGAGAAGGGGCCACATCCCCGTGCCTAGGGTGATTCTTAACATGGTTTCTGGGTGAAAACAACAAACACGCATTTCTCACAACTGACAGGACAGTCAGTTCTACCATGAAAAAGTACATTTTAATAGTTTAAGTAATTGATTATGTTAGCACAACCCTAAACAATAAGGTATGGTATGGACGGAGAGCGAGTTTGATCATAATCAACAGCTTATGGTTGCTTTTTATGTCTCTTAAAAGCATAGATGACTGGCTAAGGTCTGAGTTAACTGTTATTATGCTTATTTAGTGTATTGATGCCATGTATCTCCAAAAGCAAGAGGTGCACAAGTATTTTCAGCTGTAAATAGGTTTATATATAATTTGCTAATATGTTTTTTCAATAAAAAATAACTTGGACACACTTCTCCCTAACATTTAGTACAAATTAAAACAAAGATATCTAAAACATTACAACTCTAAACTCTTCACTGAATAAATGAGATCAACTGTCAGTTTCAAATTTAAACACAGATAATTTTGTACATGTGGTGTGTCTTTCTGCAATTTACATAGATGCTGTGAGTGAGAAAGAGGCAAATCATTTTCCTATATAAACGTGTTTCAAAAGTTGCATATTTCAAGAGAGACAGTTCATTATGACTGGACAGCATTGCTATCAAATAGAGTTATCATGTCATCATGACTTGCACCTACCGGTTCCTGTTCATGTGTCGATGGGTGTTTGAGTTTCCATCAAAGTTCCCCATACTGCTGTAACCATTCACAAATCCACCGTTCGGGAAAGGTGCCTAGGTATCACAAAGGGCAGCCTTAAGTCAAATTAAGACACCTTCAGAAAAACCTGAACAATAAAATCTGAGTATGGACTTAGACAGCTGTGACACTGTTTCAACCAAGTTGACTCAATTTAACTTTAATAGTTAAATTTTAAATTCTTCTGGATAGAAGAATGCATACATTTCTATTTTAAAAGAGATAATCAGAACAATATATTCAGGTTCTCACCAGTGGCGTTTCAAAGTAAGGCACGACCGAAGGGTTCCAGGATGGAGACACCACAGGGTATACAGGGTACTGCTGCTGAGGGCTGTACACCTGCTGCATGTAGACTGCAGAGCCATACTGAGCCTGTGGTTGAGCCTGCTGACTGTACACGCTAGAGTCCACGCTGTGGAAGCCGTTCTTGCCAAAGAACGTGTTTATGGCCTTAATGCGGGCCTGGAGGGAGGGAAAGAGAGAGAGGAGAATCAGGCATACATGTTAGAAGTACCGATGTGACCTCTGCTGTATCTATGATGAGTAGTGTTGCAGTTCTGTCTTTTGTCCTTTAGTCCCCTCAGATCTCAAATACAGTCATTAGGTCATAAAACACTGCACTGACTAGGGGAAAGAAGAAGGAAGGGAGGGATAGGGAACAAGGGAGGGAGAGGGAACAAGAGAGGGAGAAGGAATGAGGGGGAGAGGGAGAGTTAAGGAGGATGAGGATGAGGGAGAGGAGAGAGACAGTGTAGAATCAGAGATACAATAGACTGACAGAGAACTACAGATGAAGAGTTCCACCCAGCCAGCCACAGTGCCTATGGATCCTTCCAAGCGCGATACTGATCATCACTGGGGCTTAGACGGAAATGTTACATCACAGCCTCATTTGTTTTATCAGGGAGAATAATGGCACACAAGGTCAAATAAAATTCAAGCTGAAAATGGTGTATTACATACCTGAAATGCAAAAGGTAAATGTCACATTGTGATAATAAGAGTTTATCCACTATCTGGAGATACAGATATGCAGCGATTCTGACACACACCTCCATGCTTATCAAGTCTATGTACACACAAATCCCAAGGTTACTTCTGAGACTAGGGCTTAGCCAAGTGCAGAGCCTCGAGAGGAGTGACGTGACAGCCGACACCACAACAAGTCTTGTGTAACATAATGGACATTGGGTTCAATACTGCTGTCTAAATTAGAACCAGAAGGAGCACTGATCTTGCCTGAGACAAAAACTTTACGTGGTAACGTCCTAGTTGCTGACTAATAATGTTAAATACTGGTTATGCATTTTAAAATGACAGAACTCACCATGATTGGTTTTCCCTGGAACGTTTTCACTTCCTCTCTTAGGTATCTAAAAGCCTGAGGACAGGAAAAAAAGAAAAGAACTAAATATTCACAATACAGTGAAATGTGTGTTGTTCCTTCTCTAACCTCCCGCCTCATTGCCAGAGCAGCCATGAAAATGTCAGTGTTTATAACTGAAAACTGGCATGTACTAAAATTATTATTATTTTTTTTTTATCTGAATACGTACCTGTTGTGCATCCATATCTGACTGAAATGTAATGTACCAGTTGCTGTTGTGTGCAAACTCAGCACTCAACGCTTTTGGACAGTTTTCACTCTTAAAAAGAGCCTCCACTTCCTGTGAAAAAGATGCAAGGCATACATTAAACATTACTTACAACACTGGACTAGTACATAATTTCCCCACCCGGCAGGCTCTGTAATAATAAGCTATCAATGGTATATTCCCTTTACGACAAATTTATCCACAAAGTAAGTTTCAACACAAAAATGCAGTGGAGCCCGTACTGTGTCATCATCTATAACTAACTTGTCAGCTTTGTCCAATCACAGATTAAGCAAGTGCAAGCATGTGGCAACACCTCCTCTGTAGGACTGTACAGTGAGACAGGTGGGTGTTGTGGGAGGATTATGCTTAGTATGCACTTTAAAACATTCTTTACCTCAACTGGTGTAGTCTCTGGCACCTCTCTCAGAATAATGATGCAGCGACTGTGGTTTGGCCGAACCCTCTCTCCACTTTCATCTACTTGCACGATGGGAGAGGCTGTAACAAAGACACAAAGGAAAAACAGGGTTTTTTCACCACTTAAAAGTAACTTGATGGCCCCTAATTCGCCTACATATTGTGCCGTTGTCTCTCTCACTCTCTCTGGCATAGATTTGTAACCTTTTATTTTTAGGTTGTTTTTTTTGTAACTACAAGCACTGAATGGCAGTGCAAACTCTGCCAAGCTTTCTCAGTGTCCTTATCAACACAACCAGACCCTGTTTCAGGAGAACTATGATAAAAAACAGACATGCATGGCAAACAGTTATTGGCTGGTAAGCTACACACCCTTCAGAGTTTTTCTCCCTGGGAAAATGGTTAACAGAAACAGACTGTGGTGGAAACTTAAGCACTGACACACACTTCATACATTTAGATTTAACTGCTACTGATAAATGGAGGGTCCTGACATGTCTCCTCTGTTCTGAAATGTTTATCATCAGGTGAGTGATCTAAACAAAAGCAACAATAAAATATTTTACATATGTGACTCAGTTTGAAATAATCATTCATTGGTTCAGTTTCTTATACTCCAAGTTAAAGTACCGTAATTTCTATAACTTCTATGACTATAAGGCGCACCTGAATATAAGCCGCACCAGCCAATTTTAGGGAAAAACACAAATGTGTACATATACAAGCCGCACCCGATTATAAGCCGCAGGTGTTTTAGCGTTTAATTACCATATGTAAAGGCTCGTGCACAGAGGAGATTGTCGGGAAAGAGACTGCTGTTTGGGGAAACTTCCATTTTATTAACATTTCAACAAACAAGTTGCATATTTGCATAACCTATGACCACGCAAACGTCAACACGCAAGAGTCAGAGACGCACAAACAGACGCACAAAGCTGCGGACTGGTTCGCACGGACAGTTAAAGACAACATGAATGTCATTTAATTCAACTAACAGCGAAGTAAAGTGAGAAACTTCTCGGTCAGACTGACAGACAGCTGTTAGCTCCGTTAGCACTGCCACCTGTCTGACTATGTGTTGTTAGCATAACAAACCTGAATCACTGACGTTGATGACGTCCACCGACAGAACAACGCGTTCCCTCGACGCAGAACTCCGAATGCTCAATGACGGTGTAGGGTCGACGACGTAGCTACGCTGTCGCCGCGACGCAGAAGCATAATAATAAACCAGGCGTTAAAGGTGAGGGACGTAACCTGTACAATCCATAGATTGAGGAGGTCCCCTAGTGGCCGTTAGCTGTAAAAATCCATAAATTAGCCGCACCGTTGTATAGGCCGCAGGGTTCAAAGCATGGGGAAAAAGTAGCGGCTTATAGTCCGGAAAGTACGGTAGTCACTTATTCAACTGGGACAGGGAACCTGCCTAAGTAACTGATATATAAAATGTAAAACATCTATTCTTTTTTAACTTCAAAGATTCTGTCTGCAAACTGAAGTTTCAGAGAATTGTTGAGCATTTCTCAGAAATACAGGGAGAACAGCAGTACTGGTACCTCTCAGTACATCCAGAATGAGGTCCATGTCCGTGGTTAGGGCTTTGATGTCCTCCATGCAAGCAATGGTCCAGATGGGGACAAACTGATCACTGTCCATCTGAGATATCAGGTACAGGTCCTTTGATAAGTTCTCTCTGCAAACACAAAAAAATAACATTAGACTAAAAACATAATTCATAATGTCGTTGCTCTATATCTATTCTACTCAATAAGAACTCTGATGGAAAACAAGAATTCATCAATTCTTCTGTTCATCGTACATGAAATGCTTCAGATGTTCATGGTTGAACTCAAAATCCTTCCAGTATATAAAATACATAGATTTACTTTCACCTGGTAGGAAAATCCTGAAAGCATAGGAAATAAACACCTTGGTTTAGACTACTTTTTTAATTAATTGAATCATGGTTAGCACTCGGGTTCATTCAAGAAAAGAAAGTGAAAAATTTCCAAAATAACACGTTTAACTTGAATTAGGCTGCAGCGAAACAAACTCCAAGTCAATTCAGTTTTTCATTGCTGATGTTCTAGTAGTTGTATACACACATACACACACTTAGCTTGTGCAATAAAGTATATAAGTGCAAAAGTCTGTTAAAAAAATCCATCCAAAAAAGGTTTTTAAGTTTGACATCTTAAATGAAACTTGTTGAAAGAGGAATTAACACTAGACACAGTCGTAATTTGTGGTATAAAACAGACTTAGTACATTTGTACACTACTCACCTAGAAAAGCAGAACTCAAGCAGTTTCTTCAAAGACTCTCTCAGGCTCTCCTCAGACATCGGTTGCTCCTTAGAAACATCCCCCTCTATAGCCGACTCAAATTGCTGGTCAAAGACTAAATAGCTCAAGTCAGGGTGGTCAGTGCCATTCACAATGCCCTCTGTGGGCACTGGGGCAAAGTCAGCCGTGCTGTCAGGATACTCCGCGTCGAATCCTTTACCCCCTGAAGAGGGAACTTCTACATTGCCTAAGACACAGGAGGCAAGCAGAAACAAAATGGTTGTGAAATAACATCACCTATTGCTCTAAACAAGCTTTATCATGCCCCGTCTTTGCTGTACAATTCATAGTTACAACTTCCTCAAAGACTGCATCTAGATTTAATTGTTTTGTCTTATGTCTCAATAAATACTATACATGTCAGTTCATCCACACACTTCAGTGCTGAACCAGTTCAAGAGAGACAAGCGTTTGGTTTTCATCAAAAATGAAATGCACGATGACAAGATGGAGATGAACTAAAGATTAGAAAACATTCTCTGTACAAACTGAATAAGCTCATACCGTCAGTCAACTCAGCAGGAGGAGGGTGAGTCAGCAGCCAAGCAGAATCCTCTGTCCCTTCTGGGATGTCATTCTGGTGGGCAGGAATCTCCTGCCACACTTTAGCATTGGGGTTCAAACCTGCTCCCTTTGTGGTAACCTGCATGATTATAAAAAGAACACACAATGAGTTAGAGACAACTGCTTAAGGTGAATACCTTATAGGGAGTGCTGCATGTTAGAGGAAACACAATGGTGAAGTTAGAACAGGAAAGCCATGTTCTGCTCATCATCTTGTTATGAAACTGTGATTGTAAATTGTTTAAAAAATGTAAGGTGTAGAGTTACATGACCTGCAACGGATTTCGGACAGGCGTGAGTCAAAAGTCCTCATAAGAAAACTGTTTTTAGTTTCCAGAAGTGGAGCCATGTTTGGGAGGTTAGACTTGTGGAATTGTGGAGGAACAACAAGTGTCTGTTGGACAATTTAAACGATTTACACACCCTTCAGAGTTTTATCTCTGGAAAAATGGTTGACAAAAAAAAAAAACTGTGGTGGCAACATCATGCTGTGGGAATCTAAGTACTGACACACTTCATACATTTACTGAGGGGTCCTGACACATCTCCTAGGTTTTGAACAGTTTATTAGGTGATCAAAACAAAAGCCAAACATATTTTATATGTATGCGACTTCTGCCATTTGAAGTAACTATTCTGTGGTTCAATTTATTATGCTCCCAGTTTTTGTCTGTTGGACAATTGAAACATTTTAAATATCTTGTGTACAGAGGTGCCTGATGTATAAACTACTTTTCGGTAAATAGACTGTCCTTGCTTAGCCCTACTACTACATTGAGCAGATCATCTAATAACACTGCAACTGGCTTCCTAAGAAATTCCCACTCATGTGCATGCTTTCCAGGCAACAGATCATTTCAAAAATTAAAGTCTAGTCTCAAACATGATGTTAATTAATCATCAGGCACTCAAAACACAACAGAACTCTATAAAAACCAGGCAAATTCCCCAAATAACATGTAATAGCACGTCATACATTTACAGAAAAAAAACATACACAGGAAAAGACAGATGGGACAAGTGGGGAAAATCAGAATGTAGTAAAAGCTGGTGAATAAGCTTCTTTTTAAAGATATTGCAATACCTCAAAATATGTCTTAAACTCCACACAACATTCCGAACTGACTCCCTTACTCTAATAAATCATAGCCATTCCAATGAATGAAGGTAATTCACCCGAGATCCTGTAATCCTGCTTTCCATCTTTGCAAGCCCTCAGCTCCTCACTCACAAACAAACCATGTGAGTGTGAGTTCTCATTGGCCTCCTCGTCGCTCTGACCCCGCCCCTCAAACAATCACATGTAGCCATACATGGCGCAAATACGCCTGAGCCTCCAGCGCGACTTGAGCGAGCCTTTCTGACCTGTCATCCATTGAATAAACCGCCAGCGTGGTTTAGCCATTGTTGTTAAACCAGTACATGAATGGACATCGCACAGCTTTACAATCCAGCTAGTCTGCTATGCGAAATGTGGATACATTTCAGGAGCTGTGGGTTTGTAGCGAGCCAAAGTAGCGTGACTTTGAGGGTCGGGCAGAGAGAGCACATGGTGCCGATGTGCCCAGGCAACTTCAAACGGACGACGACGTTTGTTTCTCTTCGAGTCCTGCTAAATACAGCTGATTGTACATACATTGTGGTTAATCTATCACCAAGTCTTCCACGCATCGATTGTTTAAAATTGACGTCCGGGCAGCTTATAGCCGTGACCTTTATCACAGAACTCTTTGATAGCCATTTACAGTTGTGTAACAGCTAACATTTAACACACATCACGTGTTGTGGTTGCTACACATGCAACTTAAGGAGATTAAATAATAGTGTTTAATTGGGGTTTAGTGCAATTTATAATGACGCGTTATATCACACCCCCAACACAAAATGTTCTAAAAAACATGTTAGTAGAATATCTTAGATTTGTTTAATGCTTCGCCGTCAACCATATTTTGCCCGGCGAGACCGTAAATACCTGCCTTTAGCTAACTAGCTTAAGTTTATTAGCAGACCAGTGAGAACCGGCCTTTTTTGACCTAAGCTAATATATTTGGCTGGTTGACAATAACTCGCCGTTAACTGTCCGTGTAAATGGTAACAGTCAACAGTGAATTGGAGAATGGACGCCGACAAAATAACTACAGTGTAAAGTTACAACCGGAGAGTCGAACCGAGGACAACACGAGTCAAACAGGAGGAAGGACGCAAACAGGTTGTCGCATGTTAGCTAGCGTGCCCCCCTTTTTTCCAGGCCCAAAAACTCACCATGCTGCTCTGATCCTCGCCTTCTTAAGATATCCTCCTCAGCTCCGGGAGATTTATTTCCCCTGTTGTTGATGGGTTTTTTTATCCTCCAGCCAAGTATTTGAACTCTTAATTATTATCCGCACGTATTTCGAGTCGGACCGTCGTCGCTTTCACGTCTTCACTAAGTTACCGTCTCCCCGGTAACGCTGCTCACACGGTCGAACGTGCTCCCGTCGTAACGGAGCGACCACAACTTAAAAGCTGCTAAATGAAAACACGAAGGGACTATTTCGCTGTTTATTTACTGAAACGCGTTTCCCATTTGACAGTATAAATGTTCCTCCGCTCAATTCGTCATCCCGCAGTCCAGCCTCGAGTCACCGTTCATCCAGCATGTGACAGCTGCGTCCTCTGTCTGCCACCGTCCGTCCCAACAGGCTGCTGCTGCTGCACTCCGCCTCCACCTTCGGCTACCTCCCCGGCAACAGCAATGCTAACACTGCAGCGTAGCAACGACTGGTTGTGACCTCTCCAAGGGGACAGGACGGCAACAAGAGCGCTGATCTTATAATAACTACGAGAGCGACACGAAGCTAATTTCTGTTATAACTTTGGCTTGCGTTTCACCTGACATCGCAAACACGACTGTATTAGTGTTACTGGCCGCACACTACTCGTTATCACCGCCGGGCAGAGGAGATAGGAGGTGACCCCGAGCAAACTTTGGAACTGATAGGGGCGAAGTTCCGTCCTGCATCAGCAGCTTATGTTCACCTCCTATTTAAAGAGTTTCAAGTGATACAAGAAAACAAATAACAGCGTTCAAATACGTAAATGTCATTCCTCTTCATTTAAGCACTGCACACTATGCCAATTGTTAATGTTAACAAATTGTTTACACAATTAAAATTGTTATTGTAAAAACAGACTACACACTTACTACATGGTGGAAAGGTTGCGAACGATTGGGTCCATTATATGTAATTACATGTCAAAAACTAAATTCTAGAAAGTGTAATTAAGTATTGCCTAAAGATGCATGACAGTTTGGTTTCGATCCTGAACCCTATATAAAGACAGAAGTATTGCACATGTGGATTAAATTTGTAATGGTCAAATCTTGGCACAGTTGTCAGATTATTTATCATTATTTATTTTTCCACAGGCTCTTCTACACATTAAGTACTCCTCTATAGTCTGCCATCACAGCTGATTTCACTTGTGGCTCATGGGACCCCCTTCAGTCTCGTGACGTCATGCAATGCCTAGCATTGATGCTGCATTCACGTGCTCCTCGGACGCTCCCACTTCCCTAGTTGGGAAGTAGTGTGTTCATGTCGGAATGTGGGAGCAACATGGAAGACAACAACAAGCTGTTTGACATTTTATCGCTCAGAACGTTTAAACAACAAGTTTATGGCAGTTTCCAGTGCTTGAGTATCGAGGACGAGCAAAGGAAACGAGACAATGACTGTAAATGCCTTTTGTAAAAGTTTATCAACCTTATGTTTAGGTACGGTTAAAAAATAAAAGGTCTTGGTCCAGGACCCCACTGATGAAAACACAACAATGAAAGACAATTAAATGTTCCTTGAGTGCAAAATGACCTCTTTAATTTTGCAAATTAACAGGACACCCATTTTCATTAATTTAAAATTGACCAAGTACACACAATTGCTCTACCATGACAACAGCCTACATGTGATTTTCTGGTGTTAGTGTACAAAACAAAAACTTTAATTCTCTGATATTTAACATGACTTGTGTGGATTAGTGGAGAACATTACTTGTCCTACACCAGCAGATGTACATAAACCTAAAATGCCCCCTCCTCCAATCATGACGAGCTCAAGCAGGTGTTCTTATTAAGCCTTGGTGGGCCCAACCACCTGTGATGACTGTTGGCTCTGTTGTAGCTGCTGGATCTTCACGTTCATTACCTCAATCACAGCTGCAAGACAGAACAGTGTACAAAGTCAGTAGGTGTGTAAAATGTTCTCAACTAGGTGAGGTGATGTTACTGTTGACTGTCCTTGAAATACTCTCATCATTAAATAGAGATTACTGTCCACTCAAAACTAACTGTGGTTTCTAGTTACTATATTTTGTAGTAAAAACTTTAATGCAAACACATTTTCTACATTTGAATTAAAGTCTGAAGACAATCTGAATATTTTTGTGCGTAAATAATTTTTAGAGGGCAAATGTATAAAGGCATGTGGAGAATACAACAGGAACTGTTTGACAAAAAATATCAATCAGCACAAAACTGGACAAATTCAAAAATATTAATAACATTGAGGCTTTATGTGTACTCACTAGTATTACTGATCTGCTCATGCATATTTTCTGGCAAACAGATTTTTTATATTGTAGCATCTTGCCTTGTAAACCAAGGAAACGCTTTATAAACAGGACTACAATTTCTGCCCTGTTCACCCAATGTGGATGTGAACACTTAAATTGAAGTCACACATTATAAGTCACTCGTTGCTTAATTTCAAATCCAATATAGAAGGATAGCCAAAACAAATGTTCGACTGCCAAAACAGATACCCATATTCAAAGGTTAGTATTCAACTATTTTTCCATTGTATTACTAAAAAGACAATGGGGCACTGTAGCATTAAAATTTAACGCTTTCCAAATTACAAAAATGATAATGTGAAAAAAAGTAGGAAATACAGATAAGAATGAAAAATGTAAGCGTGCTCACCTTGTTTCATAGCATGTTTTTCCTGAAGGGCTGGCTGAATTTTCTCTATCTGCTTTGTGAGGAAGTCTATTTTGCGTTTGAAGAATGCCGTTGCATCTTTCACTTTCTACAGAGAAACACAGAGTGTAAATGAAGAACATTTTACGTCATCTGAAGAAATTATTAAGCACATTTATCATGGGCTATCAAATGCGAATGTATTTGCCTTTTCAACATAGTATCCTGTCCCAACATCCACTAGAACAGTTTCCACATCATTTAATGATCCAGGGACATACATCTGAGAGGAAGAACTGTCAAGGACATGTAGGTATGTTTCTAAGAGACACACAACTTATTTTAAAAAGCACATCACACAACAGCAAAACATTAAATTCTGGTTGATCCACAGTAAATAAAGGATACAGAGCTGGTGAGTGGCACAAGCAGTTCTTTTCCTGTATGAGGGAGGAGAGGGAGGACAAAAAATAATTAACAATCCACTTTGGCTGCAAATTCAACACATGTAGATTTTAGAAATTTCTGACATTAAAAATTGAAGAAAATGTATATTTTTGAGCACCACACTGATTGCAATAAGCCCTCTGAGGAGAGTATTTTTATATTATTGTGAGAGAGATTACCCTTTTTTTTCCACAGTGAAAAACCACATTCACCAGGTAGCCTTGTTTGACATACCAATTGAAGAACCACTGTTGAGCTCATTATGTTTTTGGTAATCATTCCTGTAACTTTGTTTAAACTTTGTTAGGAAAAGGGGCTCATTAAACGTTTACTCACCTTTATTGTTTTGGTTCAGGACGTTCAAACTATCTTTTGCCTCAACATACTTGGTCTGGACGACTTTGAGCTGACTTATTGAAGACGTCAAGAACTCAATCTCCTGCAGAAACATCGAAATGTAAAAAAAACAACTGACGTCAGCGAGATAGTCCATACACAGTGATCAAATCCACTGGTAACAGAAGCGCACCTGTCAGCTGTCGGAATCCAACAAGAGAGCAGAAATATATACTTATAAGTTCACGTGTCAACAGCTAACATTTCAAAAACATTTATAAATGTTGTAAAAATGCGATGAAGCGACGAGGGACAGACAATGCTAACATGAAACACACCGGGTGACTGGATATTTAACTCACGTTTGCACGGTTAGCATCAGGGCTAGCTAGCTACCACACCCTCACGTTTTCGCTCAGACTGTCGCCCTCATAAGGTCCATATGAAACAACACAGCAACAGCTCAAATATACTGAATATTTTTACCCGTACCTGATCAAGCTGGGTTTTCAGTCCCTCTAACTGAGGCAGGGAGAGGTCTGTAAGATTCACCGCCATGTTGGAAGCTCGACGCAAATGACCAAATGACCCCTCAGTGATAGTGTTTCCGGGTGATGGAGAGGGGCGGGCTTTAGTCTGCGACACCGCCCCCCTGCGGACAGGACACGAGGTACAGCTGCTCGTCACACTTGAGCCTTGCTAGAGGGTTTCTAACTGGCTCATGCATCTCCTGCTTTCATTAAAATGTGCTTCAAATGTTGTTGGGAACTCAATGGTTCTCAACAATAACTTTTATTTTGCAATCTATAGGTATGGCAGTCAACTAAAATGGATGTGTGCGCAGAAAGGACATTGTGCCTATACGGAAGTTGAGGCATGACAAAATTAAGATTGATCCATTTGTGTCCATACTGTATGTTGAAATTAGAACTCACTTTTGTTTTCCAAATGCAGTGCCACCACTAAAAATTTAAACAATTATTTTGTACTTAAATGTCACCAGTGCTATCAAAAAGCAACCTACTTTTTTTTTCCTTTTTGCTATACAACTGGACATTCAACTGAAACTTTAAATATCATAACAGAATATTATTACTGCTTTCCCTGATATAGACAGCCGAAGTCAAGCCCCTTCCAGTTTGCCCCCTGGGACGTTATTGCGGGAAACTGTTTGGTAGTGAATGGAGATCCGATTATTGTTTGATCCCTTTGAAGTGCGCTATGAACTACACATTTGATATTTGCCAACTTAAAAGGTACATTTTCAATTCAAGGAAATCACAATGACAATACATTGTCACAATAAAAGATACCATTATTGTAAGAACAAGATATAGATGCCGTGTAAGATCCAAGTTGTTTCAATAGGAAAATAATTTGTTTCAAATGATGCACATAATCAGTTCACGTATTTCTTGTTCTGCCAATGCAAATATAAATACCGTTTTTCAGGCATTTACCTAATCAGAAAGTCATTTCAAGAATGCAGACACTGTATGTATGTGTAAACACATTTATTCATAAATTGTTGCTCAATCAACATATTAAAAATCCATTCAAAAAAAATAGCGAAATATTTAAAATCATTTACACTATAGTTAGTACTATAGGTATAAAAAATAAAAGCATTGGTTTAAATTAAGGAAACGCAGTATATCTTGCTAAAACAAGGAGTAAACTTCAAGTTAAAGTCGTGTCCTTCAGTTTGTTTGCTGAAGCAATAATAGATACGGCATAGATTGTTCGAGGAAGAGCTTAGGCGCATCAGCCCAACTACTGCAGGTGGACTGGTAAGCCATAGACTACAGGTGCAGCTCCTATGAGGTTTTTCAGGTGTGTGGCCTGACGTGACGGGCCCATGTAATCCAAGAGGGGAGCACCAGACCCGGCAGATAACCAGGACTCCAACAAGGCTTTAGTGAAGCGATCAATATCCCGATCTGTCACATCCCACAGGTTTCCCAAAACAAAGGGGCTAAAGAAAAAAAGAAATAGTCATGACAGATGCATGTGGAGAATCACTAAATATACCTCCACAACTTTCACTGAAATGGAACTATTCCACATCATAGATTAAATAAACATTTACTTAGCATGCATCGTTAGATTTTTGTGTTTTTTTTCCACAAAAAAAAAAATATATATTGGCAGCTGCTGTCTTGTTTTTAATTTGTGTCAAAATCTTGTCTTTACAAATCAAATCTGTAAAGACAATATCCTGAGATGCAACTAAAGAAAAATTGGTAAATTCAGGTTTTCGGATCTGCCACATGAAGATATAAAACAACTCTAACCCTTCTTTCTTTCTAACAGTAACCAACAGTAAAGACAGATATCTCACCAGCCTGCTATGAGGTAGTTGAGGACGATGCCTTGTCCTTCCTGATCCCCGCGAACTGCCAGAGCAGCACTGCTGCAACCAAAAAGCAGAGAGGCTGCTCTCATCTGCCGCTTTAGAACTGCCTGGCTGTCCAAGAATCGTGCACCTGCACCATGACCCACGTAACTAAAGCAGTTCGAGGTGAGAGGGACATGGAAAGGGAGGATACGAAGTAAACCAGGTTATCTAATCAAAGAGCTTAATATAGAACAAATCTTGTACAAAAATGGATTTAAAAAACACACAAATAGGTTTCTTAAATTTCGATTTGTTTAGCTGCAGCCCTATTACAGATCATTGTCTGCTCAAACTGATGGAAGTCAAACAGAAAAAAATAATTAGTATTATATGACAACTATAAATATATGATTTTGCCTTGTCTTTAGCCTCGTCATGAAGTGTAGCTATCATTTCCCCTCTGTATCAGGATACATAATATCATCACAAACTTACATGTATAGATCTTTGGTCGCAACAGCTTCTTCCAGCTGACCCGAGTCAGGCGCAGCGCCACACACGCCCTCCCAATCCAGTTTACTTGAATGAAAACAATAATGTAGTAAATGGGACGAAAACAGACCAGTAACAGAAACACTTTCAGACAAATCAAATAGTTTTTTCTTGATTGTTGGTCTCACCTGCTGAACCATTCCTTGAATCGGTCTCGAGAGTTTCCTAAATTGGCATCAGGGTCCAGCACATAAAACACCTGCTTTGTATCCACACCTTGCTTCAGGATGGACTGAGGTTCGGTCTACAGGGGAAGAAATAGGAGTAACCATAACCACCACTGAACCTGACTGTCAAGAAGTAACTTGCATCTACACCACAGGGCATAAAGAGCTTAACCCCACCTCTTTTTGAATGCTCAGTCCAATTAGTGAGTGCAGAGACGGCATTCGGCTGGCAGAGCGAGAGCTTAAGATGGAGATGCTCTCCCACGGCAGCTTCTGAAGGTACTGCAAAGGGAACAGGAGAGAAATTCATACATTTCAGCATTATCCTCCCATACAAAGGACAAAACAGTGCTTTGGATGCATTTTCTCTCTTCAAAAGGAGCTCTGTGCACACATCAGTCTACAGGTGAATAAGTATTCAGCAGAGTTGATGAACCCAACCTTGTCCAGGATAAGGACCACATGACCGCTGGGCTCGTCTCTGTCAGCGAGCTGGGACACGGCTGCATGAAGAAGCTGGTCACACTCCATGTCCCACTGTGGAGAGACTCCCAGAGCGAATCTTTTAAGGTCTTCTTGGGAGAGCACAGGAGAGGCAGACAGCACGGCCTGAAACACAAGTCAGAAGTGTAAGTGGGAGTTGTTTTGTCTTTTCATTTTCGCAGCCGCTTTGAGACCAGGGCAGAATAGAAGGTCAGACTCTGATGCTTTAAAAGGTATTGGGTGAAGAAAGCCACACACCTTCAACATCTCTTCATTGACTGTCACTCCCTTTGCAGACAAGGACTTGCTGAGGTGTCGAGCCTGATTAGAGACCTCAGGATCCAAAGAAAGTGGGAGAAGAAAGCTTCTCCAGCATCCCAGCAATCCCTCCATCTCCTTCAACAGCCGCTGAAAGAAAGATGGGAGGTTTTAACAAACCTTTAAGTGATTTTTCTTAGTCAAAACTTGAACAACAATATTCTTACAGTATCATGTTTTCTTTGTCTATGCGTCTGAGTGGAAGCAAATAACAGTGAATAATTAATGCAGTTATTGTGGATCCCAAGCAGGACCCTGGTTTCCCTCTACACTTACCTCGACTCGAGAGTCGAGCGCCCTGCGGCCCTCCCACCACTTGGCTTTCTCAGACACACAGCTCACAACCTTCTGTTCCACCTGTATACTATCCATCTCCTGTACCAGCCAACTCATGGGGTGCTGTAAAACACAAAGACAATGAATTTGAGCAGGGGCAAGATTTTAAAGTTGGTACCGTCTCCGTATTGGTAAAGCCACAAGCGTTTACATCGTCTGGATTCAGATATTGGTTAGGATTCTATATCATTTTTACCGTCCTCACCTGCTGCTTTGAGGTGGGGATGTGAACAGTGACCGGCACAGATCCCTTCTCAAGACGCGACAGTATGATGCTGTCACCAATCTCACCCGGTTTTACCCCGAGCACAGATATCACACACACCGTCACCCCTGTACAGGATGCACAGAGAGAAAGGTTATATTACATTAGTATAATGCAATTAACATTCTGCTTTTGCTTGGCGTATGTCAAGCAGGTAAGCTTGAATACTGTATTTACTGTACTGTATTTTACCTGGGGGAAGGTGTTGAATTTGTTGCATAAACTCTTGACAGTGGCTCTTGGGGAAAGTAGCAGAGTCAGCAGTTGGGAAGGAGAAGATGTTCTCCAACTGCGTCAACATCTGTTCGGTAGAGTTCTTGGACTGACTCAGACTGGGATCATCTAGAGTCAGAGCATCCATCTTGTCTGCGAGCTCACTGGACGCCTTTTTCAACTTTCTGTTTAAACACAAATACCAACACCATCAGCAGAGAAAAAAAAAAGTTCAGCCTACAGTTAAAAGAGGCCAAAATAAGTGTTTTAATTGGGTTTGAGATATCTTGCTGTATGGGCATATAGCAAGCCATCTCAACAGTACACATACAACACTAGAGCTGCTACAAGTTATTGATTAGTTGTCAACCATCACATTTATTGATAGCCATTTTGATAATTGAATAATGGGATTGAATAATATAGCAAAAAGTGAAAATCGTCTTATTCCAGTTCCTGAAATGTGAAAATGTTTCTTTGCTCCATGACGACACTTTTCAACGTTTTCTGACATTTTTTAGAGCAAATAACTAATCAATCAAAAATAATCAAACACAATCATTAAACTTGTTAGTTGCAGCCCTATACAACACATATGCTTACCTTAGACTGCTGGCTAAATGCCTGATCGTGCGATGACGACTTGTGATGCCCAAGGACTGAGAGTGTAGCATTGCTGTCGTTATGGGATCCTGCTGTCCCGTGGTCAAAGCCAGAAGAGCACATAGTGTCGTGTAGATGGAAGGCGAGGGGAAGTGCTGAAAGGTCAACCAGGCTGAGTGGAGCAAAGACTGAATATCTTCCAAAGAAAGATTGTCTGGGTAGAAAAAAAGAGAAATTGGAGACTTAAGTGGATAAACAGCTGAAGAAAATGTAGATATAGTAAAATGATACACTATAAAAAAAAGTTTGTATCTACTTCACAATGGCATAAATTAAGCTCATGATCAATTCCTGCTTAAAAACAGATACACTGTAAAGTATCAGATTATTTTCCTACACAATATTTCTCAAAAATTCCACTTTTTGTTATCACAGCCGAACTGTGAGCTACACTCCAATGAAAGGACACACGATACAGTATCACTGCAGAGCAACTGTGCAGCAGTGTAAATCCTCACCTGGCCTGGTGTCTGAATGAGACAGGTGGGTTGGTGGACCAGTCAGATGACCTCTGCTCCTCAGTTCGGACAAGTCGACGCTCTCAAAATCACGACACATATCCCTCCGTAACACCTCAAAATCTATGTCCGGAGAGAGTCAGGAAAGAGATTAGTGCTCTGGCACATCATCAAAATATTTTAGATACTGTCAAATCGAATCAATTTTATCTATATTGCCCAAATTCACAATCACATTGCCTCAATGGGCTTTATAATCTGTACTGTGATGACTATCATTGCTACCATTTGCCCCTTATATTTCCTTCCATTCAACTCCTCTAACATGCTCTCTTGTTTTGTTAATAGCTCCCAAAAGCATGCTTGGTGTGATTGATAATTTAAACTAAATTTAGAATTGAATTATGGTCATTTGTGCAAATGCCAGGTAAGTATAAGAAGGTTATATTTCCTAATTAATGTTTCACCACGTGTGGAAAAAGACACACCAATATCTTTACTTGATGTAGGATTATCTTCAGTCTCTGTGTCTGATGTTCTCAGCTGCTCAATGCTAATGTCCAGAACTTCTGTGTCTTCCTCCTCAATGGTCCTCATTTTGTCCGGCTCCTCCACTGAATCTGCCTCTGCCCTTGATAGCTCCCTTCTGGTTCTTCCTCTTCTTGTCGATGCAGCCTGATGGACCAAGGCCTCATCATCCTCAGAGGAGGTGGCTCGAGGCACTGCAGTGCTCTTCTTACCCTTGGCCTGCCTCTTTGGTGGGACCTTCACGGCAGGTGGATCTGGTGCCGTTTTGCTGTTTTGGGCAGCTCTTCTTGTGGTGGTTTGCTTTTTAGGGATTTCTTTTTTTTCTTTGGGCTTTGTTTGGGTGTTGGCTTCTGTGTCACTCTCATCACTAAACTCCACCTGCATAGATACATCAAAAAGGAAGCCATAGTTTGTTAAAACAAGAAAGCTGTATACTTTTGTGGCAATAAAGCTTCTGCTCGGATTAGATGCCTACCTTGAAGTGTGATTTCTTTGCACGTCTGGGGGCAGCAGGAACAGGTTGGGCTTTGCCTTCAGCTTGTGACAACTCTTCATACACCTGAAACTGGAGCTTAGAAGCAGTCCTTGATGCCCTCTGCACTGAAGCAGGGGCTCTCACCTTCTGAACAGGAGTAAAGCTTAAAGTAGGTACCACTGTGTTAAAATCAAAAGAGCACTGATCCCCAGAGGGTTTCGACTTGACAATCACCGGTGTCATTGGAACCAGTCCCTTTGCTTTGGTTGAAGAACTTGTCACTTGGATCTTGGGCTTGACAACCTTGACTTTCTTTGCCTCCTTTGTTTTGTCAGGAATATCAGTGTTTTTAATGGACTCTTTGGGCTTCTTGAGCAAAGATGAGGGAGGCACAATTTTCTGGTCAGATTTCAGCTCTTTATCCACTTTTGGTGGATTCCACGTCCAAGCATTTGAGAAGAGCTCCTCTGGTGTGCAGCCCTTTTTGGCAGCCAAGGTAATTAGTGACACTATAGCTTTGGTTGCCATTAGACCTGCTCTCACAGGTCTTAGCACAGGGGAGGAGGTGGAATCAACAAATGCTAAGCCAGCCTCCAGTACTTTCCAAATACCACAGACCTTGTTGTGCCTTGGTTCCAGCCCAGACAGGGCCATGCGCAGGTACACACGGCCCACCACGTCCTGCATCAGGGAGGGCTTACAGAAGCCTTTGACAGGCCCACACAGGGGGAAGAGTTTAGCCAATTTTGCCCCAAGTTTGGCAGAAACACTCTTACAGCGGCTTAGTGTTGCAGACTGAAGTTTCAAACTGACTCTGGCTTCGTTGGGATCCAGCTGGAGAACCAGATCAGCCTGTGCAGCCGCCCAGCGGGCAGTGGCACGACCCAGGCACGGCTCAGAGCAGCAGGGGCACTGACAGTCTGAGCCATGTTCCAGAGAGGAGAGCCACCGGCGCGGCTGGGCTTTGAGAGGTGGAGAGCTGGCTAGATCTCTTACGACAGGTTCTTTGGCAATCCACTTAGTGCTCAGGATGCTCTGAAAATCCTCCTCTATGCTGGGAAGTGGAGACTGAGATTTCTGAGCTGGACGACCTTTCCGAGGTTTGATTTTCACCTCTGCCTTCTGCACCTGATCAGAATAATCTGGATAAAAGAAAAAAATTAATTTCATTTTACTCATTACTCATTGTACTACATTAGACAATAGTCCTCACGCATAAGACAGAAACTGCAAGATATTTTGCCAGTTTTGGAGTACAATTAGCTTCAAACTATAAACATGGGCCACACAATTCTGAAATACAAAACTACACACACAATTCCTCACAATACAAATGTGTAATATTGAATCAATATCTGACCCTATTTGAATGTGTACATTTAACAGACCTGTGCAAAGCTCGAGAAGGAATCTGACTTTGTCTAAATCCATTCCACTTTCCTCTCTCTCCCCCTGCAACAGCTCCAACTCAGCTTTCATCACCAACAGCTCAGCACATCTAAAAAAAAAAAAGACAAAAAAAAAGACAAAACAATTAGTACAGAACAGCTGAATTCAATATAATATGTAAATATGTTTTGCAAATATTTACAAGTCTGTTGATCTAATTTCATTGCGTGTTCGTGGACTTTATAAGAGCAGCGTAAATACAGCATTACTCAATATGTATGCATTCATATTACCAATTTTAAATCAATCGCACATGTACAATCTAACAATGTAAAGTTATTGGCCTTACAAAATTAAAATATAAAGCAATCCAGCAACACCAACACAAAGTGCAGCCTTAGAAATTGGGGTTGAAATAAGCAGCTGTATGACACAGTCTGTTATCATGAAATGCATAATAAGCATCATATATTCAGGATTTATAGAGCTGTTGTATTAGACTGCAGCGAACTATAACTCTGCATTTAACATGTGTTTTTCATGCAAACACATGACAACTAAACTTTTTAATCCAATATATAAGCTGAAACACTTCATCAAACTTTTCAGCCCACAGAACATAAAGGATGCACAGTTTTAGCATTGCACGATACAGAAAACAATATGCAAGAATGGCCACTATATGCCGTCATCTTTTCGACCCAGACCCACTATTTACATCTAACCCACTATGATGTACAAATACATACTGGCTTGGTGCTTGCAACTTGATGGCCAGTTTGAGAGCTTCGAGGCATTGGAGTCTGGCATCATTGATGGCTCCAGAGCTGCTCCTCACAGTCACCATCTTCATTGAGCAGTTTAACAGCTCTGAGAGAAGCTGCCACTTCAGCAGCAGGTTATCTCCTATTAACAGAATCAACATAGTGGACAGCGCTAAAACAAGCTATCAATAAGGTATCAGCAGCTTTTCCACGCATCGTCAGTTCATGTGATTGGACAGACATACCTTGGTCGATGAAGCGCACGTCTGAGCTGCTGCCGTTCGTCCCATATAGGCCCTTCCCCACTAAAGTCACCAACAGGCTGCAGAGAAGCTTCAGACTTTCATACAGGGCGGTGTCTGGGCTGTTCAGACCTGAGACACACAAACAAGCATTGGCTCCACATTCTCACAACGTCAAATCAAAAACAGAAATCCACCTGGTTATATGAGTTTAATGTTTTAGCTAACCATGCTGTGTGATTTGGCCTCGCTGAGCTTGTGGTAGTGCAGCTGTGTCTAAACTCAGATAGCAGCTGCAGGTCTGGAGGGTCCGAGCACGCAACAAGTACCAGCTCTTTGACTGCCTCTGCTCATTCACTTCTTTAAGCACCACACACAGGTATGGCAGCCCACGATCCACCTGATATATGGTCAAAAAATAAAAGGGGAAACCAGATAAAAATCACCCATTGCAAAAAACAAAATGCAATAATATGAAAATACTGGTATCAGACATGTTGACCTACCTGTCCTATGCTGTAGCAGTACTGAGCTTTAAGCAGAGTGGCCAACATAGAGAGAGAAGAAGGTCCCTCAGCAGTGGAATCGGAGGTGAGAAACTTCTCTGCTCGCTCTAGCTGGGACTAAAATGGCACAATGAACAGAAAATCAACAAAGCAAGATCTAGTGTATGAAGCGAGATATTGTAAGTTTGCTAGAAATATTTATTGCAAAAGTGTATTACCAAAGCCAGCTCAGCTGTGCCCATGTCCAGCAGGATACTGGCTGATTGACAGAGGGAGCTGGCAGATCTGTGGGCATCAGCAAGTTGACGTGAAAGTCCAATTGCAAGTTGGTAAGCTTCCAAAGCCTTCAGAGGCTACGCAAGAGAAACAGGAGATTTGATAAAACACACAGATTCTTTAAAATTCTTAAGTATTTCCTTTCAAAATATGTATTCTCAAACCAATTTGGTTTATACATTGATTGTTTTTGGCATGGTTATACATCGATCTGGAGAAAAAAAAATCACCAGAATTTGGTTGATTTAACATTAATAATCTCTTTACAAACAAAGTCAAACTTAAAATGCACATCTCAACTGTATGAAGTGGTTATGTATTTGATAAAACTCAACATCCAATTGTATTGGAGAGAGAAAGAAAAACAGTACAAAAAAAGACCCTCTGTGACTACGCCCACATTCTGTGTTGTTACCTTTCCCATAAGTTTGAAGAGAGCAGCTGTTACAGCAATGGAGCTACAGGTTTGTTTGGGGTTTCTGACAGAAGGCAGGACTCCACTCTGTAGAAGAGCGGACCACTCATCCAGTGCTTTTTCCAATGGCTTACACAACTCTTAAAAAAGGAAAAAAATATATAAGAAAAGATTGTCTATTAATTTCTCACAGAAAGAGCAAGTTATGAACAATTATCACATTTTGATAAGACACCAAAAAAGCATTTGGCAGATGGTATAAGAAAAGACATTATATAACACAGATGTCCACAGTGGGACGATTGATGATATGATTAAAGGGGCCCTTACTGTTTTCTGAAGCCAGGTTGAAATGAAGGCCTTCATAGACCAGGATGCTGTCTTGTGTTGTCTGCTTGTCTTCATAATCAAAGTCATTGGTTCCTATTGGATTGGCCACAGAGCGTGTCTGATCACGCAACTCTCGCTGTTTTTTGTCTTTGTCAATGGCCTATGGGGAAAAAAAAAAACCCGAAACATTTTGAGACCATCAACACTACGATGCTGTTATATTCTGCCATAAATGACAATGAGTGAATACTCATTGTCATTTATGGCAGAAAACAAAAAATTCAACACTGAGACTTTCATATAAAAATACCAATGAAAACAAAATAAACAAAAATATGTACAATTTCCTAAAAAGATCCTATAAAGCTCACCTCCTGAAGATTCTTCTCGATAGTGCAGATATAGAGCCAAAGTAAAGCATGAGCCTTGTCATCCTTCAGCCTGTCAGCGTTCTCTGGAGTCTCCTGTTCTTCTTCAAGCAGTCGTAAAGCTTCATGTGTAAAATCAACTGCCGCGCTGTGTGGTTACAAATGACAATTATTAGGGCTGCACAATAAATTTAAATATTAGTGCGATATCCAGATCACAGAAGCTGCAATTTTTTGACAACGGTAAAATGGATGACTAAGAATTACAATGAAAATGTAATATCTGTCAAAATAATTGCAATATGATTTTACCATATCGTCTACCATATCGCCCAGCCCTAAACATACTGAACACTAAGACAGTGGGCTCAATGATAATGATAATGTGTATAAAAGCTCCTACCAGTCAGTCTGTTCACTGAAATCCTGGTAACACACAACTTGGGCCATCTCACAGAGGTAGACAGCACGTAGATGTGTGTGGGAGCTCTCCTCATGGCAGATGTCCAACAGATCACACAGAGTGTTGTAACGCTCCTGGGCCGTGTCTCCTGTCAGCTCCTTATAGGCACGGAGCTCTTCCTCCAAAAGGCAAAGCATGACTTGCTCATCAGGGACATCTGAACCAAAACCATCACGTAAAGTCCTGTTCACAGATGGGACAGGCCAAGCAAACTGTTGTTAATGTCCTTTCGCTTGATACCCAATTGGGTTCTCTGACAACTTAGGGGGAACTTAAAAATACAAAAGTCTGTCTGTACCTGAGACGAATGTCCTCCTCAGAGTTGCGGGCTGCGTCAGTCTTAGTTTTCACCCACAGAGAGACCGGTTCGGCCAAATGAGTGGTGATTTTGTCCCCCAGAGCCTTAAGCCACAGGACCACCCAGTCCAGTGCCCGCTCCAGTTGTCCGGCCCTCCGAGACGTCTGCACGGCCAGCATGAAGGGTCGGCTCAACTAAGCAGCCGAAAGATATGACAACAAAACAGATGACTGTACAAGTTTACGCGTCTCTTATCTGACAGAACCCATTTAGAATTTGGGGGGTGAGGGGATATATGCCAGTCTCAAAACTCAAGATATATAGTGTGTTTATGATGATCAGAGAAACACACTTAAAGAGCTTACCCTATCGACAGAGAGCAAGACGGGGCAATTCTTGCATAGATCCCTGCAGAGGATCTCAACTAGCGTGAAGGCTTGGTCATAGAGACGCCGATTGTACAACCCACAAGCCAAGTTGCTCACAGCAACCACTGCAAAACATGTGGTAATCACAAAATGAAATAAACAAATGTCATAAGGATAGAGTAAATAAAGCATTATTTGCTTATATGATATATAATATATGATATATAATATATGATATATATATATATATATATATATATATATATATAGCAAATTAGGCATTTCAGCAAGTGTGCTGACAACACTAATGATCTAGACCGTAATTACCTGCTTTGATGAGAAGGTTTTCACTGGACAGTTTATGCAGTTCAGTCATCATCAGCCCAGCTGTGGCCTGGCAGTACAGCAGTACTCTGTCCAGTGTGTCACTGTCCTCCAGCTACGACGACAAAACACAATCAGTACTATATAAGAGACAGGAACTGCGGCAACATGTTGTGACAATGTGATTCATCGGTCTCATTATCAGTTCTGTTATCACTATAATCATCAGAAAACTGGATGTTACAGAAGCAGCCTCACCTGTGATGCCAGCATGCTTTCATAAGCAAATACGAAGCCTTGGTAAATACTGAAGCAAAAGGCCTGTTGCAGTCTGCTGCCATCAGCCTGGCACAGAGAAGCCTATAAAGAAAACAAACCACAGGTTAGCAATCTGTATAAATTCTAATCCAGAAAACAACATCGAATTGCCTTTCTGATGGCAACTGGAAAATCCAGCACTCTCAAATGTTAGGGAATGATCGAGATAATTCCTTTTCTTTGTCAGTAACATCACTCACCTTCTTCAGCATCTTTAATATGCGTTCTTGGTGTTCCTCAAGAAAGGAAAACCAAGACAGAAGCACCGTTGCGCTCAATCCCTTGCTGTAGCCACTCTCGACAGCCCATACAACCAGTCCGCAACCTTCGAGAACTGCATGAGCTTCTCGCTCGCCAAGGTCAGCTGAAAGAGACCTCAGGGCCCTGGCACACTCTGTCAAAGCCTGGCCGCTCTCCCCACCAGCCTTCATTGTAGAATGAATTATTACAGCCCATTTTCCAAGCACCGCAGCTGTACACTGACAGTCAGTGCGGTTTCTGGACCTGCTCTCAAATTCATTCACAAAGGTGGAGGCCTGATCATAGTGGCCGGCCTTACAGAGGACCTTCACTACAATCAGCACCATTTCAGAATGCACATATAAGCTTGATGTCTCAGCAGACTGCTCAGAACCATCTCCTTCACTACGTTGAACTCCTGTCCAGCATTTGTTGAAAAGCATTTGCATTTCCTGGATGAGAAAAGAAGCATCGTCCTTGCTTATCACTCCACAGCTACTCTCAAATTCAGAGATGGCATCCTCTGTGTATATGGGAGCTTTGGAGACTGAGGGAGCGGCACTTTCTGTGTCCAACAACAGGAGGAAGCTCAGAGCTTGCAACTGGCAGTGAAGTTTGTCACGGGGAATCAAGATTTTCCCGTCTTTGGTGGCAGAAAGTCCGTTCCAGAGCACTGAGAAGCAGCTACGCACAAGGACACAGTAGTCCTCAGCCTGTGAACCATACAACAGTGGTGACCTTGTTAATGCCGACACTGAAAAAGCAATCATATAGTGTAGAGCCTATGTGATAACTGATATTTCACTTTTTTGTTATTTTGACAAGAAGTTCATAACCAGTTTCTGGTTGACATAGTGAGCAAAGATGGATGATTTATATTTTATAGCTATGAAAATATTTGCTGATAAAACTTGTAGACTTTTCCCCTCCTCTTGTACAACATGAACCACAAATTGCACCCGTGTTGTTTTCGTCCAAAACAGTACAAAGTATCCACATCAGCGATGACATGTGTAGTTGCCTGGTCCACACTGTGTCGCACTATGCATTCCTATACAACACATGTATATGAAGTCTGTAAAAAGAAGTGATACATACCTGTTGGACTGGGGTTAGCCTGCTGTACAGCAACCCAGCTACATGGCTGCATAGGCTGTGAGCTTCTAAGGAGCTTAGCTTCTTGACAATATGGAAAACAATCTTTTCCATGTAGAGAGGACTGCTCTGAGCACCAAGTGCTGTAGAAATATCATAGCCACGTAGGGAAAGCTCCACCAGCCGAACCAATTGACTGACATTGTCAAAGTCAGGAGATCCAGCTCCAAGATGATGGTTACAGGCTCTGATGACCCTGTCACACAGTGTGCGACCCTGAAGGCCTGGTCGACTCTTTACATAACTCTGCAAATTGTAAAAACAAGACAGGTTTAGATCATACAAAAGGAAGAGATATAGCACAAAATTAAAAACATTTTATACATAGAGCCCAAAATCACAATCATGCCTCGATGGGCTTTACAGTCTGTACAGTGAGCACCATCCTCTGTCCTTAGACCCTCGATTTGAGCAAGGAAAAACTTGCGATATTAAAAAAAGAAAAGCCTTTTAACAGGGGAAAGGATGAAAGAAACCTAAGGAAAAGCCACAGAGGAGGGGATCCCTCTCACAGGACGACAGACATGCAAAATATGTCACTTGTACAGAGGACAACAATATCACATCTGATTCAAGATGAGTTGTATATGTACACAAACATTTTCACTATACATCTCGCATGTCTAGTTCTTACACATCAAATGAAACAAGGTTAATTTAATGGCAGTTAATTCTGGCTAAGTTAATATTATTTTAAAGGCAGTGCTTTAACCAGGCACTGCCTTTCTGCTAACTAACCTCCAACTCTTGAAGTAAAAGCTCCGTCTCCTTCACAGACGCGGTCCGCTTGATGTACTCGTCCACCTTCAAACACTTCATGTCGACAGCTGTGGGAAACACGATAGTTAAAGAGCAACTCGTGTTGATTTTACACATCGACAAAGCGAGTAGTTTGAGTTAGCTAACGTTAGCCACAACATGACGTTGTTCAACTAACGTCAACGTTCGCGAACTTAACCGAGAGAGTGAACCGTGACTTACTTCAAGCAGGACGAGGCCTTTGTAGCTACGACTTTATTTACAGCAGCTAAAAAACACACTTTCTGCCATTAAAAACACAATTCAGCAGCGTCATGTTGGATGCGAAACTCGTGTTAGCTAAGTTAAAAGATTCAAATCCTCAGCCATAATGGAAACTGAACCCTCCGCGCACTGTTTTTGAAAAGTGTTTGTTAGCCAATCCGACAGCACATCCGCTTTTACCCGGAAGAACACGGACTTATGGGTTTTGTAGTTTAATAACCAAACTGAGACATGCAAACACAAATCCGAGCATAAGTAAATGTAGTAACTCATCGTAAAACCATTGAATAAATATAGGTTTTAAAGTGCACATTTGCATTTGAACAAACTATGTCTACATAAAATGTCTCCCAGAAACAAGGGACATTACTTTTCACACCATTAATTAAATAGTTCACCTGAGATCCTGGTGAGGTAGAAAAAATGTCCGGTAGCTTAACTGTAAGCAAGTAGGGGTTTGAAATTGTGCAGGTTTGTAGAATTGTGGATTCTTGTTTCCACTATACTCTTACTAAACTTAACTATTGCATAATAATTAGTCATAATCATACCAAAATGCACCTTCTGTTTTTAATTTCCATTGTCCCTTCAAACCACATTAAAATCTGCTTGATTCCCTGATAAATTCAGTCAGCCCCATCTAGTACTATAAATTACAGTGACACAAGTGATTACATTAAAAACATAATGATTAAAAAAATTGGTCAATCGTCATAAAATAGGATGGGAGAAGATTCTTTTCCTTTTTCCTTTTCAGAAAGGCATCAGTCCCAAATGTGAGACCGAACTCAAAACATCAGTGTTAACATCCTGGTGTGGAGAGGTCAAATTGCAGAATTCAATCAAGAATTTGTAGCAGTATTTGAAAAAGACGACAATCGCAAATGAGGAATTGGGTAAATTGTGTCCAAAGGGTGTACAGCTATAATACAGATATAATATTGAAGTGAAAGGAAGTGAATCAAGTCTCCAGTCGCTGCCAATGGTGCAATCCATCATCATTTTGTATTTTATAACAGTATATTTGCAAAGATTTGTTCACCTATATGATTCTTTGATAGACTGTTTCTATTTATCAGTAATAACTGTGATTCTTGTACAGTAGTTGAATATGAAAGGCTCCATTGGGCAAGTGTCTTCAACTGTAAATCCCAAATAGCTGACAGCAAATGTTGGCAAGGGTTCGCTGAAAACATAAAAATGAAAAAAAAAAAGAAAAAAAAAGAAACGGAAATTGTGAATAGCATGTCCACAAGAGGGAGTAGATCCACACTACACAACTTGGATCAACCACTCAGATAACCTTTATAAAACAATCAAATTAAAAAACAAATATCCCCTCAAGTCAAGGGACTGAATTTCCATGGAATAATATTATCAAGTGTATGTTCCCATAGGCTCATAACTATCTCATGCACATTGGTGAAATCCCCACTGCTATCCGAGTCATTACTCTAAAATCTCAAGAGGACTTCTGAGAGTTTGATCCTTCAACGACTGAGGGAGCAGGTTAACAAAGCTGTAATAACTGTGAGCCAACAATGATTAATAATAGACTTAATGTAATGTATCTTCACCCTTGTAGCTCATGCAGCTGCTTTTAGCATATTGTTTGAGCTGTAAGCATGAGTCTTACCAACAGTTCTGGACAAATTGTAACCCCAGTAAGATATAAATTAGGACCTTTCTCACTGAAACTCTGATAAAATGATCTACAGTGCAGGCACTGTGGGAGTTTCTTGATTTCTCATTAAAAGTTTGTATAGTTGACGAAGAATGGAAATGATTTTTCTCTGTGCCTCTATTTTCATGTAAAAAGACTTTACATGAAAATAGAGGCACAGATAAAAATGATCTGTGGATGGAGACTGCTCTAAAAAAAGACATATAAAACCCTCAGTCTTAACCTCACACTTCGTGTGAATGTTACTGGTAAAACAATCATTTGCTTGACTTGTAAGTAATAACTGTGAGAGTTGCTGCATGTTTTTTTGGGATATAATTATCAGCTTTATTTATATTGCACTTGTCAGAGACAGACTTTAAAGTACTTGGAACAGAAGACATTCAGGTCATGTCAGGTCCTGATGGCAAGAATAATCACACTTCAGGAACTAATCCTCGCTTCTTGATGACATGTTCCATCGTTGCCTTTTCACTGGTGTCCAGGTCGATCTTGTATTTGGCCAGGATTTTCAGGATGGGCCTCAGCTTAAGCCACCACTCCTTCTTTGGAACACGATGTCTGTCAAGTAAAACATTTGTCAGTGCAAAGAGGAAAGTGAAAACAATAACAATACATTTCTCAAGGTGTAATTAATCAGATAATTTACATTTAATTTAAAGCTGGATTATATCATTTTGGACCACTAGGGGGCAGAATGACTCCAAGTTTTTTCCATCAACATGGCAAGTTTTTCCTAACTCGAATCGAGGGTCAGAGGATGTCGTTCACTGTACAGACTAAAAAGCCCATTGAGGCAATGTGATTGCGATTTTGGGCGATATAAATAAAATTGATTTAAATTGGATTTAAAGTAAACTCACAACAAGGGGTTATAAGCTTTTTAGCTACCATGTTAGCAACCAATGCAGAGGGAGAATAAATGGCAAGACAATAAATATACAGGACAGAAATGAAGTCTTACTCAAAGTCAGTTTCTTCCTTAAGTTCTACCAGAGGCTGGAAGACCAAAGCTCTCTTCCTCATGCCCAGCACACAGGCTGAATCAGCAGAGTTGGCAAAGATACGACCTGGAGGTTTGGGGTTAAAAAAATAAAGTATACATTAGCACAGGAAGCACAGGAGGTCATCACACAACTGTATACAGCAATTTGTGGTTTTAATAAGGTCATGTCCTCACCATGTCTGTAGCATTCCTTCAGCTTGTCAGTCAACCACAACACAGCCTTGATCCCCATCTTGGTGCCAAAGTTCCTGTCGAAGGGACTTGGTGTTCCACCCTAAAAACAAAAGGATACGTTTCATTATGTTTATGAAATTGAGTCAGGTGGCAAAGATAATGAATCTAATTATCTGCGTCTAGTGTCCCACCTGCTGCATATGTCCGAGCACATTCTTCCTGCAGTCGAACACACCCTTGCCCTCCTCTGAGTACAGGTTGAAGATAAAGTCTGTGGTGTAGTTGGCATTGCATTTCTCATTTCTGAAACAAAAGTACAATATTGGATGAGATATTAAACCACAGTGAGCTGTAGGTTGTGGAAAGATGATTCTACTGAGAATAAAATGACCGGATTCCTCACAAACCTCAGAATCAGCCCTCTCTTCACAGTGGTCTTCATCTTCTCCACCAGATGTTCCACATTCACCTACAAACAAATCAACCATGAGAATTTAAAAACATTCCTCACTGGTGTTTGTTATCATTTGGCTCTTTATACATTCACTGGCTCAGACCTCTAAGTCACGGATGTTGAAAGGCTCCTCATAAATGTAAGCAGCGTCGGCTCCAGATGCCAGCCCAGCCATGGTTGCCAGGTAGCCGCAGTGTCCTCCCATAGTCTCAACAATGAACACTCTTCTCTTGGTGCCAGCAGCAGATTGTTTGATCCTGTCGCATGTCTGAAAAAGAGAAAAAGAGAGAAAGAAGAAGAGTACAGTGAGTAAGATGTATATATTTTTTTTTACTCCTTTGGCCTTTGTTTTGTGATCTTCAAGAAAGTTTACCATGGTTATAGTGTTAAGGGCAGTATCAGCTCCAACACTGAAGTCAGATCCAGGAATATTGTTGGAGACAGTGGCAGGAACCACCACGATGGGAATACAGAGTTCCTCATACTTCTGTCTAGCCTGCACCATCTGCAGACCACCAGAAAACGCCTAGCAGAGACAGAAAGAAAGGAGGGAATAAAATACTAGTAAAGACACTTATTGCTTACCATAGCCTCGATAATGCAGCCATTCACCTCAAATCCTCCAATGATGATAATAGCATGAATGTTGAACTTGGTGATGCTCAGACTGATCTCCTCCATGAACTCAGCAGGCAGATTTCTTAGGAAGGAAAACACAGAATCAAAGCAGATTACAGCTGCTCAGTTTTAAAGGCAGAATGAGTTGGATTTTTCGGTTGCGGTTTGTAAACATGATATTCAAAGTTTGGCCCATTCTCATCGTGGTTGAATACTTATGATCTGCTGTTTGGTTGCTATGACCTGATATCATTAACCGCATGAAGAGAACTGCCTTAGACTTGTGTTCTTTTGACTGCAAAAAGATTGTATGTAGGCTTATGAGAAAACTGCCCTACTTCTCACTTGAGTTATTGCCTAAAGAGTTTATGGTTTATGTCACCGTGGTTCTATCACTATTCAAGTCTTCTTCAATACAAAATGATGTTGATGTTGTAAATTATGGTCCCATTCTGACTAAAAATAGATGATGAAGTATTCTATTAGATCTGGCAACTCCACCCTCTCGTCAGAATACTGTCACTTCTGACTCTTAGAAAAAACAAGATGCTGATGGCTGAAATGCCAAACTCGAGGCTTCAGAATGGTAGTCCTCTAACCAATCACCTGGTTTATATGGAGTCCTGCCCCCACACCCTGCACGCTGTTATTGGCTTGTGGCTACTCATCCATTGATGAAAGGCAATCCTTTTTATTCTGCCTTTAAGTTACAATTATCATTGTACCAAACAACAGAGTAGTCTGTTGAAATATCTCACCTCTTTGTGCCCAGATTGGAGCCCCCCTTTCCAGTCCATCCTGCCACTCCTGACCATCCAATCGGCTCAATCTGTGCAGGGACAGAGTATTGTGGCCTTACATATGTGTGGGCTATGCATTTACATGGTAGTGCTGATTAACCATCATAAAAGTACATGCCATTTTGTGTTGTTTACGTGTGTGTAGCTACAATTTACCATTCCATGAGCCAATCCCTCAAAGCCATCGTGCACTGCCAGCATCTGGTGGCCCTGCAGGATCCCGATTCTGACAGCTGAACGTACAACAGCGTTCATTCCAGCGCACGGAGCTCCAACGTTCAATATGGCAACATTGATGTTACTCTGGCATGGGCACATTTACAGAGATGTTTGTCAGGATACATGTATTTTCCACCTGGACTTAAGGACTGTGACAGTTCATCCATAGTTCCTGACCTTTTTGTCTGGGAGGTGTACATGAGCCAGCATTCTGTAAGTGTTCCAGTTGTTCTCAAAGCTCCTGTTGTCAAGATTTAGAAAAAACGTACAGACATTTGAAACTCAACACACCACTTGAGAATCTCAAATTGATAACACAAAGTTCATGCCTCACTTTCCCCTGAGCTTCACAGCATCTTCAAATCTCCCTTCGGCCATGGCTATGGTGACATCTTTAGTCTGATGGGAACGAAGTTGAAGAGACAAACAGGAAACTGAGAGTTCATTCAGAATATTATGAAAACATATTTTGTTATTGCTCAATAATACTTGATGTTGAAGTCCTGTTCTATTATTAATTTTGTACAAACAGAGGACTTGTTTCACATATGTAGGAGATGTGACTCACCACTTGCACACACTCCATAAGAGGCAGCCTGACAGCCATGTTTCCAGACAAGCTGACCACACATGCAGGAGTCTCTGGTGTGGCCTCCAGCAGAGCCATCACAGATTCCACACCCATCCTGCTGGCCTGAATCACAATCAAGAGGAAGACGCTTGGAGAAGCAGGTACATTTGTATTTATTCACATTGTTAACAAGAAGTAAGATATATTGTTCATCATTTATAAATAATTGTATTACCAGGATTCTGTCAAAGGCAGAAGGGGTTCCTCCTCTCTGGACATGGCCCAAGATGGTGGTACGGGTGTCAAAGCCTAGCTTCTTTGATACCAGCTGGAGAGAGAGATTATGAATTCATGAGCCTCATGTGAAGAGCCAAAACGCCGTAGGCGCCGCTAAATTGAAGCCGCTCTGCCATCACTGACCTCTTTGACTTGCTCACATGTGATAGGTTTTCCCTTGCGATTGATTGCGCCCTCTGCAATAATGATAATATTCAGACGGGAACCACGTCCTCTTTGCTGAGGAGGACAAAAAAAACCTTTTAAGATCAACAAACGGGCTTTTTCAAATAAGTCAGTAAGGACAATGCATGACATGACATTTACATCCATCAGTCTTCTGCACAGATGCTCCTCCCATCCATCCTCTGGGGGCATCTCTGGGATAAACACCCAGTCAGCACCACAGGCCAGCGCTGTCACCAGAGCCAGGTAACTGCAAAGAGCCATATGCGAGGTTTCAAGTGTCTTATGCAAAACTCATACCTTCTTAAAGGTCCCATAGTGTATAAAAAGTGAGATTTCTATTTCTTTCTATTATAAACATGTCTAGGTCTATGCTATTAAAATGCTGTGAAAGTATGAAATCACTCAATCCAAAGAGAAACACACACAGCCTGTAGTCAGTAACTGGGCCTTCAAACGAGCTGTCGGGACTTCAGGAAGATTGTGATGTCACAACAATTCAGTCACCTTCCTTAGCCATGTGCAGCACGGCTGTGGTTGCGCCGCAGAGCTGATTTCAAAACATGGTGTGCATAGCCTGCTCAGGCCTGTGAGAGCTGACCAATCAGACAAGACTACGTTTTTCAGGTGTGGAGTCTTAAAGAAACAGGCACTAAAACAGCGGATTCAGACAGAGGGTGAATAGAGGTGCTGCAGCAACGGACAGTATGAGAAAAATAATGTGTTTTTTTTATATTAAACCATGTAAATATGTTCTAGTAGACACCAAAATAAAAGCATGAATCAGAAAAAGAGAATAATATGGATATTCAAAAATTCCATATCATAACTTTGAAATAACATCTAAAACAACAGGACGACATATAATAACACAACAAATATGAACGATATTACAGGTGGTTATCAGTTTATCCAATAAACAGCCACACCCATTTTCCCCCCCGCAGTCTAAACTGTAAAAACTTTTCACAGAGTGCCATCATCAGGATATTTACTATATATTAGTGCAATACTTCTGTTTATGATACCCAAACTAAAATCTGTGAAACTAAAAACTAATGCACAATAGCCGCGGCTGTACTTTGTACTTAGTGCTAATAAGCAAATGTGAACACAACTCTTGATCTTTTCAATGAAGTTATGAGGGACATTCCACTTTTTAATCCTAAGAAAATACACATATTTGAATATGTGTAGTGTATAAGTAATAGCAACAGTTTCTGCTTTTACATTCAACCCAAATATTCTGCCTCCTTAAAGATGAAGAGACTGCCATGCTATTCCTGCGCACACACACCCACAGACTGTACTCACCCACAGTGCCTGCCCATCACCTCCAGGATGAAGGTTCTCTGGTGACTGCAGAAAGAAACATTTCACATCAAGGGTCTTAAAATTAAATGGCAGGACTGTCCGTCAGATAATTGTATGAATGGTCGCATGCATACCTCTGTGCTGTGGTGGTGATGGCGTCCACTATCTCTATGATGCGATGCAGGGCAGAGTCCGTTCCAATGGTCATGTCAGTGCCACAGAAGTCATTGTCAATGGATCCCACCATGCCCACGATGTTGAGATGGGAGGAACTCTTGGCCTCATTTGCCGTGATCTTACCTGAACACAGATGAAAGTGACAACATGTGTTTGCCTCTGAAATCTTTGAGGATACTATTACCACTTAAGTCCTTTACATGACAATTAACGGTATTTTTGCCATAACATCATTACTGAAGATCACATATGTGAATGAGACCTTTCATATGAGGTTTTGTTGCTTAGAACAGTGAATTGTGGGGTCATGTCTCTCACCAGTTCTGACCAGATCTGCCAGCAGCTCAGGCCACTCTGTTCTAAACTGGTTGGCACCTGTCAGACTGCCATCACCTCCAATCACACACAGGTTGGTGATGCCCAACTTGACTAAGTTGCCAGCCGCCTTGGTGCGTCCCTCTTTGGTGCGGAAATCCTGACAGCGGGCACTACCGATCACAGTCCCACCCTGATGTCAGGCAAGGGAGGAAGGGTTTCAGTACCAAACAAGAATCACAAAGAGGCTGCTAAGGAGGAGTGATAGGGTCACCTGACACCTAAGTCCTCTGGACCATTTTATCTTGTTATTTAATGAACCTTGGCATTTAAATAGCCTTTTGACCTACAGAACTGCACTGTAAATGCTAGAGACCTGCTAGAGTTACACAGATCATTCATCTTACTGACTGCGAGCACCTAATCACAGGTTAAAAACAGAGTGGAGATGATCAACGTGCAGATGAATATGCTTTTGCATCCTTGTGCTTGTTCTCACCAGCTGCAGCATCATTGACACGCTCTCCCAAGTAGCAGGGCGGATATTGTCACCTCCATCCACCAGACCCTGGTAACCCTGTCAGCAAACAGAAACACAACATGACATCAGCTCCTTCACTGCTGGGAAGAAGCTTCAGGATTAACGATGCATGTCCGATTTCATTTGGTAAGGCTGATTTTGTCTGCTTGGACATGGAATATTGATTCAATACTTAGTTGATCAAAAGCAAATCATGTTACTATTTTGAAGTAATAAAAGATGGCCATCTGGTAGCTCTTATATAAATCTATGGTGGTGACGTAGAGAGGAGGGAGGGGACTACTTGCTTTGCAGCAGACAGGAAGTTAGCTAAAACGATGAGAATGCTTACAGCAGCTTTAAATAGATTTTGGGTTTTGATCTATCACGGACAATAGGCCTACATGCAAGTTCAGGATGGGATTTGCAATTGTATGGATTAAATGATTAATGGAATATTCAAAACAAACAAACAGAAGGCTGCACTTACCTCATGGACAAAATACACCTTGGCTCCAGTGTAGAGTCCCACTCGCACTGTGGCCCTCACAGCTGCATTCATACCTGAAGGCACAGTGCATATGCTAGCTCATATGAGAAACTTGTAAAAACAATCACACACAAGTGGAATGAGTGACTGAATGAAATGGTGTTGGAAATAACAACATAATATTATTGTAATTATATTTTATTAGGTTATGTTCATATTGCTGCAAACATTCTCCAAATGTACTCTTTTGTTTGTGTCAAATTGTGTAAAAAGGTATAACATTATATGTCGTTTCAGATGAGCACCTTTTACTTGGGTGGAATTCTTACAGTTTAGTACAAATTTCTATCTGTAAATCAGCCTGCTGCAGCAGCTGCTGAACACCAGACATGAAACAAAAACAATATTGTGGTGCCATTTTTTTGACTGTTATGTCATTGTTGGTAACAGTTGAACCCTCAGTGTTATTGGCAAGCTTGTATTGCAGGAAAAGCAGCTGGGCCACTGGCTGCACTCTCAACACTCAGCGGGTTGTTTAAAGGACAAGAAGTGGATAGATTAGCTTCAAGGGTGCCAAAAGCATCTCCACTTACAGTGAAAACTAGCAGAGGAGAGACAGCAAGAGTAGGCCAGCCCTCTCACTCTACCTCACCACTTTACAAACACATGACAGAAAGGTCATGCCTCTAAAATTAGCCCTCATAACAGATACAGTGTGAAGGAGAGAGGAGGAAGGAACAGAGAGAAGACATTTGGATATAAAGATGACTAAAAAAAGGTAAGCTTGTAATGAGGATTATGTTTACTTGAGAATGAAAAGGAAGAAAGGTGAGGGTTAGCACGCTGTGCTGTTTTGCATTTACACATTTTGTCTCTAAGTTCAGATGGACAGACAGCTCTCTGTCAGACACCACAAGGTTGTGTGGGGTCACTGACACACATCCCAAAGGTCATAGTGGAGATATTCCTCATCAAGTTAAATGTCAGAGGAGAGAGTCTGTCTAATACTGTGGTCCTGAGCTTTACGTGAAGGAATTCATGCTGCCCTTCTCCAAAAGTCTGCCCAGTCAAATAGAGAGCCAAGATAGCAGCTTTGCATTATTAAAATCAGTCATTTAAAAAAATACGAGTTGTCAAATTTGATATAAAAGGGAACTTGTTTTCAATAAGCAGTGTTGCTCTGGTGCTATAGCCACTAAAAAAAAAGGTTTGAAAATGTCAATGACATAAAGAAAGCAGACACTACACCAACACTGTAGATATATGACGGCTACAGTACTTGTCTGTCTTACATCCTATGACTATTCAAGATCAGAATCTGACTTATTTCTAACTCACTATGCATCTCAAATATTTCATTTGTCATTAGACGCTGCTGCTGCTGAGCACTGATTTCCCACACATCCTCAAAGCCACCTGCTGAGGGAAACAAACAGCACACACTTGGCACCCCACACTCACATGCCACCCCTGTAAACCCTCCACTCACCCTGGGCATCTCCTCCGGAGGTCAGCACGGCGATGGCCCGACCCAGTCCCAGTTTGGTGGGGTCGACGGTAGCCGTTTGTGCCATGGTCCTGGATCCGAAGCTGGCTGAGAGAAAGAGGCCTTGAGTCTAAAGATCCCTGCACCCTGCTGCACTGTGTGGAGCACAAGAAGCCTCTCACCTCTAACTCAGATGCCTGCTATGGAAAGTAATAGCAGTTGAAAAAGTGCCCAGCTTAACTATCCTGTTGGCTGACACTGAGGCACGTATTTAGACTCACACACGTACACAGTGCCTATTTAAAGAATTTAACCATCATCTCCCACCCCTCTGTAATTAAAAAAAAAATATTTCATTGTTTTACAGAACTGAGTCACGGTGGATATATATTTAGGTTTTTTTCCCCACAATTATCCTCTTTCATGTCAGTGTGCAATCTTAAAAATGCATAATATGTGGAAATAACAAAAAATAAGTTTAATTTATAATACACCAAATAACAGAATGTATCAGCTTTGCACATGTGGACAATTTCCCCCATTCCATATGTCTCGGGAGTGTCAGTGAACAGCAGTTTTCATGTTCTGCCACAAATAGATTGGATTAAAGTCTTGACACTGACTGCTGTAGGGCATTAATATTGCTGTTTGTAATTCATCTATATGGAGCTAGGATTTTTCCCCTCTGGATTAATATGACTTTTGCAACAGATGCAAAAAGAACAAAAAAGTCAGATTTTTATATTATAAATTGTTTCTTTCATGGAATTTAAGCTGTGCCATATTTATTTCAATTAAAAGAATATATTAAAATCAACTGACAGCACCAGTGAATTAGATGTCTCAAAGTCAAGGAGGCAAATGCTTGTGTAAGTCTCTTACTTTCTCTTATTTAAGCTTAATTCATTCTCAACTGCATCTTATTTTAACACTAAAGTACAGACGAGTGACAAATTGATGAAAAAACGTGACTAAATTAGTTGAGAAACAAAACAAATGATGGTTCTGTTGTGCTGTGGGGGGCATTTTGCTGTCAAGGTTTGGGTCCACTTGTCCTCTTAGAGGGAAGGGTCACTGCAAATCAATGCACAGTTCTTGTTGAGTGATCAACTTTGAGCGAATATCTTTAGGGAGAATGGCATTCAGTGGTCTGGTAGATTTCAGAGATGTGCTGAATAAATACCAAGGCGCTTTGATGCTGTTCCGGTGACATGTGGAGTCCCAACCCCTTACTAAGATGATGTTTTTCTTTGATCCGTGTCAGATTGTGGTTCAGTGCTGTCACTACCGTATCCCCATTTACTATAAATGACTCTCTGCTGTCAGAGAAACTGCAGGTACAAACTAAGCTTGTACAGCAGCACATTTTTGGCACCATTATTAATTACACTGTGTATGAGGGGCAGGTAATGGACTACCTTTTGCCCTATCACTGACACTCACATTCAAAGTGATAGTGATAGTCCTCTAATACAGTCAAGCTTACCAGCATCTCCCGCTGGATCAGAGTTCTGGGACGTCTTGCTTTCACATTCAGAGGCTGAGAGGTCATCACCAGCTGATGAGGGAGAACCAAAACACATTACCCATAGTGTGATCCAGTCTCAACTACACTCTAATAAACAACTCACTACATAGTACCAAGCAGTATTCCACTCACATGATAGGCCTTTTCTGCAAAAGACAACACGCTCGAGCATTATTCCTCAACATTTTCTCTCCTCTCTATGTTGCTTTCTAAAGCATTTGTGATCGCCATGCAACACCGTCTATCTGTACATTGCAGGTTAGTTGACTCCCACTGGTCTTCTTATCATGTCTTTTGCCGTGAGCTGCAGCTGATAGGCTGGTTACTGAAGAAAACCTACTGGGGGAAAAGCACATAAAACATCTTGCAGAATGTTAAAAAATGAATAAAAGTCTCTTCTGAATGCGACAAGCCAAATAAGTCCAATTCAATGAAGACTGATGCCATATATTTCTCACAAGTAGAAGAAACTGGTGCACATAAACACGACCGCTGGGTGTAAAAACAATTCACATGACAACATTAGTTTATTAGATTTAATATGCAAAACTGTCAAAGGGACACCAGTGAGGGCGGGACTGTCTGTTACAGGCAGCCCACTGGAGTTGTCTTTAAATAGACAGAAGAGGTCTGAATGCAGACACAGTGCGGCTATCTATAAAATACACAGGAACCCCTCCCTTTTTCTACCGCCATTACTGTAAAAGTGCACAGTCATCCCTTTAGCTGAACAAGTTAAAACATGTCACCTATTAACATGCTTGTGTTTTTGTAACCAATTAAAGAAGTGACATGTCCAAAGTTTCTGCAAGCAATGCTCAGGCAAATGCAACTTGTGGAAAGGCCTCTATTACAGCAGCCGTTCAATATAAAAAAGCCCAGACAGAAATGACACACAATAGAATCACAAACAAACAACTATCCACACTGTATGCGTACCTTTCGTTTTCTTTCTGAGCCAGAGCAACAGGCATGCCAGCAGCGTGACAGAGAGGAGCCACAGGGCTGAGAGGACGCCCGGGTACCACATCCTGTCTTCCTGGGAAACCATTCTGCATCTGATCTGTATTAATAGCTTTGATATCACTACGTTATTGTGAACTAACGACCTTCACTTCCAAAGCATGGCGGGTACTCAGATACAACCCCCCAGTGTTTGTAATAATCATAGTATATGATGAGGGCCGTGTTGACGACATCACAGACATATCTTCAGATTTTGGCTTAATGTATGTTTTAATATATAAGTATTTCATTATTGTTATTATTTTTATTATTATTATTATTATTATTATTATTATTATTATTATTATTATCAAGAGTACTACAGTATGTAACTATTGTAGTGGTTTACAATATATCAAATTATTTTCTTTATTTCTCTATTCATTACATTTACCTCATAGTTTGGTATTGTTACTGTATAATATGTGTACATTAGATATTATGCATATATATGTATATTATGTGTGGACGACAGTCAAAAACATTGTAAACATATATACAGCAATATATATCTTCTGTTGTGCTCTTACTCTGTCTGCAGTTATATGACATCCTGTGAATGTTTGTACAACAGGTATGAACAGGTGTGTATTGCATGTCGTAATGTAGCCACCAAAAGTTACATTCAACAATTGTGCTGAAATATTAGGTGAACTCCATTACTGCATGTTCCTATAAATGACAGTGAAGCTGCAGTGTGAGGGAATATTAGGTCACTGTTTTTTTTTGTTTTTTCTTTTATCACAGCTGACTGACGTTGCAGCCGCTCAGCAGACAGCAAGCTATGCAGCAATGTGGCCGTGACACTGGTATGACTCTCATGCCAGCGCAGGTTGAGTGGTGAAACACAGGCAGTCGAACAACGTGAGAGCACACAGACACACACACACATGCACACATCGTGCACATACACACACTTACATTACATCTATTTGTGAGGATCCTCATTAGCATAATGCCTGCCAGAACCTCTAATTTTAACCATCATAACAGTATGGCCAGACCCTACCCATAGCCGTGAAGACCCTAACCCATAATATGTAACGTTTTTGCCTAAATGTCTGAAAATGAGTACCTTGGTTTTATATTTTGTTACATTTTGTTGGATGACTGTCGTTATAACATGCTGAAGAAAATCAGAAGGAAGAAATATGGCGAACATGACTAAACATGTTGTGAATTTTACTTTAAATGATCCCCGTCATTGAGCATTTGTGCCTTGTCTGAGTAGATTTGAATAAAAAATGGTGGTATGGTTATAAAGACAACAACTCCCATGATCCCAATCTACTCACACGTTCTGTTTTTTGTTTAGAGACCCCTATTGGCATAAATTACATACTGTGCATTTAAAATGACCTTAGCCAAGTTCTAATCCTGAAACCGCCCTTTGAAACAAGTGAGAAGCGACCAAAAGTCTCCTCAGTCCTTCTCCACACACATATACAGGGAGAAAAGCGCACGTGATGATAAAAAACTCTTTAAATTAAATGATTTTCTACCAATGAGATTGATCAGCTCACGCCATTTGTGAAGGTCGTGACTTTGCTCCTCCTTTTTTGACGCCACACTTCCCCTCCGGCAACCAAAATGACCTCTTAAAATCAGATACATCACTGTGGACAAAAGGCAGCTTGTCATAAACACACAGTCTCAGGAGGTGTTCGCCTGCTGCCTCTTTGTGCAGCATCTTTCCAGCACTGCGCCCCCGGTGTGCTGAGCGACATGCAGCCCTCTCCGGAGGCAAACCCTGATCAATAGCACCATTTCCAGGTAATCCCCCCTCCTGTCTTCCCAGACAGTATTAACACTCGCACAGCCTGTAATAAACCATATAGATCAATACGACAGCAGTTCAACACAAAACACTTCCAGCATCGGCTAATGCAGTGAATTGTGGACTGGATGTTGTTACAATCTTAACCTTCACTGTCTCCGAACACGGAAATGCACAGTAATTAGATTGTGCTGGCGGAGTAAAAGAGGATAGATGTAGTATGGTAACACAATTCTCAATGATTACACGCTTGTTATTCAAATTTGCATAAAAAATGATCTGACATTTAGAAATAGCAAGCTGCACATTTAACATTACTTTACCAAGCCTTTTTTTTTCACTAATGCCTTCTTCTACACGTCAATAAAGATAATTTACTTGAGAGTTTATGTTTTATTCCACGTATTGCAAACCTGTTAGAGTCACATACTGTAGATAAGGAGTACCTTGGTCACTTTAACACCAGCGTAAAAAGACAGGATCAAACCTGGTGCCCAAATTCAGTCTATATCCAGATATTTGTCATCGAGCTGAACTCTTAGATGAATTGGTTAATCATTAGAGTAAAAGATTAATGACTGATAGTTGACCAATTGTCATTTTTCTTGAATTTTTGAATAGTCATTGATTGATGATTATGCTTAAATAAGCAAAATAAACAAATTCTCTTTGTTTTTATGACTGAATAACTTGAATAAACAAACTGACCTTAAAGGAGAACACAGTTTCATGCTGTTTTATATTGTCTTTATATTTGCTGGACTCTTCCACCTTTTCCAGCTTCCAACAGTGTTCTGGGGACTTTATTCTCCTCTCCTTGTTTATTCTGTTATGGAAAAAAAAAAAATATTTCTGAATTTTTTGCATTAAATTTCTTTTTCTGTAAAATGCATATCTTGAAAAAAGCAGCTTAAATATGTCACTTTAAGTTTTTATAGACCAAATGATTTATCCTTTAATTAAGAAAATAATATTTTTGATCTGTAGCAATAGCAAATTAATAGTGTTAGCAAACTCTGATAAAATTGGACCATGGGTTTGTGAGAAAGTCTAGCAACTACGTTAAATACAGGATAAAAATCTAATTTTGGCTGATGGTCTCAAATTAAAAGATCAAAGAAATATTAATTGAGTCGGATAAACTGTTATCCATCATGGATAATCCTCTCCACCCTCTCCAACTCACACTGGTCAGACAGCGGAGCACCTTCTCCGGAAGGCTGCTTCAGCTTCGCTGTCGTAGCAACAGATACAGGAAATCTTTCCTGCCACAAGCCATCACTTTATACAACAACTCTCTCACCTCTGCCTGATAGAGAACTCTGGTCTCTCTACTGTTTTGTTGTATATATTATTATTGTTTATTGTTTATAGCACACTGTGCACTGTATATATACACTATGTATATATTGGATTCTATTTATGTTATGTACAAAGTGTTTTATTTGTGGACCCACAACTGCTGTAACAAAATAATTTCCCAGTCTGGGATCATTAAAGTATTTCTATCTATCTATCTATCTATCTAATAGTACAAGAACAAAAAACGCATAGTTTAAAAACAAGTCTGTACTCGCCATTGCTGACATGAGATCAAAAGTAGTGTGTTTCAAAGTAATTAAAAGGTGCAGCAAGAAGTCACACTCCTGGTAGAAAACCCTGTCTGAACTCAGTCAGCCAACAGGTGGCAGCAGCATCTGATCTTTCTCCTCGCTGCTGTTTATTGGTGTCTGAGAAGCACATGCAAAGTCCTGGCCTAATAAATCATGCACTGAAAGTGTCAGTGCAAATTTTGTAAGATTTTATTGCAGTTTAATCATCTCAATGAATGTTTTAATAGGCTGATATTTCAGAGAGAGAATGGCAACGCGGTGATAAATTGTGTGGCGTGAGCCGCGCCCTCCCTGCTTTACACCTCTCCCCCCTTCTCTCGCCCTTTTTCGCTGCGGAGAATCACTAATGTAGACCTGCACAGCTATTTGTTCACTTATTGGTACAGGGGAGTCCTGTGTTATGTACTCAGATTATCCATATTCATTTTAGAGCAAACGGACTAATCTGCAATTGGGCCACGAGGCAGTAAGAGCTGCTTGGTCTAGCTTTTTCTCATCGATAATCCCCCAACTTTCCCTTTTTCTTCTGCCAGCTCTGCATTTTCTCATTGTTTTGCTTTTCGCCTTGTAATTCCACAGGCCTTTTATGAATTCATCAGGTTGGACCACTGGGCTCCACCTTACCCTCAGGCCTCCCACACCATTTAGCATGTCTTTACCCCTCCTCCTCTCTCTGAGGATTGCTCTTTTTCTCCATTTGTCACTCCCTATCCCTCTTTACCATTATGTACATATCTTAATCGCCCCATTTTCCTCCTCTCCTCAATTTCATCCATTCCTTGTTTTCTTCCCCTTTAGTTCATCCTATGACCTTCAGTTCCCTGGCTTCATTACTCTTCCCAGTGTATGTATGTCATCCCTGTATTCCTGACCATAAGGTAGTAATGGAATGCAAAATCAACATGGCCGTGACATTTTAGGCACCAATCCTTCCCACCCCAGGCGATGTCTCACATATACTGTTGTCCTCTGCCAGCATGGATGTATGATGTGTGGTATGACTCTTCTAATAAGGACATGGAAGAGAGAATAGAGGAGGCTGGGGGCTGTAATTAAAGACCGAAGGGTCTCTGTGAATAAGTAGGGAGGGAGGGGAGGTAAAACGGTGGCTATCTCCTGCTGGAACAATAAATCAACCTGCTCCTTTGGCCGCCCTCGACACAATATCACGATACAGCATTCAGCCCCCCTCTTTGCAAAAGCAATTCCGTCATGTCTTGTTAGCTCATTCGTCTTCATCAGCACCAGTGGGAGGTTCAGACCCCCCCCATCTCCCCTCTTACCCCCCTTCCAACTCACCTCCAGCCCCCCCCCCCAATGCCAGGCACCATTGATCAAAAGCAGAACCAGCCTGTGCATCAGCACGGGCATGGGAGTCGCAGCATTCTCACACATGGACCGTACCGCCCTCACGCACACATGCAAACCCACACAGTGTCATGCAACAGCTGAAGAGGCAACAACAGTTTAACTAATCTTAGCTCGGCCATGCGGATCCAGGTCGCATGGTAATGTTATTAATGAACGCATGGTTAACACGCACACACAGCGCGCTAATGGCATTCAGGGCCAATTAAGAGATGACTAATTAATGAGACATTTCCTATAAGGCTTACTGATATGTTAATTTGCAGTCATATAAATCACAATCTGAATTTTACTGCCGTCAGATAATAAGGTTTTCATTACACAAAATGATGAATTGTTAAGCAAGCTGAAGTGAACCAAGAATATTGCTTGGTTTCGAGGAAACAGAGAAACTCTATGTGATGCTACATGATGATATTGGAAAAAAAAGTCTTAAATCCTTTGTTGGTGGGATCACTTAATGAACTATTTTGATTTCTCTTTTTTTTTTTTTCTCTCACCGGCATAACTAAACCAGACTTAAACCAAGTGAACGTTTTGGTGTTTTGGTTCAAGTGCACCCTCCACCAGAGCTCTCAAAAGAGGGGAGGGACTCTACCTTGGAACTTTCACATTATATATTATCTTCTTAAGCCAGGACAGCAGCCCAATAATGCTGCAGGTTTGATATGAGCAGTGTGTGGACGGTAGCTTGAGGGTGACAGCTGTGTCAGAAACACATGCAACAATATGCATATTAGTGTGGACAGTAACCTTACACCTTTTCAAGATTTAAAGGTTCTCTTTGGAGCTTTAGGGAAGAAATTTAAATGAGAGGAGAAGAATCTTGATCAATTTTCACGAGTGAATAAACTGAATAAACAAGCTGTCCTTAGAGGACAACACAATTTAATATTGTTTTACTTTGTTTATATTTGCAGGATCCTTTTGAGTAGCCACCTTTCTCACTTCATACAGCTCTCTGGGGACCTAGTTTCACTCTGAGGACAGAATCTTTTTTTTGTCCAGATCTGGAAATATATTTATCGAATGAATAAGTTAGCTAAGCTAAGAGTTTGTATCATTATCTTGTTAATATTGTAAATATTACCATTCTGTGTCTGAATTTCCTTTCTAGAACTATACAGTGCACCTTTCATTTATTAGCACATTTTAAAAATATTATTTGACAGTCCTCACATATGTAGCACATGGACAGGGGAATAACCATAGTAACTGATTACATCATATTTAATGTCACACGCTATGAAAGCAGCTTCCACTTCCACTCATTAAAGTTAAAATGTAAAAATGTTTCTGAAATTATTTTTTATGAGAAATGCAGTACTCTGAAAGAAGCCATGATTTTTTTTAGTACTTATATGTTGACACGATTTTCTCAAAATGCTGATGTACTTTTACTTAAAGCAACATTATGTAGAAATTGGCATTTTGAAGGTTTGGTGGCCCCCCATAGTTTCTGTCGTAAATACAAATTCCTGGTCTGTAACAATTAGTCATATGTAATGTAGGTGCTGACTACAGACAAAACTCATTACATTATAACGATGTTATGTGTTGAAGTAAATATTTATGTAATGCTGTGATCCTACCCTCTCACTGAAGTTACATAGTGCACAAACAGGCGATGGGGGGTGGAGTGGCTGAGACAGAAGCACCTTTCACACAGAGAGATGGCACTATTGCTGCAAGGAAGACTTGCCTTTATGCCGCCTTTTTTTATTCACACTGAATGTAGCAGCGGAACCAAAAGAGACATAACTGTATGACGTTGACATCCATATAATTTTTTCATTCTGTTTCCTTCCTTTCCAGCTGTTAATCTAAACATGTATCCGCAGACTGTTTATAATCATATGGATGCAGTTGTTTGTTTTTTTTACCTTTTTATTTAGACATTTTAATAATTTTATTTAACATTTTACAAAACATTTCCTGACATATGACTTCATATAACAAAAATGAGTGACAGGCAGTATAGCAGTATAAGTTACAATAAAAAATAAAAAATTAAAAAGGGGGGGGGGGGGAATTAAAATAGGAATTAAATGCAAAGATGGATGCAGTTGTAATGTGTAAATAAGATTCTACCATGCACCTTGAAAGTGACAAAGTTACGTCTTTAGCTCTACATCTCTTTTATTTGATAGGTGAAGGATTTGTTTAGCTGTCTGATTGTGAACACCATCAGACCGATACACATTCCTGTTCCGCGCCTCTGGCTTTTCCATTCACACAGACGCTGTCTCGCCTCTGTTACGGCTCTGATACTACCTCCGGAGACGGATCAGAGCGCAGTGAAACCGTCCTCCCTCTCTGCAGCTCTAACTCTCATACAAACAGCGGGGTGGAGTATGAATAGGGCTAGAGACACCATTCACCCTATTACAAGAGACGGAACCATTAACATGATTTTGAAGCTGTTATTTTAAGGTTAAAAAGTGACATATTGTTGCTTTAAGTAAAAGATCTCAATACATCTTTCAACTGATGCATTTTATCAGCACAGCATCTTTTACAGGTGTGATTTACTGACAGTCATACCGGCCATGCTAAGCGTAGTCTTAATGGTGAATACAAATGCAAAATACTTGTTTTAAAGCTGAGATGCTCTTTTAGAGATATGCCTGCCGTACACGACAGGGTCACACAGTTCAGCCATTACTTTATTCATACAGTTGCAGAATATGGCTTGAGTTCCAACCTGGCTTCCATAAATAGAGGGGTTTGATCTGAATGCCATGTCATTAGTGGTTTGGTGGCGATGGAGAATAATAATGCAGATAAACAATGGACATGTCTGCTCCCACACAACAAAGAGAGGCGCGCTGAGAAATCCTCGCTGCTCTGCTCTTTTGCAACCGGCTGCAAAGCGTTCAAACGTCTGGAAATGTTTGGCTCACTCGGTTAAACAACACAGGAGGAATGCACAAATGAAGCGAGCTACTGAGCTGAATATCACCTGACTGACTGAAATGACTGCTCAGTCATTAGGGTGTTAATCAAACGGGTTTAATTCCGCTAAGTAGATCAGTTTGTTTTTATTCTGCACATGTGTGAGTAATCAAATGATGAATAATTTGATTTTTCTGTGCAGAATTTTCAAAGAGGCTGGATCCCAAAAGCCCCAGTAATGAGCCCGAGCATTACTCTTTAAAAAAAAAAAAAAATTAAGTTTGAAGGGATGATATTTCAGATGCTAAACATGTTAAGACACAAACATAGCGACTGTCCATCAGTACTTCCCCCTGTCACAACACAGCCTAGACACTTGATTGACAGCTGTCAATGCAGTTGATGAGAGCTGGCTGAGGGGGTCAGTCATGGTACCAGGGGGCCGTCTGTGTCGTCAGAGAGGGACGATGGAAATAGACAAGGTCTGCCGTGGTCCACTGGGTTCTCCCCTGCCCCACCCTGGAGGGACAGGCTAGTCAGAGGACAAGAGAGATAGAGAAACATATAGATAGACAGACGGAGAGAGAGGGAGAGAGAATAGCAAGCCCCCCCTGGCTAACTACATCTGAGTTGTTCGACAAGAGACCACCTTGTTTGACAGCAGACAGTCTCTGCTACAGAGATGCATGAATGAGGAGCCTGGCGTGAGAAAACTCAGACTTAAATGTGTCTCAAATATCTGTCCGTCAATTAGTTTGATGCAGAAGATGGCGATAAGGGCGGAGAGGAAGAGACAAATACATTAAGTAACAAGTCAGGAGGAGAATTCACCTCACGTCTCCACTCTTGCCAGCTGGATACAAACGAGTAAAAGAAAGGGCGAGAAATGAAAGGAGACATGAGACGAGACAAAGCTAAATGGCTGGAGGGAGGCATACAAGTGTGCTTTTTAAAATAAGACTGTGTATTTTGGTCACCGTCTCTGCGGAGGATAGAGGAAGAGAGACAAGAGATGAGAAAGGGGTTTATAAAGCAGCGAGAGAAAGTGTCAAAAACAGACAGCTACATAGACAAAAGCAGGATGCTGAAAGTATTCACCTTTTAAAGGTAAGAGGGGGAAAAGCAGACTGTCAGAGAAAAGACCAGTAGTGTTGAGGGGGGCTATTAACAGTCAAGACTTTAGTGAAAGACTAAAAAGGGAAATGGAAGGATCAGGCTGTATTCATAATGAAGATGAAGAATGGCAAAGAGGAGCTGGAGTGCTAATAGGTGAGGAAATGTAATGGCGGTGAGGGGGGTTGTCGGTCCGTTTTTGGTCCATGCTAACCAAACCAACATGGCTGTTGGTCACATGGATACACACACACGCACGCACGCACACACACACACACACACACACACACACACACACACACACACACACACACACACACACACACACACACAGATTCATTCCTCTTGCAGACTGTCTGATCCCCTCTCCTCAGGGAGGTGTTAGTCTGGAGAAATCTGAGGGGCTTCGTTTGGACACCAAAGTGAGGGGAGTAATAATTCTCTCTTTCAAAATACACACGCACGCACACACACACACACACACACACACACACACACACACACACACACACACACACACACACACACACACACACCATAGCCACCACCCACAGGCAGAGGTGACTGTTACAGTACAGGTGAGTGTTGTTATCACAGTGGTCAGCTCTCATCTCAGATCCAGCCCAAATCCCTCGTCTCTTCCCACTAACCCAGGGTTGGCGAACAACACTGACAAGCTGCTAACAGAGGACACAATTAGAGGTCAGTTACAGGTAAAAGTCTACGGCGATGCTAGCAGCACTGTGGCTGAACGTAGGCTGAACAGCAGTGTTTTGAACTATAGGTTACACTCTTGAATTCAGGCTTTACAAAAGCTGAAAAAAGGCTCTTAACCCTGTAAAGCCTGACCCATCAAAACATTGTCAGAAAATTCCAATTTTTTGGAACTGAGATGTTTATGAAACCTTTTGATGAAATCAGTTGAAATTTTTTTTATATATCATTTTGTTTAGGAGATATTTTTTGTATCACATTTGATACATTGGGCATTTTTGGCAACTTTTTGCTCACAACAATGTTGATTTTAGATACAAATCAAATTGTGCAAATAACATTTTGAAAATATAGAACATCTTAGGCAGTTTCTCTCATTGTTTTTTAATACATAAAACTTTTCACAGCCATTTTTTTTCACTTTGTGGTCAGCACAAGAACAGTTTCGGTCCTTGTTCGGGCAAAGATGCACCTTACACCTTCACAGTAGGCATGTGAGTGGTGATTGCTGGTGCACTGCTTGCAAAATAGTGTGTGGTTGTATTGTGGTAGGATTGATGTAGATTACCTGACAAAAATATGACATGACCATCCAGAGATAAATACCTGCAGCATCAAATTTGATACACACATTTTTAACACAGTTTAACTGTAATATATATAATGAATCACTGAGTAATTATGCATTGATTCAATACATAACATATTTACTTTAAAAAATTAGTAACAATATAAATGTTATTCCTACTGTAACTTCTTGAAAATTAGCAAAGATTTTCCTGAAAAAAGTGTGAAAATGATTTAATGACAGCGGCCATTTTGAAAAAGCCAAAAAAAGTCCTTCCACTGCCTGCAGTGGAATGATTATCCACTAGTGGGCAGAATACAGGTATCAAATGGTCAAATAGGGTTAAGATGCAGAGGAAGAATCAGTTTACATCACATGTAAATAAAAAATCAGAGCGTTGTCAGCGCAATTTAAGGGTCATGCTCTGTAATTCTAGAGACATAAAAAGGGTATCAGACTAACAGCCATGAACAATCACAAGGGGGACAAAAGGCAAAAGGTGAGGCTGAGGATAGGGACAGCAAATATTTGACCAACGATCAAACTTGTTTTAATGAACGTTTTTATGTTCAACTCTTTATTTAAATTTAACAATCACAATAGCCATTCAAAAACAACGGGGGAGGTGTGTATAAATAGCTGTTAGGGTTTGTGGCCAGTGTGCCAAATACGGGGGGGTCCGGTTGGGGGCCTGAAAGCCTCAAAAGCAAAATTTGAAGGGGGTCTCAAATTTTGTTAAAAATATTTTAACTAATGGTCACTAAAATGTTTTTAAGCTCACCATGTCCAGTATTCAGAATTCAAAACATTTATTTCAAGATATGTTCTATTTTTTGCCAAGTGGAGCCAGCCAGTCTTGTGCATACACAAATTGGCCATGTGCGTCAAACAGAAGAAAGACAAAGTTGAGAAGTCATACTAAAAATGGCTAGCAAACGAAAGCTAAACCAGAGTCACTCACACACTTTGGGTTCACATCCAAAAAGGTGGCACTCAGATTTGAAGAGGCACCGAAAGACGATGCTGGTGCAGCTAGCACAGTGGGCCCACTCGCTACCAGAACAGAAGATCCTCTCCCACCCACTGACTCCCCAGAAGAACAACGTGAAGTTGAGGCCAAGTGCTCCTAAGACGCAGCAGGTGCTGAGGAAACATTAGCTGCTACTGCTGCTAGCTAACTAGCTTGCTATCTGTCTGATTGTATTTGCTGTAGATGGATGGTTTAATAGTTTCACACGATCGGTCATACTGCAGGCTCTCAATTGCAAGTGCACTGATTGCATGCCAGTCTCTGATAGGCTGTACCTGGCATTTATTCAGTTGATTGCTCTTCTAAATTTGCCAGATTGGTGCCAATTATTGCTGTCTCTGCATTGTATTGCACAACTTTGCCTCTCCTTGTTATAACACAACATGCAACAACTTTAGCCAATGCAACCTCCTATGTCAGTGTTGCTTTAGGAATACTATAGCATATTGGATCATCAAAAAATGTTAAGTGTGTGCGTGTCTGTCACGTATTGCGCAAAAGTCGGGAGATGGGGACCCCCCCCCTCCGAATGTTGTCGGGTATTTTGCACACTGTTTGTGGCACATATGGCAAAATTTAAGATGCACGAAAGTATTTCACATCATGTCAGCATAACTCATGTGATGTGCAAAAAACACACGCATGTTGGCTTTCTCTTTTTCCCTCTTTTAAACATGTAAAAAAAATAAAAATAATAAAGCATCCAAAATAGGCAAACAAGCGACTCAAAAATTGTGAACTTCAACAAGAAGTGGCACAAATTAAGCCTCTGGTCATAGAGTGTTTGCTTTAAAGACATACATGAATGGTCAGAGAGTCTATTTAGAGTATTTTAAAGGTCCCATATTATGGTCATTTCTGCTTCTTGACATGGTTCCTTGATGTCTAAATGGAATGTTAGTAACATGCTTTGGTCGAAAAAAGCTGAAGGATTGAGCACAGCAGGGTTCTTGAAACACCAGTTTCACAGCCCTGCTCCAGGTGGCCTGTTTCAGTGCCTTTCCCTTTAAATGCTAATGAGCTACTGCGCGCCGCCCACGGTACCGCCCACCTCCTCCTGCCTGCGGAAGACGTGAGGATGGCATCATGTGACCATGGCAACGGCGGAGTTTCTGGGAATAATGGCTGCCGGACAACAGACTGCGGTCCGACCCAGAACAAGAGGCTCCAAAAGAAAGTAAGCAGCCAAGAATGAACATTGGTGTTTCTCAGTGGTTAGTAGTTAAGTTTGTTACCTCGACATTACTTTTATGTTATTATTATGTTATCATATTATTATTTACCTTTATGTAGCCAGGTAAGTTGATTGAGAACCTGCTCTTATTTGCAGTGACGACCTGTAATTAGCTACTGCCAGCAATTTTCAACTGTAGTTTTCAGTAAGCCACAGTTGCTTCCAATCACCTTTCTACCAGCAGAATTGTTTTTTAACCATTTAAAACGGTTTCTAAACTTTATATATATTATCAAAGAAACAATGTGACATGATTAGTGATCATAGTTTCCCATGAATAATAAAAAAAAGCATAAAAACAGGTGTTCCTGTGGCTATTGTAAACAAATGCCTACAGAACCTGAGAATATCTGCTGTATGGAAATACCACAATGAAGTGTGAACACTGGGCAAACAAGGTTGTCATTCTGCTCTCTCTTTTCTCTAATCTATTGTCACTCACTTACCTTTCATTATTTCTAGGTTATACGAAGACTACAGCAGTTTCCTGAGCCACCATCATGCATGGTGGACCACCCTGGCCTGGAACCTGTCTGCCTGAATGTATCTGCACTGCAGAATGCACTGAACATTTATCGGGCAGACTATGAATCTTTACGTCTGAGGGGAATAGTGCAGTAAGCTTTTAGTCACATAAATACTATTCATTTATCGTAAAAGTGTTATGATTAAAAGTACATAACTGCTTCTTCTATCTTACATTGTTTATAGTTTATTATCTTTTACTTATTACCATGAAAATTACATATCAAACAATGAAAACACAGAACAGTTAGGAAAGATGTTTTAATTGTAAGAAACATTTGTAAACATGTGTTGACATGAATGAAATAAGAAGAAAATACATATCTGAATTGAAACAGTTTGACTTTATATATTAACTTCAATATCAATATGAAAATGATAACAAAGAAAGTATCTCGTTGCCATGGGTGTAAACATTCAGTGCTGACTTTATATTGAATTGTGTTCAGCCAATATAGCCTACATAAGCTTTGTAAGGTGGTGCTGGTGCTCTCTGGGGCGGAGAGTGAGAGTTGTGCTGCCCATCTGTGTGGTCCGAGAGGTCTTCAGGGATTATGAGTTTCAGCACCTCGTTCACATATGGGGCAGGGTCCTGGAAAACCTTCTGGAAGATCAGGTCCAACAGTGCATCACCGCAGTCTGCAGTGCAATAAACAAATGCATGTTTACAGGAAAACTGCAGTAGAACCAAAACACCTTGTGCTGCAGTGTTGTAAAGTGTCTCTTATTTCTCCTAATTACTTCTCATTTATACATTCTCATTATTTATTTTGAAAATCATCTTAAAAGAATTCAGATTTTAAGTGTTTGTGTTCAACCTTTTGTGTGATGTCTGTGTGTCCATGTTTATTTTAATTTGAGAGGTTCAAATAAAAGATTGTAAAACTTACAGAATGTCGTGTCTGTCTTCACTGGTTTGGCTCTGCACTCTCCCTTCCAGGACTTTGGAAAGCTCAGTTTGAAAAGACGATCTCCTGATGATGTGGTGGCTTGTCCTCTATCAGCATTCTTATTGTGATGCAGTGTAGCCAGTCAGAGTCTTGAACAGTAAAAAGACAAACATGAAAACAATTGCAAGAAATGGGCAAATGTTCTCAACAAGTAATCACAGTTTAATTTACCTGCACAGCATTCCCAGATATGGATAGGAGTAACACATGACAGCACTGTTACAGTATAATTCAAGCACTAAAGACTGCAACGCCTTACATTACTCTAATCCGA